>OY728130.1:845482575-846082575 GCA_963277665.1 Viscum album
GACTTTATATTACCCGTTCTTTTGTAAATTCAATGTTAAAGCACCGTTTTTGGGTAAAACGTTTTATTTATCGTACGTGTTTGGACTTGTTGTAATTGATATTGTTATTACTTATATAATGATTTAATTACTTCAAGAATGTAAATAAGGATTTATATATCATATATATTCAGTATTTATATATATATAATAGATAGATAAATTAAATGAAATACACCATTCATGAAGATGGTAGACCGTACGTACGCATGAATGCTGTTTTCATTTCCATATTGACTTGAATGGAAGTAATTAGATGATGTATATATATATATATGTATACATAAATAAAGTATCTTAATTATGTCATATATTTCATTATTGTTAATTATATATACTTTATAACCATTCATGAATGTTTAATCATGGAAAATTAATCTCATCGCGTTCGTGGAGACGGTGGTCCGTACGTACGCACGAGTGATGATAACATTTCCATGATAGTGGAACTGTATTGAAGTGTATGTATAATATTTCAGAATCAATATAACTTTACAATAATCATATATAGTTATTTTTTTACACAATTATTGTAACATCCCAGGTAATTAAAGAATAAATAATTTTCATATTTATTAATATTTACGAATTAAATATTAATTTTAATTAAATGGGGTTTCTACATTCGATAGCGTACTTGGTACGCAACGATGAGTTTCTTTGAAAACTTACGTTGCACACAAGTAATAAAATAATATTATTTTAAATGTTAGTTAACGAGTAGTTGTTGTACTGGAGGTAATGGATATAAATAACTAAAATATGATTATATATGTTTTTAAATGTTTTTACATTTACCCAATAAAAGATAAAGGCTTAAAATATGGAAAGAGTTCAATTTTAGGCATTTATACCGTAATTTTCACGAAAGGTCCACTTATCACCTTTTGACGGAGAACCGTCATTAAATATAGTTTTGATCGATCTTATAAATTCTATTGGACCAAATATATCTCTTCTTTAGAATCGGGACATCAAAATTTACTTTGTGTAAATTTTTGGTACCTTTCTGATAAAGTTCATTTTTTTATGAATAGTGTAAAATGTTGTATTTTAATTCAAACCCTCTTCTTAATATAATTTATTTATATGATTAGATTATCTTTTGAATTGGTTTTAAAGTGAAATTAGAAAATATTTTTACCATTAAATCCAATAGTGGTCGTTGGAATTAATTTCACTTTGAAATCGGACTTAAACTAGTGTCAATCTTTTGATACTTATTGTTTCATAAAAACACGCTATTTGTCATGACAGCGGGAATTAATTATTAAATTAATTAATTTGACTTATATGTTTTGAATTTTTTAAAATGGACTTCATTTTTGAATTCGTAATATCAAATATAGCTTAGGGTTAATTTTTGGTAATTTTCTGAAAAACTTTAATTTTTGATGAATAGTGAAACCACTAAGTAGTACTTATAAAAACTGATTTTTTCGTTTAAATGGAATTTTTCCATCATTGTGTTTTGAATTTCAAAAAATCCGACATACATGGTTGTCATTAAGAAGTAAAATGCGGTTCAATGAGATTATAATAATTTTTTGGTGAATAGTAACTTATTAAGTTCTTAATCGTGATTAGGGGTAATTAGTGCAGTTTAAGGTAAAAATAATGTTTTAATAAAATAAGATGAGCTTGACACATGTCCTACCCTCATTGGTTGTGTCATGTAAGACCAAGAAAAGCCATGGGACAACTTGGGGATCCCATGGAGCCACTTTAGTTGGAAAATGACAATAGTATATTTTTATTTAATGTTAAAATTAAATTGACACAAACATGATATGTTTTACTAAACCAATTTTTAAATGGGGATATACAAGTCATATTTTTTATTATAAATCGTCATTGGAAAGATAAAAAGATTTCCTACATCATAGTATTTTTTTTATAATTTTTAGACATTAAATAAATTAAATTATTTATGACATAATAATGATGCAGCGATGACATCATTATTTGACGATTTAAATAAAATGGAAAGATAATGTAAAATCTATGAACTAAACATGTCCAAAACTTATTGGATGGGTGGATTTAGAAATCTTATCAACTTATACACGAATTATTTCATTGTGGGACCTTTTAAAACCGAAACACATTTTCAAATAAAGTAATATTTCTTTACTTTCCAAAAGTGCCCCTCCTCTCCTCTTATAAAAGGCCCCCACCTCTACCACCTTACACACACTCCTCAAGCCTTTGGCTCGGCCAACCCCTGCCCAATTACTATCTCCACATCCCTCTCCTCATCCTAGAGGATTCACTTTGGGCATAATCCTTTCAAAGGAAGCCTTTAGGCTCAAATCAAAAGGAGTTACACTTTTATAGGTAATTCATTCTCTCTTGTTCTTTTGTTTTATTTTGCATCTCCAACCCCCTAAACTCTTTTTATTTACATCTTTTGTAACAACACCAGTATCTTAAATATACTAGGATGTTGTTATAAGATTTATTTGAGCTACACTCTCACACAACTACATCAAATGGTTAAAGAACATACGGTTTCTGTGGATGGCGAAATTCTGCCTCCCGAAACGATGATTGTTCAATACTCATTTAACACCTTCAAAGGTGGCCATTATGATGTCACTATTTTTATATATGATATATAATATGTTTATTTGTTTAAGCTTCTGTATTTTTCATTTTGGGCATACCTTTATGGTTTCCATTACGGGTAAACACGATATCTTCATTTAAGGAAGTGCGGACTACCGCCCCCTCAAAGTGATGTGATTCGTTAATGCCATATGTGGGACGTGTAAAGGATGGATTTAAAGTTATTATATATGATGTTATACTGGAATTATAATATAAATCTATATCATTATTATTTCTTTCCATTAAAGTATGAGATAGAAATGAAAGTAGCGTTCATGCGTACGTACGGCTTACCGTCTCCATGAACGGTGCATTTCATTTCTTATCCCCAAATGTAAAGTAATATTAAAAGTATATGTATATAATAGATATATATAATGAATGATACATCTAAATGATGAATATAATTCTAGAATTAAAATATACATACCTCTCATTTAATTTTAATTCCATTAATATGAGAAAGAAATGAAAGTAGCGTTCATGCGTACGTACGGCTTACCGTCTCCATGAACGGTGCATTTCATTTCTTACCTATAAATGATTATGTAATATTATAAATACATGTATATGCTGGATATATATGATACATATTATATCCAAATTGTGAATTTCATTCTGGATATAAGGAACCTTTGACCACACGAACAACATGTAATTGTAAGAAGTCCACTTTCGACTTAAGAACCAAATATTGACAAAACAAACATTATTAACTTAAATGGTTACATAATGTTTATAACATGGCAATAAGTGATATAAAAGAAATAATTAACTTTAAAAAGGTTCTTAATCAAGTATAAATTAACTCAAGTTTATTATTCAGGACGTTAAAGAACGATCGAGTCAAGTCGGACCCGAGGTAAGGGACTTCGTCTCAATCTCCTTTCATTGAGGCATATTTCGTTTTATACACAACATTCTTTTATACGGTGTATAAACCCTTTGACTTTTACTTTTATACAAAAGGAATCTTTTTCTACGAAGCGTTTTACTAAACGACAAAAAGGAATGTTTTTTTAACGTACGCAGTGACAACGACCTTTTCCGCCGCCGCGAGTATTATTTCGTCTTTGGATTTCTCAACAAGCCGTAATGTTTTTAGAATAAAATAAATACCATATACTCTTTTATGTATTTTGGTATTGAAAATGGTTTTGAAAAAGAATTCTATTATGTCAATATATTTATGATATATTGTGATTTAAATGTGGAAATTTTATCATTCCTTTATATTGGTTTTATGTTTTATGATTTTATATTGGTACTTGGACATTTTAACGGGTGGTTACGTTATAAACCATATGACGGGTGGTGCCGTGAATACCAGGACGGGTGGTTACGTTATAACCTCCAATGCATTGGGTATGGAAGTCGGTCGTATGGCTATTCCATTAAGTATGTATGGAAATTGGCCGTATGGCTATTCCATTAAGTGATATGTGTGGAAGTCGAATGTATGGTTATTCCACTTAAGTATGTTTATGTCCCATGTTACCTTTATATATGTTATGTGTTCTTTTTATGGATTTTATGGTAATCCTTTGGTTTCAAAAAGGTAAGTAATGATACTTTATTTAGTGAAGAGTTTTTACTACTTCATGAAGTTGAAGGTATTACTTTGATAGAGTATATATGGTTTATTTGATGTTTGAAAAACTAACAGTTTTCATTCTTTCTGTATCCCTTACTGAGCTTTTTATGCTCACCCCATGTTTTTTTGAAATGTTTTTCACAGGACTTAATGTGGAATAAGGTCAAGGATGGGATCAAGGGAATGTCATGCTATATAAAACATGGAACTAGACACATTTCTTTTTAAGAGATTTTTTTATTATGGAAACTTAGTAGAAGTGACTACTTTGTAATCTTTTGAGATGTAATAGTTATGTTCTAATTCTCTAAAACTCTAAACCTGAAAAGATCCTCGACGTGAATTATTCATTTAATTCAATATTAAGTAAGGTTTAAGGCAGGGGCCTTATTGTTGGTATCAAAGGTCGATTTAGACAACTTTAGGAGTTAGAAAAGTGTTAAATTATAATATGATTGAAATGATATAGCATTTTAAGGATTACCATGTTGCTTCGCCTAAGATATTTCTGTGTTCAGAATGGTTTTCCGTAGAGGAGACAAGGCAGCTATGTTGGGACGACATCAGGAGGAAGATAACCTTCCAAATCAGCAACCTGAGATGGTCGGAATCGGAACTGAACAGTTTGTTGCAGTGATGGCACAGTTGAATCAGGCTATAAATGGTGGTGGTATCCATGCACGAGATCAGCCAGATCAACCGCAGAGGAACATGTCAGTGGTGGAACATTTCATGAGGCAACATCCCCCATCATTCAGAGGATCATCTGACCCTGTGCAAGCTGAAGGGTGGATTAAAGCACTGGAGAAGATTTTTGATGTCATGGGGTGTTCAGAACATCAAAAGGTTAGTCTTGTTGTTTACCGTTTTGAAGGTGAAGCTGATCAGTGGTGGTCGATGGTGAAAAATATAAAGGATAGTGATGATATTGAGGATCTTCACTAGGACAAATTCAAAGGTATGTTTCTTGAGAAATATTTTCCTGAGGTGGTTCGTCTTAGGATGGAAAAACAGTTCCTAGAATTGAAGCAGGAGGATGATTCAGTGGCTGCTTATGAAGAAAAGTTCACTCGATTGGCAAGGAATGCTCCAAACTTCATACGAGATCTTGATAGTAAAATAAACCGTTTTTACTTAGGGTTAAAGCCAATGTATTGAAGGGATTTAGCTTCTCGTGAGTTCAAAAGTTATGAAAAACTTGTTCGATGTGCGGAGAAGGTGGAAATGGAGTTTTCCCTTGATCAGTTGTTCTATGACAAACAACAGAATAAGAGGTCTAGTTGGCAGGAAAAGGGGAAGAATTCATCAAAGAAGCAAGGAGGTAAGAAAACAAAATATCCATCCTGGGAGAAGTGTGGTAAAATGCATCCTGGAGAATGTTTATCAAAGTCTGGTAAGTGCTTTCAGTGTGGTAAGTCTGGTCATATTGCTCGTAACTGTAAGGAAGATGATCAAGCAGGAAATGAAAAGCCAATGGTAAGATGTTTTAAGTGTAATGAAATGGGTCATTATGCAAACGAGTGTCCAATGAAGAACTCAACTGGGGGAATGCAGCCAGACTACAAGAAGAAAGGGGTGGTGAAATCCTTTGCAACAACTTCAGCAGATGTTGGGCCATCGAATGAAGTGGTATCAGCTCCAGGGAGCTCAGTATTTTTCGAAGATTGACTTGAGGTCAGGGTACCATCAGTTGTAAGTAAAATAAGCAGACGTTTCGAATACTATGTTCCGTACTAGATATGGCCATTATGAATTTGTAGTTATGCCTTTTGGGTTAACCAATGCACCTGCTGTATTCATGGACCTTATGAATAAAATTTTCCATGAGTTCTTGGATAAGTTTGTGTTTGTGTTTTGAGGTTTTGGAAGAGGTTATGTGTGCCTTGTGATTCACAGTTGAAGAATGAGTTGTTATGTGAAGCTCATAGTTCTCCGTTTTCAGTTCATCCTGGCAGTACTAAGATGTACAGAGATCTGCGGGAGTATTACTGGTGGGATGGAATGAAAAGAGATATTGCTTATTTTACTGTGAAGTGTTTGACATGTCAACAGGTTAAAGCAGAGTGGTAGTTACCGAAAGGGATGCTTCAGCCTTTACCAGTGCCAGAGTGGAAATGGGAGAATATATCCATGGACTTTGTTGTGGGATTACCGAGGACATCTCGAGGTAATAATGCAATCTGGGTTATTGTTGATCGCTTGACCAAATCTACTCATTTCCATTCTATACGAGATACTTTCTCTCTTGATCAACTTTCCCGTTTGTATCTTAAAGAGATAGTCAGGTTACATGGAGTTACTCTCTCCATTGTATCTGATCGTGATCACAGGTTCACATCTAACTTTTGGAAAGGCCTTCAGAAGTCGTTGGGTACTGAATTAAATTTTAGTACAACTTTTCATCCTCAATCAGATGGGCAGTCAGAACGAACAATCCTGACATTGGAGGATATGCTACGAGCTTGTTCGATGGATTATCAGGGAAGTTGGGACCAACATATTTCTTTGGTTGAGTTTTCTTATAATAACAGTTTTCATTCCAGTATACAGATGGCACCATTTGAGGCATTATATGGGAAGCGGTGTCGAACTCCAGCTTTCTGGGATGAAGTGGGTGAAAAGAAGTTGATGGGACCAGAATTGGTAGAAGAGATGGCAGAAAAAGTTCAGCTGATTCAGAAACACATGAGAACAGCTCAGAGCAGGCAAAAGAGTTATGCGGATAACCGGAGGAAGGATCTATCTTTCGAGGTAGGTGATCATGTTTTTCTCAAGGTTTCTCCTTGGAAAAGTGTGATGAGATTTGGTAAGAAAGGAAAGCTAAGTCCAAGGTTTATTGGACCATATGAAATTCTAGAGAGAGTTGGATCAGTTGCATACCGGGTGGCTTTACCTCCGAGTTTATCTCAGGTACACAATGTTTTTCATGTTTCAATGTTGAGAAAGTATATGCCAAATCCATCTCATGTTTTGAGTCCAGAGGTAGTTTAGCTAGAAGAGAACCTATCTTATGAGGAACATCCGGTCCAGATTCTTGACCACAGGGAGCAAGTGTTACGGAATAAGGTGATTCATCAGGTAAGCGTTTTGTGGAAAAACCATGTGTTTGAAGAGGCAACGTGGGAATCTGAAAATGCTATGAGGGATAAATACCCCCACTTATTTTGATAAGTGAATAAAATTGTGAGGACGTAATTCCCAAAAGGGGGGAAGGATGTAACATCCCAGGTAATTAAAGAATAAATAATTTTCATATTTATTAATATTTACGAATTAAATATTAATTTTAATTAAAAGGGGTTTCTACGTTCGATAGCGTACTCGGTACGCAACGATGAGTTTCTTTGAAAACTTATGTTGCACACAAGCAATAAAATAATATTATTTTAAATGTTAGTTAACGAGTAGCCATTGTACTGGCGGGAATGGATAGAAATAACTAAAATACGATTATATATGTTTTTAAATGTTTTTACATTTACCCAATAAAAGATAAAGGCTTAAAACACCGAAAGAGTTCAATTTTAGGCATTTATACCCTAATTTTCACAAAAGGTCCACTTATAACCTTTTGACGGAGAACCGTCATTAAATATAGTTTTGATCGATCTTATAAATTCTATTGGACCAAATATATCTCTTCATTAGAATCGGGACATCAAAATTTACTTTGTGTAAATTTTTGGTACCTTTCTGATAAAGTTCATTTTTTTATGAATAGTGTAAAATGTTGTATTTTAATTCAAACCCTCTTCTTAATCTAATTTATTTATATGATTAGATTATCTTATGAATTGGTTTTAAATTGAAATTAGAAAATATTTTTACCATTAAATCCAATAGTGGTCGTTGGAATTAATTTCACTTTGAAATCGGACTTAAACTAGTGTCAATCTTTTGATACTTATTGTTTCATAAAAACACGCTATTTGTCATGACAACGAGAATTAATTATTAAATTAATTAATTTGACTTATATGTTTTTAATATTGTAAAATGGACTTCATTTTCGAATTTGTAATATCAAATATAGCTTAGGGTGAATTTTTGGTAATTTTCTGAAAAACTTCAATTTTTGATGAATAGTGAAACCACTAAGTAGTACTTATAAAAACTGATTTTTCCGTTTAAATGGAATTTTTCCATCATTGTGTTTTGAATTTAAAAAAATACGACATACATGGTTGTCATTAATAAGTAAAATGCGGTTCAATGAGATTATAATAATTTTTTGGTGAATACTAACTTATTAAGTTCTTAATCGCGATTACTGGTAATTAGTGTAGTTTAAGGTAAAAATAATGCCTTAATAAAATAAGATGAGCTTGACACATGTCCTACCCTCATTGGTTCTGTAATGGCCGACTAATACAAGCCATGGGACAACTTGGGGACCCCATGGAGCCACTTTAGTTGGAAAATGACAATAATATATTTTTATTTAATGTTAAAATTAAATTGACACAAACATGATATGTTTTACTAAAACAATTTTTAAATGGGGATATACAAGTAAGATTTTTGATTATAAATAGTAATTGGAAAGATAAAACGATTTCCTACATCATAGTATTTGTTTTATAATTTTTAGACATTAAATAAATTAAATTATTTATGACATAATAATGATGTAGCGATGCCATCATTATTTGACGATTTAAATAAAATGGAAAGATAATGTAAAATCTATGAACTAAACATGTCCAAAACTTATTGTATTGGTGGATTTAGAAATATTATCACCGTATCCATGAATTATTTCAATGTGGGACCTTTTAAAACCGAAACACATTTTCAAATAAAGTAATATTTCTTTACTTTCCAAAAGTGCCCCTCCTCTCCTCTTATAAAAGGCCCCCACCTCTACCACCTTACACACACTCCTCAAGCATTTGGCTCGGCCAAAACCTGCCCAATTACTCTCTCCACACCCCTCTCCTCATCCTAGATGATTCCCTTTGGGCAGAATCCTTTCAAAGGAAGCCTTTAGGCTCAAATCAAAATGAGTTACACTTGTATATGTAATTCATTCTCTCTTGTTCTTTTGTTTTATTTTTCTTCTCCAACCCCCTAAAATCTTTTTATTTACTTCTTTTGTAACAACACCAGTATATTCAATATACTAGGATGTTGTTATAAGATTTATTTGAGCTACACTCTCACACAACTACATCAAATGGTTAAAGAACATACGGTTTCTGTGGATGGCGAAATTCTGCCTCCCGAAACAATGATTGTTCAATACTCATTTAACACCTTCAAAGGTGGCCATTATGATGTCACTATTTTTATATATGATATATAATATGTTTATTTTTTCTTTAAGCTTCTGTATTTTTCATTTTGGGCATACCTTTATGGTTTCCATTATGGGTAAACATGATATCTTCATTTAAGGAAGTGCGGACTACCGCCCCCTCAAAGTGATGTGATTCGTTAATGCCATATGTGGGACGTGTAAAGGATGGATTTAAAGTTATTATATATGATGTTATACTGGAATTATAATATACATCTATATCATTATTATTTCATTCCATTAAAGTATGAGATAGAAATGAAAGTAGCGTTCATGCGTACGTACGGCTTACCGTCTCCATGAACGGTGCATTTCATTTCTTATCCCCAAATGTAAAGTACTATTAAAAGTATATGTATATAATGGATATATATAATGAATGATACATCTAAATGATGAATATAATTCTGGAATTAAAATATACATACCTCTCATTTAATTTTAATTCCATTAATATGAGAAAGAAATGAAAGTAGCGTTCATGCGTACGTACGGCTTACCGTCTCCATGAACGGTGCATTTCATTTCTTACCTATAAATGATTATATAATATTATAAATACATGTATATGATGGATATATATGATACATATTATATCCAAATTGTGAATTTCATTCTGGATATAAGGAACCTTTGACCACACGAACAACATGTAATTGTAAGAAGTCCACTTTCGACTTAAGAACCAAATATTGACAAAACAAACATTATTAACTTAAATGGTTACATAATGTTTATAAAATTGCAATAAGTGATATAAAAGAAATAATGAACTTTAAAAAGTTTCTTAATCAAGTATAAATTAACTCAAGTTTATTATTCAGGACGTTAAAGAACGATCGAGTCAAGTTGGACCCGAGGTAAGGGACTTCGTCTCAATCTCCTTTCATTGAGGCATATTTCGTTTTATACACAACATTCTTTTATACGGTGTATAAACCCCTTTGACTTTTACTTTTATACAAAATGAATGTTTTTCTACGAAGCATTTTACTAAAGGACAAAAAGGAATTTTTTTAACGTACGCGGTGACAACGACCTTTTCCGCCGCCGCGAGTACTATTTCGTCTTTGGCTTTCTCAACAAGCCGTAATGTTTTTAGAATAAAATAAATACCATATTCTCTTTTATGTATTTTGGTATTGAAAATGGTTTTGAAAAAGGATTCTATTATGTCAATATATTTATGATATATTGTGATTGAAATGTGAAAATTTTATCATTCCTTTATATTGGTTTTATGTTTTATGATTTTATATTGGTACTTGGACATTTTAACAGGTGGTTACGTTATAAACCATATGACGGGTGGTGCCGTGAATACCAAGACGGGTGGTTACGTTATAACCTCCAATGCATTGGGTATGGAAGTCGGTCGTATGGCTATTCCATTAAGTATGTATGGAAATTGGCCGTATGGCTATTCCATTAAGTGATATGTGTGGAAGTCGACTGTATAGTTATTCCAGTTAAGTATGTTTATGTCCCAAGTTACCTTTATATATGTTATGTGTTCTTTTTATGGATTTTATGGTAATACTTTGGTTACAAAAAGGTAAGTAATGATACTTTATTTAGTGAAGAGTTTTTACTACTTCATGAAGGTGAAGGTATTACTTTGATAGAGTATATATGGTTTATTTGATGTTTGAAAAACTAATAGTTTTCATTCTTTCTATATCCCTTACTGAGATTTTTATGCTCACCCCAAGTTTTTTTGAAATGTTTTTCAGAGGACTTAATGTGGAATAAGGTCAAGGATGGGATCAAGGGAATGTCATGCTATATAAAACATGGAACTAGACACGTTTCTTTTTAAGAGTTTTTTTTATGGAAACTTAGTAGAAGTGACTACTTTGTAATCTTTTTGAGATGTAATAGTTATGTTCTAATTCTCTAAAACTCTAAACCTGAAAAGATCCTCGACGTGAATTATTCATTTAATTCAATATTATGTAAGGTTTAAGGCAGGGGCCTTATAATTATACCCATCCAAGTAAGGTGGTGGTGGAAAATAGATTACACCACAGTGTGGAGACGGTATTCCGTACGTACGCACGCGCGGTGATTTCATTATCCGTAGGTTGGATAAAAGATGAAATAGGTTTTTTTAATATTTATAATTACATATCATTATATTAGTGATACTGATGTTATTAATTTATTATGAAACAAATAAAGAAGAAGAAGTAGAAGAAGAAATGAATTGGAAAGAATCGGTAAAGGATATTACCTCTTCTTCGCCACGCCTCTTCTTAACCTCCCCTTAAGGCACTAGAGTCAGTCTTTTGAGGAGACCAGAACCTCTATAATGTTTATAGGGATGTTTAAGAGGGAAATGGGCAGGGTTTTTTAGAGCTTGAAAGCTCAAAATTGTGTAAAGAGAAGAGGGAGTAGGTTCCCTTTTATAAGGGAGGAGTGGGGCACTTTAGGAGAAAACTTAAAATATTATTTTATAATAAAGTCATATTCAGTTTATAATAGATACAAATTGACTTATTTCGAAGATAAAGTGGGTATGGGTCGAAATCCTCACAACCAATAGGTTTTAGATAGGTTTTGGTCATTATATTAACATTATCTTTTAGTTTTAACTCTTAGTTAATTAGATTGACATTTACCATGTCACTTTGTATTTTTATATTATATAGTTAATAAACTTACCATATACATCCAATAGACCCCCAAGTGGTCCATTAATGATACACCTATCATGATATAAGTATCTTGGCTGAACCATATATTTTAAGGAATAAAATAACAATTAATAATAAAATATTGTTTTTAAAAACTATTTTATGTCAATTTTGGCACTATTTGGTATTTGATTTTTGTGAAAATAATAACAGCATGCTAGTTCTAAAAAAGTTAATTAAATCAATAATAACATGTCATATTAACATATAAATGTATTGTAATTCATAAAAAGTCTCAAATTACATTTATTTGGGTATTTATAACATCAATTATGTTAATATTTCATTAATAAGATAATTAATGCATCATCATTGTGTCATAAATAAATTAAATTATTTAATGGTTAAATATTATAAATAAACTACCATTATGTAGGATATATTTTTATATTTCTAATTAATATTTATAGTCGAATTTATCTTATGTATAACCCTATATTAAAAATATTTTAGTTATTAAACTTTGATTTTAACTATTTTAACGTTTTTTACATAAAATAATAATAAGTGTCCTAATCTAATCCAAGTGGACCTAAAGGGTAATATTTTATTCCTAAGGTTGTTTTTGGTCGAATTACACTTATCCTATAGAATTAGGACATGTGTTAGGGTAATAATAATATCATTTTTACCCTTAATTACCCTATTTACTTTTAACCGTGGTAAATAAAAGTAAAAATTTACTATTCAAAATAAATTATTTTTATCTTATTGAACCATATATTACTACTTGTTATTAACTATGTCTCTCGGAGTTTCGAAATTCCACTCACAGAAGCAGTAAAATTAAGTTTTATGTAAATTTTCTAATTCTCCTAGGAGGTGGGTAAAGGACGGTGAAAACTTCAATAAAATTTTAATATATCTTAAATTATTATAAAATGACTCAAATGAATTATATTGAACATATATAGGTATTATGTATCAATTTTTACATAAAATATATTTAAATAAAATAAATAATTATTTAAATAAAAAGTCGTTTTTTAAATAGTAACACATTGTTTTCACTATTCATCAAAAATTGAAAGTTTTCAGAAAATACCAAAAATTCACCATAGGATAATTTCAATATTTTGAATCAAAAAATGAACTCCATTTTGAAAGATAAAATTTATAAAATTTCAAAAAGTGTGTATTACTATTCATACCGGCTAGTTCATAATAATATTATAATAATATCTCGTTTAGTGAAACTTGGTATTGCGTACAACACACGCTATCGTGGAAGGTTGAGATTGCATGTAATGAAAGCCAAGTTGGGGTTGCATGTGGTACCAGATTCATTTGTTGTTTCATATAATATAATCCAACCATATTTCATTTATACATTTAATATATATATATATACTCAATGTTGTTTAAAATAACTTCTATCAAACGAACTTGAAATTGTGTGTAACACGATCCAAGATTAATGTTGTGTATACTGAAAGCTAATACGGTGGTGTGTATAGAAAAAGATAATTTTGGTGTTGCTTACAACACAAGACATCAATGAAATTAAAAATAATAATTCTCACAAAATCTCAGGTTGTTACAATTACAGTATAAATTTGTTATTATATACCCTTCAAAATCAAATAACTAATTTCTATAACACAGATACCTAATATGGACTCCGCATGGAGTTTCATACACCCATTTAGTTATCAAATACATTTATATCCTATGGATATACCTTCCTTCCTTCTGGATTTCACCTTTAGGTTTTAATAACCTTTATTATCTACTTGATGATACATTTTTATTCTTTACAAATAACAATTCTTCTTCTGGTTTTAACATTTACTCATTCATACTATCAAAAAAACTATATCCTGGACATAATATACTCTATTTATCCATTCTCAACACATTAATAAAAAGGTAAATATTTATTAAACTCATTCACATTGTAGAAACATTTCCAATAATGATTTTTCAATAAATTCCATAACAAGAATAAGATTTAAAAAGAAACTTCCAGTCACTCTGAGTTATTAACATAATCAATCATATTGAATATATGAGTGGATACTAATGTTCATTAGATTATCTCCCATCAGATGCTTTTAAAACCTTGAGTGAATCATACATTCTACTCATATGAATCTAGATTCACTTGATTAATATATTTAAAAAAATCACTCAAGAGAATCTTGAACTAACAATTTCCCTTTTCATAAAAACTATTATTATGTTTCTATACTAGTTTATCGAGTTTCTTATATTAAGATCCTCATTTCTCAATTATTGGTCTCAAAGTTAAGCTTGATGATGCTATTTTTCTATAATATAATCTTTTATCATAAGTTTACCATGTTTGATAAAAATTTTAAAAAATATTTTATTAAATATAATCACAATAAAATGATTCCCCATTTTAAAATTTGTCATATCCATTAGAGGTCCATGATCTGTATTTAATTAAGAAATGAGTATGTATCTTCATTTCACTCACCATATAGTTATTTAGTTATGATATTATCTCAATCATATCACATATCACTCTTGGATAGTACAACAGACAACTATTTTCCCAATCGATCATATAGATATAATCAACTTTATTCTTCTAGTAGCATAATCACATTTGTTCTACCAACTAACTATAACAAAAAATAAATGAAAAAAATGGCCACTTGATACTATTAGGGCCACTCATTACTTAATTTCCGTGCCCAAGATAATATATGGGGAACCCATCTTTCGCATGACCTACCTAGTTAGATGATTGAGATATTGACAAGCATCACTTGGGAAGGAATTTAACACTTGGTATTTTTAAATGCGATTTAATATCACCACATTATCTCATGTATTTATTTTAAATATATTTATGATTATTATGAATTTTTGTCAAATACTATTCCTTCCATAAGATTAATACATTCAAACCATATTAATGTGTAATTATTTACACAAATCAAAGATTGTGTTGCTAACCGAAATTAAAATCCAACAATATATACTTATCTAAATGGATCCTACATATAATGTATATAAAACCATTTCATGTAATTGTTTAGAATAATAATAATTAAATAATAAATTCTAGAGTAAATTCAGATTGGCATGTAACCAACCCACACTTTTCTAGATAAGGTATAAGCCTCCAGGCCAGTGATAAGTGTAACATCCTAGAGTGACTGACCACTAAGACGGTAGATGAACTAGTGGGTCACATGGCCTCAAGTGGACCTCCACATATGCCAGAGGATTCCGACTAGGGTCTAAGGAAGTGATAGTGGGAAGACTATACTTTCAGGATCAAATTAGCATATCGGTGTATCAGATAATAAGTAATAGAAAATAGTGGGAGCATTAATAAATGAATGATAGAGAAATGAAATAATAATATACACTAAATAAAAAAGATGAAAAATGATAATATAAAATAATACATGCATTTCCAGATGACGATACATAAACTAAAACAATAGACATATAACAAGTAGATAGATACAGTATAATTCAAAAATACAGAAAAGAAATGAAAGCCTTGAGGGTGAACTCCATGAGCATCCTGATCTATAAATCAGTCCTTTTCTCGTAACTTTTAGGTACAAGCTAAAAAAATAAGAAATCAACCATGGACCTGCAAAAAAAAGATCTACTTGGGGTACCTCAGTGGAATTGTGGCCCGAAAATGGTGTGAGATATATATCCCAATTGGTTACCACTCAAAATGTCTACAACTGAAACTCATCCATGAATAATAAGTAAAGGAGTGTGCATGTATAAAAAATATTAAATGGAAATGAATAAATAAAAAAATATCGGTTAGCTTAGGTTCCAACAAGACACCTGGAAAACTATATCTGTTTTGGATAATAGTCGAAATGAGTGTCTGAACCATAACAATATGTATATAATAATAATATGTACAAAGTATAGTTATATATTTCATCTATCTATATTTACAAAGTACGTGTGGATGTAGGTGGCCATATACCTAGAATACTGGTTGCTAGCTAGACTGGAGCATAACTCAGTCACCCATAACTAGTATAAACATGCCTATAAGCTCAATCTAAAGGGTACATGCCTTACATCTCATATTGGGTGGGAGATTTTATGCTAATCACTTGATATGGTGAGTGTGTTGTCATGTCAATACTCGAACAGTAGTTAGTGCGTTATTATTTCAACACTCACAAGGGATATGTCACATCATTCCCACCATCCACAAAGTATCACTAGTGTGATACATCATGACTTGACATCAAATGTAAGGGAGAATGATTCCACTATTCTCAATTCTACCCTTACCATTATTTCACCACATATATCAAGGTATAAAAATATAATAATAATTATTATAATATAATATATAAGGCATCACCTCTTATAATTTTTAGTTATAAATCCCAATTAATAATAAGGGCACCCCATTTTAATTATTTCATGTACTAAGCATGAAATTAATGGTGTGTCCTTGCCACCATTTATAATTAATTTCATTTAAAAACATTTAATTCATTCAAGTCATGAAAAAAATCATGAAACATGCCTTTAGTAATATTCCAATAATTTCTTTTATACTATTTAAATTAAACAATGAAGTCATCCCATCATGACTAGCCATTCCATTTAATTTACTAAATTAAGAAAAATAAATTTATAAATATCAATGATAAATTAGGAGGTGTCATTAGAAAAATGGATTTTACATATAAGGGGAATTATAATTAAAAGATGGGCCAATCACTTAGGAGGTCCTCGGTTCATTTAACATTTAAAGAAAAGGAGGTCCAAAAAATTTAAGAACATCAAAGAGGCCATATAAAAAACATGACATGAGTCTGACTATAATGAAATCATTGGAAGACATCAATATCATAAGGAAATGAAAAAATAAATTCACTGAATGTTAATTTGTAATTTTGAAGATAGTGCACCTCATCTAGTGGTTTTATTATAAAAAATGACATTTTTTATAATCAATTCATTTCATAAAATTATGAATCTTATTAAAAAATCATAACTCAATTAATCAATGGACGTGCTTCAAGAAAAATCACAAAACATGGAAAAATAATTATAAGGATCAACATTTCACTTAAGAGGTGCCATTCTCAATTTTTCCATTGAATACAAGGGTAAATCCCATTATTAATCCAAGTTGAATGCTTAAAAGGCATTTCAAGAATTTAATAAATTAATTATACAAGAGAAAATCAAGCCTTAACACCCAAGGGTTTAAATAATTGAGGGTTACATTCTCAATTTACTAAACAAGTCTCAAAAGGATTAATACAAGGTGTGTAATCCAATTTATAACGAAGAAAACATTTTTTAAGGAAACATGCGACAAAGGCCAGTGTGCAGTGAATTGATGCTATTTCTAAAATGGAGGAAAATTTGTGAAAAAGATATAGACCACCTAACTCATTATTAAGATAATCTAATCATCCAATATGAATATCTGATTCAGCCTAGTTTTTGAGAAATCTACGAAACATATATCTTCTCTTAAAATATGGAAAATGAGCTTACACCTTGATACTTTATCAAGATAAGATTAAATGAAGAAATATTCAAAATAAATTGAGAGATTTCCAATGTTAATCCATAGATACTGATGATGATTGATTCATACAATAGATAGATGAGTAATCACCATGCCTAGATTTGGATTGAGAAGAAATACACAGAGTAGAGGAGTTGTGCATGCTAGAGAAAAAGAGGGAGAAATAAAGAAATTGAGTTTTAAAACTCATTAAGGGAAGAAATGTAATTTCACCCTAAAAATTGGGTCACATGGATTGGCGGAACAATTTTACCAACTGTGCGCCAACTGTGTGGAACCAACTACCTAAGGAACCCACCTCAAATAGTTTTCCCCCACAACTACCCTAAACATGCACCAACCGTGTGATGAATAGTTCTTAGGTACTACCTAAGTGGCACTATCCATATGTGTTAGGCACACGGTTTGGGTAAACTGTCCATAGATCATGTGACACCTTATGTTCCTCTAAAACATACCACACTATTTTCTACTAGGGGCTACATGGTTTTCGACAAACTGTGTGGCCTGTGCAGACCCTATAAACATGTGATTTCAATGGGTTGGAACTCCTAAAGCTCAACAAGACACCTGAGAAACCTCTCAAGCCTTTACCCAAGTATGAAAATAACACTTTTAAATGTTCCAACTCTCATAATTACATTATGAAGCTGCGATCAAATAACGGCTTTTCCACTAAAATCCAAAATATAAATTCCTTTTGAATTCTACCTTGGCTCACAAAATATGGGTCGTTACAACCTCCCCACCTCAATACTTATTATCCTAGATAACATGTAAGGAAAAACTAAAACATCACCCAAACAAAAAGGTTCATAAAATCTCATTACAATAGTTTTTTTCTATGTCAAATCACCCAACACACCTCTAAGAATTACTTCAGTATGTGGCACTTAAGTAGTAAAACCTAGAGGTAACACTCATTTCTCAACTAGAACAAAATGGAGCTTACCTGAACTTATTTATTTAGATACATGATCATGTCTTCGTCTCATTAAACATATGTCCAATTGTTTTACCCACCATATTTCTTATCCCAAAATGAGGAAAATTTCGAGCCATGGAACCTCCACCATTAGAATTTCCTACAAAACAGGCCTCTGAGCATTCTAGGGATGCTCGTGTTGTGATTTCATTCAACTTAGTGAACCCGATTACTTATGTTGTTGTATCAGGGACCCCATCTCAAGGAAACAATCAAATATTGATCGACCTAACTAAAAATGGTCACGCAAGCTTTCCATGAAAGACACATTTGACATTTACACCACACTTACCTTAACATAGGGATGTGTTTTTAAACAATTCCCATTGTCCATATACGTTGAAAAATAAGGATAAGAAGTCGATCCACTCCTTCAGACCATTATTAAAATGCTCAGCTTTGATGGATGACATAAACCAAACTAAACTACAATACCATCTTTGTAACACCCTAAGCTTCCACGGTATGCTTCTCTTTGAATAATACAATAGCATGTGTTGTACACAACTTTGAGTTCTAACACAAAACAACTAATCAAACTCGCTGTTATGAAGAGTAATACCCACTTTTTTAAATTTTTTAAATTTTATCATTCAAAATGAAATTCATTTTTGGATTCAGAATATCGAAATTAGCATAGGGTGAATTTTTCATATTTTTCTGAAAACATTAAATTTTTGATAAGTAGGGAAAAACACTGAGTTATAGTTTAAAACCGAATTTTTATTTAAATAATTATTTATTTTATTTAAATTTATTTTATGTCAAAATAGATACATAATACCTATATAAGTACAATGTAACTCATTGGAGTCAGTTTATAATAATTGTAAATATATAAAAATTTTATTGATCTTTTTACCGTCTTTTACCCACCTCCAAGGAGAATTTGCAAATATACATAAAACATAATTTTACTGCTTTTTTGAGTTGAATTTCTAAAATACAAGAGACATGGTTGATATCAGTAAGTAAAATGTGGTCTAATAAAATGAAAATAATTTTTGGTGAATAGTAAATTTTTACATTTATTTACCACGGTTAAAAGTAAATAGGATAATTAAGGGTAAAAATGATATTATTATTACCATAAAACATGTCCTAATTAAATTGGATAAGTATAATTTGTCCAAAACAACCATTAGGAATAAAATATGAACCTATTTGGTCCACTTGGTTTAGATTAGGAAATTTATTATTATTTAATTCGAATAAGAGTTAAAAGAGTTGAAAATCGGAGTTTAATAACTAAAACATTTTTAATATAGGGTTACACATAAGATAAATTCTACTATAAATATTCACTGAAAATATAAAAATATTTCCTACATAATTGTATTTTATTTATATTTTTTAGATATTAAATAATTTAATTTATTTATGACACAATGATGATGCAGTAATTACCTAATTAATGAAATATTAAAATAATCAATATTATAAATATCCAAATAAATGTAATTTGAGACGTATTATGAATTAAAATAATTTTATATGTTAATATGACATGTTAGGGTTGGTTAGATTAATTTTTTTCAAAGTAATATTGTTGTTATTAATTTAGCAATAACAAAATATTAAATAGTGTCAAAATTGACATAAAAGAGTATTTAAAACAAATATTATATTATCAATTGTTATTCTATTCCTAAAAATATATGGTTCAGCCATAAGACTTATATAATTATATTTGTATCATTAATGAACCACTTGGTGTTTTCTTAGAAGTTTATATTAAGTTTATTAACCACATAATATAAAAATACAAAGAGACATGGTAAATGTCAAACTATTTAACAAAGAGTTAAATAAAAAAGATAAGGTTAATATGGTGACTCAAACCTGTCAAAAACATATTTGTTGAGTGGTTTTTGACCCATCCCCACATTATACTTTAGATAATCCATTTTGGAGCCATTATAAACCGAAAATGATTTTATTATAAAATAATATTTCTAGCGTTTTCTATGGTGCCCCTCACACATCTTATAAAAGGACACTCCCCCTTCTCTCAAATTCACACCATCAAAGACATTTGGATGGACAAACCTAGCCCAAATAACCTATAAACTAACCTTGTTTCATCCTAGAGGCCTTACTTTAGTCAGAAAGCCAACCTATGGATCCCTTTTGATCAAATCAAAAGGAAGAACCCGAAGCGGAGGTAAATATTTCATCACCTCTTTCAAGTCCCTTTCTTCTTCAACTTCCTCTTTCTTTATTGTTTCCATTATAAAATAATTACTCCAGTATCTTCTATATACTATGATTTTGTTATAAATATGGTACAACCAAATTCATTATTCTATCCATCCTTTGAATGACATGTCACCATACGTGCGTACGTACGACATACTGTCTCCACATCATGGTGTAATTGTTATTCAATACATTAATTTTTTATGTTAATAATAATGATGTGTAATTTATATAAATAATAAATATAACATGATAATTATTATTTATATATATGATATATAATCCAATTATATATAATTCTAATATCAAAAGAATTATATTGTCGCTCGTGTGTACGTACGGATTACAATCTCTACGAATGCGATGAGATTCATTCCCCATCATATCCATTCAAGAATAATTTTCATTAGATGATTTAAAATAATTTTTAAAGAAATAATATCATTATGAATATGAATAATATACATCCTATCCATGAAAAACATTACTTATGTAACAAATCATATAAAGGAAAACGAATCAGTTAACACTCAAAACGACGATAATACTATGATATTATTAACAAAGAAATGTTAAAAGATCATATATGATATCATATTAATGTATATGATTATTGAATAATTTAATAACAATTATTTCACCATTATACAGGATGTTAACCTACCATCAACCAAGTAAAAGTACAATGTAAGGGTTAATTTCACAATCTCTTAATTATCCGAGGTTGTTTTTACGTTAGTATCTACTAGGACCTTTTTATCATCCACATCCATGTTTCTTAAAAAAGTATTCCAAGACATTATTAATATTTACTAAACTATGGGTTAATGTAATTTATACTCTTGTTTGACTTTTTATAAAATGGTTTTAAAGGAATATTTCAGTCGTTTTCCAAATAAGGTACTTTATGACCTTTTTGACAAAATTAAGGTAAAAATGTTTTTATAACTTATACGGCTGGTGCGGATATTTGCCACCGTTATAACATCGTTGAAGATTCCCTTACAAGCTTATAAGAATATTTTCAAATATAAATGTTTTATTTCATAATTACGTGACTTTTAAACGATTTCAATATAGAAAGAAATATTTCTCCAAAAAGGTTTTGGTTTCATCTATGTCAACATCCTTTGATGGATTTTAAGTTTGTTTGAAGTTGATTTATTATGATACAAAACATAAATATTGTATTGAAGGTTTTGTGATATGTTTGACTATGGATGTGTTCTTTGATACCATTCATGGTTTATGGATAAATTATTGATATTTTGTATGCCAATTTTAATACGAATGTTTATGTTATGTTTAATCCTTTTTATTCGAGGAATGCATTGGACTCAGTAAGTGATGGGTGGAGCCTGCTATAGCTCCACGACGCATCAGTAGGTCTCGTGAGACAAACTAGTGTCTTGGAAAAAGGCGTTGACAAAATCTTTTTTGTAGTCTTGGCACAAGGCCTCGACTATGTGGTTATGAAAGTCTTGCATTATGCATTCCATCATTATGAAAGTGGCTATTGATATTGCATGTGATTATTCCACTAGTAGAATATCCACGTGAATAAGTAAATGGGATTATTTTATTTTATCTTTTCCATATTATGTTGATGTTCAAGTTTAAAAGGATTTTGTTTTTGTCTTATACAATGCCTTAAATGATTATGCTTATTTATGAAAGTTTCAACTATACTGTTATCCTTACTCAGCATCGGAACTCACCCCTTTCTATGTTTTATTTTTCCCAGGATGTAAAGAAGTATATTATGACTGACCTATAGGGATAGTCTATGGGATCTCAGTGTTGTTTATGGAAACAATGTTGTTGTAGTTTCCCATTTTATGATGTAATGTAAATATTATGAATCCATCTAGTACATCCAAGGCTATGAAACTAATCAATATTTAAAGACTTGATATTTTGTGATCATGCCAATGATACATAATAATGCACCGACTATGGGATTCTAGGGTCGTGGCATTACAGTTTCTATCAGGGGAAGTTTAGTAGTAACCTTGGAATCTAGATTTAGATAAACTCTGATTAGAGCACATTACACAAAGATATAATTTGAGTATTAGTATATAAGAACTTCCTAGAAATTTGGTATTGTAGAGATTTTTCAAGTTTTCCATGAAATACATGTTGGATCGAATAGTAGATATAAAAGTCTATTAGATGGAACAATACAAGAGGGGGGTGAATTGTAGGTTTAAAAACCTTTGAGTTTTAGTAACAAAGAGATTAGTTTAAATGAACTTAAACTAATACTAATACAAACACCCACAATTGTATTGAATGTAAAAGGTATGATGTATTGTAATACTAATGTAATGCAAAACAATTGTATTCAAGATGAACACAATAATCAGAGTAGTACAGATATGAATGATTCTACCTTAAAGCGTATAGAACCAATCAAAACAATATGTAATAGAATGATTGTAATTGAAACAATTACAATTGAATATGTAAGGAAGAAAGGAAACAATACGATTCCTTTCTAATACAAGTAACAGCGGAAATGTAAAAGTAATACAATTCTTTTAACCCAAAGAGAAGGGTTATCCTTTCACCTAGGATAAAAGGTCTGTCTCACCAACACCTTGGTGAGCCCTCGATACGATGATCGGCACAACTGTCTGCCTATCCCCGGCAGCCCTCGATACGATGATCGGCACGTCTGTCTGCCTATCCCCGGCAGCCCTCGATACGATGATCGGCACGTCTGTCTGCCTATCCCCGGCAGCCCTCGATTTTGCAGGTAATCGGCACCTCTGTCTTTCAATTACTTGAAAGCCCTCGATACGATGATCAGTCGCACAAAGCTGATGAGAGAAGTCACAGTGTCTCTCTCTAGAATCTTCGTAGTTCACAGAGTCTCTTCATTCGTTCACTTTGTTCATCGTTGTGTTCTCAGCTTCAAATGACCTCCTATTTATAGGCCTCGGGTTCCAACGGTCATATTGCCTCCAACGGTCATATTGAAACAGAAAGCACGACATCGTTTTGATTAGTGAGTAACTAACTCAACGACATCGTTTTGTTAGGACAAGAGATATATAGAAATGTAAAACATGAGTACGATTCATATGCAGAGAGTTTTTGACAAAGTACCAAAACAAATAATGATCATCTGAATAGCAGAGTCAGTACGATACGATTGACAGAGTCAGTACGATACGATTGACAGAGTCACTACGATACGATTGACAGAGTCAGTACGATACGTTTTGGTCGGTACGATCAACATCGTATGATACGATAAACATGATAAAAGACAATAAACATATGATAGAATACATTTGTGATTTCCAAAACATGATATAGAAGTCAAAAGAAGACTTTTGACTTAACAATCTCCCCGTTTTTGGAAAGCACAACACACAAAGTAAATGTAACAAGAAATACTTATCTCCCCCTGAGTTATTTAAAAACTCTTCTGAAAAAGAAATTGAATACAACTAACTCCCCCTTAGGTATTGACTTTCCTAAGGATTGTATTCGTAGATTTTCCTTAAGAGCATTGTAATGCATTCTCCCCCTTTGTAAAACAATCTTTGCTTTGTAAATTTTCTCCCCCTTTGTGATTTACAAAAAGAAAGGAGTAATCTCGAATTGTCTGAAAGAGTTAGTGAAGTAATACAAGACAATGGATAAAAGAGAAAGAAATATAAGAGTTATTACAAAACAAACAAGTTCCAAAAGAAACAAATACAACAATCATTTGTTTTCTCTTTCCTTCTCTTTCTTTATAAGCTCATGAAGCACAGCTTTCATCTTCTTGATCTCCTTCTTGTCTTCAGAAATTGATTCACCCTGAGTTTTGAGAAGCTCCTATTGATCCGCAAAAATCTGATCTTGATTTCTGATGGTTTCCTCCTGGACTCTGATTACTTCTTCAAGAGTATCAATTCTGATTTGCAGAGTCTTGTTATCCTTGGACAACACAGAATTTTGATTCTTCAGTAAAACCATTTCATCTTTGAAAGATGAAACTTTTGAGAATTCAGATTGGAAAACATTCATCCTCTCTTGCAAATCTTTCACTGAAGGAACATCGGCTCTTTGAGAAGATAAAAGGTTCAGCCTTTCAACCGTTTCTTTATCAAGCTTGTTGAAAGAAATTGCTAGCTCATTTGATAATCTCCTTATATCTTCAATAGCTATTTCATGATCATTGATTGAGATCTCTGTTTTGTATGACCACTTGGTCATCTTATTGCAAGCCTTCTTATGAGCAACTGAGCTTTCTGAAAGAACTTTCAGATCGGCTTCTACTGACAAAACTTTCTTTCTCAATTCTTTTACAGAGCCAAACTTTTTCCTTTGATTTTCAGTAATAAAATCAATCTTCCCTTCCAGCCTCGGAAAATAAGGAATGGTTTTCTCCACCCTTCTCAAAACATGAACAATGTAATCACTCTTTTTGAGAGAGATTGTATGCTCTGAATCAGTATCTTCATCGTACGATGCTAGTTTATACGATCTGCTTGAATCAACAACTGGCTGTTTCCCTTTCACTTTTTCTTTCTGTTTTCTTTCATCTTCCACTTTGTCACTAATGACAACTACTTTATCAGACTGATAAGATTGAGCATCTTGCTTTTCTCGAGATGAAATCCTGTCCGGAGATCTTTCCTGATCGGCATGAGGAGTTTGTTGAACACCTTCGCTCAGCTTTTGAAGCGATTCCTCTCTACTTTTCTTTGAACTTTGAAGAAATTCCAAAAGAAAATCTCCTTCTTCTACTTCCACTTCTTCTATCACTTGTTTTCCTTTTTCTTTCTCAGGCACACTCTGTACGATGGGCTCTTGGTGCACTTCCACAGTTAGTTGAGCACTAGCATCTTCAACTGCTTTCAAGACTTTAGAGATATCAAAGTCCTGAGACTTTCTTTTCAAAAGAGTCTTCTTTTTCTTTTCATCTTGAAGGGTTTCTTCTACCCTTATTCTTTCTGCAAAGGCCTCAGCAGGGTCAAGACAAAACTTCGGATCACCTTCCTTTCTCTGTTCCTTGTCCTTTCTCCATTTGGCTACAAATTCCTTACTGTACCTTGGCTTCTTCTTTGGCTTTGAACTAGTTTGAGGATCAGACTTTCGAGTAACACCGGTTGATTGATTGTCCTTGGCTGGCATAGGTGCCGATTGATTTTGAGCCAATTCAGCTTCTACATCTCTGACAAAAAGTTTTGAATTTGAATCAAAACAAACATTCATCTTTTTCATCGTACTCTTATTAATCAAAGATGGCCTCAAATCCATAGGTTCTCCTTTCAAAGGAATGTTACAAAACTTCATACTTTCAAGAATGAATTTCGTAAGGATGGCTGGATACATTATTATCTGGGATTTAATCCCTCCTTTCTTGACATTCTTGATGGTTTCAAAAACATATCCCATGAGATTTACTTTCATCATATTCACAAGATAGTCGAGCATAAAGACATCAGAAACTTTAAGGGTTTCTCTATCCCCTTTCCTTGGGATAAGAAAGCCTTGCATCCATAAAGTGACAAACCGATTGTCCGGTGAAAGATGAGAAACTTTCCTCTTTTCCTCATTAATAACAAACAAAGTTTTTTCAGCACTTTCTCTATTAAACGTACCAACTTCCTCTGGTAGTTTGTGAGATGGACAGAATGCATCGCCTTCTATAGAAACATTCAGAAAATGTGCCGCTTGTTTCACAGACATAGATAACTTTCTATCGTACACAGCGAAGTTTATAGTCATATCTTTGTCGAAAGAAACGGTTTTGTAAAACTGACAAACTTCATCAAAAAGAACTGGATCTTGAATATCAGGCTTTTCCACACAGAGATGTTCCCATCCTTGAAACAGAATGATCCTCTTGATTGTAGAATCGTACAAATCGAAAAAGTCTCGGGATACTAACCTTTCTTTGTGAAAGTCTTTCTCTGTAAAAGTCTTTGAAGACATTTCGGCAGGAGTATTAGCAGAGGATTGAGACATAAAGATTCTGCCAATGAGAAGATCGTACGATTGTTTATAGCTGGTGGAGCAAAGCTTCGCCTCAATTCCTGGAAAATCAATGTGGGTTTGGGGAGGGGAGGGGGGTATTTATAGGCAAAAAAGAGATGACCGTTGATATTCTACGGTCAAGATTAGATAATACCAGATCAAAGGTTAGGATTAAAGCAAAATTTTTTTTAAAAAAAAATGAAAAGAAACCTGTCGGAGAACATAAGATGATTGCTGGTTTTGGTAAGAATCAAAAGTAAACACAATCGTAAGAAAAAAAATCATGATGCCGATGGAAAACAAAGTCATTACTATGATCGGACCGTACGATGGAAAATAGTTGTTACCATGAACTGACAGTACGATGGAAAATAATCTCAATACCATCATCGGTCGATACAAAACTATCGAATGATACGATGGAAAAGAATTTGAATACTATCATCGGTCGATACAAAATTTTTGAACGATACGATGGAAAAGAATTTGAATACTATCATCGGTCGATACAAAATTTTTGAACGATATGATGGAAAAGAATTTGAATACTATCATCGGTCGATAGAAAATTTTTGAACGATACGATGGAAAATAATTTGAATACTATCATCGGTCGATACAAAATTTTTGAACGATACGATGGAAAAAAATTTTAATACGATAAACAGAAAAACTGAAATGGTCAATACGATAAACAGGAAAACTTAAAAAATGAAACGATAAAACTGTTAATACGATAAACAGAAAAAGAAACATATATAAATAGAGTAAATATTTAAAGATCAGAAACATAAAGACATAAAGAAATGTCCTCCCCCTTTCTACGAGGAGTTTCTTACTATTAGGAGAGATGTAAAACAGGAAGTAGATATGAATGATTATTTTAAGGTAATCATTCCTAGCTTCTTTTTTATAAATTCAAATCTATCGGAAGGTAAAGATTTTGTAAAAATGTCAGCAAGTTGTTCTTGCGTTCCGATGAATTGTAAAACAATATCTCCTTTTTGTGTGTGATCCCTAAGAAAGTGATGCCTAACATCTATGTGTTTTGCACGAGAGTGATGTGCTGGGTTTTCACTAAGAGCTATGGCACTTGTATTATCACAAAGAATTTGAGTTTTGGAGAAACTCAAACCATAGTCAGTGAGTGTGTGCTGCATCCACAATACTTGAGCACAGCAACTTCCAGCTGCTACATATTCAGCTTCAGCAGTGGAGAGTGCTACTGAGTTTTGTTTCTTGCAGGACCAAGAAACCAAAGAGTCTCCTAAGAAATGACATGTTCCCGATGTACTTTTTCTATCCATTCTACAACCACCAAAGTCAGCATCTGAAAAACTTTTTAAAACAAAATCATTTCCAGAAGAATAGAAAAGTCCTAAATCCATAGTGTCTTTTAAATACCGAAAGATTCTCTTTACGGCTTTTAAGTGAGACTCTTTTGGATTAGATTGATATCTTTCACATAAGCATACAGAAAACATCAAGTCGGGTCGACTAGCTGTCAAGTATAGCAAACTCCCTATCATACCTCTAAAAATTGTTTGATCTACTGGTTTCCCAGTTTCATCAAGATCAAGAGTATTTGAGGTACCAATTGGGGTGCTAATACTTTTAGTTTTGTCAAATCCATACTTTTTGAGTAAGTCTTTAATATACTTATGTTGAGATATATAAGTTCCTTCTGGTTTTTGAGATATTTGAAAACCTAGAAAGAATGTTAACTCACCCATCATACTCATTTCAAACTCAGATTTCATTAAATTTGCAAAAGAATCGGTTAAAGATTTCTGAGTTGATCCAAATATGATGTCATCAACATAGATTTGGACAACCAAAACATTTTTGTTTTCCATTTTGATAAAAAGAGTTGGATCAGCTGTACCTTTTCTATAATTGTTTTGTAAAAGAAATCCTGTAAGTCTATCATACCATGCTCTAGGGGCTTGTTTAAGTCCATATAGAGCCTTGGTAAGTTTAAAAACATGATCAGGATGTTTTGGGTCTTGAAAACCAGGAGGTTGTTCGACAAAAACTTCTTCTTGAACAAAACCATTTAAAAAAGCACATTTGAA
The DNA here is from genome assembly GCA_963277665.1 of Viscum album. NCBI lineage: Eukaryota > Viridiplantae > Streptophyta > Magnoliopsida > Santalales > Viscaceae > Viscum > Viscum album. The sequence continues at coordinate 845,511,570 of OY728130.1, forward strand.
ATCCATTTGAAATAGTTTGAAATTGAAATATGCTGCAAAGGCTAATATATGCGAATAGATTCAAGTCTAGCTACAGGAGCATATGTTTCTTCATAGTCTATTCCCTCTTGTTGATTATAGCCTTTAGCAACAAGTCTTGCTTTATTTCTTACAATGATTCCATTTTCATCACACTTGTTTCTGAAAACCCATTTTACACCAATTACAGTTGTTTCTTTAGGTCTTTCAACTAAAGTCCAGACTTGATTCCTTTCAAATTCATTTAGTTCATCCTGCATTGCTTTGATCCAATCATCATCACCTAAGGCCTCACTTGGACTTTTAGGTTCAAATTGGGAAAGAAAAGCAAGATGTTCTATTTCATTTCTTAAGGAATTTCTGGTCCTTACAGGTTGATTTATATCACCAATGATGTTATCACTGGGATGATTCCTAAGAAACAATTGATTTGGGTTTTGTAAAACCTGTTCATCAACATATGGTAGAAAATCTTCTGTGGTAAATGTTTCAGGAACACTTTCTTGAACATTTTCCTTATCAGAATGTTCTTCTAATATAGGTTGATAATCATTTTTAGAAAACACATCCGAGGATGTAGGATCGGGTTGGTTGAAAACAAAAGGGTTAGTTTCATCAAATTTTACATGTACTGTTTCTTCAACAGTACAGGTGTTTTTGTTGAAAACTCTATAAGCCTTAGAGGTTGTGGAATAGCCTAGAAAGATTCCTTCATCAGATTTTGGTGCAAATTTATGTAAATTATCTTTTGTATTCAGAATGAATACTTTGCATCCAAACACTTTGAAGTAAGAAACTTTAGGTTTTCGGCCAGTCCATAATTCATAAGGAGTTTTATTAAGAAATGGTCTAGTTAAAACACGATTTATAGTATAACAAGCAGTACTTACAGCTTCAGCCCAAAAGTGCTTAGCAATTGAGTATTCACTCGACATGGTTCGAGTCATTTCCTGAAGAATACGATTTCTTCTTTCAACAACCCCATTTTGCTGAGGAGTTCTTGGAGCTGAGAAGTTGTGAGTAATACCTTTCTTACTACAAAAAGTTTCAAAATCTGAGTTTTGAAATTCACCACCATGATCACTATGAATAGTTATCAATGGTAGGTTTTTCTCATTTTTAACTTGGGCTCTAAATGTTTTGAAATAGGAAAAGGCTTCAGATTTTTTTGTGAGAAAGTAGACCCATGTAAATCTAGTAAAGTCATCAACTAAAACAAATACATAGTATTTGCCTCCAATGCTTCCAGATTGTGAAGGACCAAACAGATCCATATGCACAAGCTGTAATGCATTAGAAGTTGAAACTTCATTAATTGGTTTAAAGCTAGTTTTATGTTGCTTGCCAAATTGACAAGGATCACAGACTTTTGAAGAATCATATCTAAGATCCGGTAGCCCTTTTACTAGTCCATTCTTGGAGAGTTTTCTTAGGTTTCTCAAATTACAGTGTCCTAGTCTCCTATGCCATAGCCACGATTGGTCTTCTATTACACTTAAACAAGGTAAGTTTTGGTTCCTAAGGTCTTCTAAGTTAATAGTGTAAACATTCTCTTGCCTATGGGCAGATAGAATGAATTCATCCTTGGAATTGTGAACTAGACACTTATCATTTCTAAAATTCACAAGGTAACCTTCATCACATAATTGACTTATGCTGATGAGATTGTGCCTAAGACCTTTTACAAATAAAACATTTGAAATAAGAACTTTTCCAAGAAAAATGATATTACCTATACCAACAATCTTTCCTTGAGCATTATCTCCGAAGGTAACTTTTCCACCTTTTGTTTTGACAACCTTTTCAAAGAAATCTTTGTTTCCAGTCATATGTCGAGAACAACCACTATCCATGTACCAAATGTTCTTATTGATACACTTCTCGTTTTCCTGAAAAAGAAACAATTAGATTTTTGGAATCCAAACTTGTTTGGATCCAGAAGGGTTAGATAAAAGAATTTTAGGAATCCACATTTGTTTAGAAAAATGAGCTTTATGAAATCCTAAGGATTTAGTTTTGTTAAGAGAACAATCTCTTCTCCAATGTCCACCACATTGACACTTGGAACAGAAAATAGTTTTTTGAGGAAAAAAATAATTATTACTAAAAACAGGTTTGGAATAAGTATAACCAAGACCAGAACGATTTCTCAAAGGTCTAATTTGAGAATACATCCTATCAAAGTTTTCTTTTCCATGAGTAAAGTTTGACAAAAACTTTTTCAAGGATAAAATCTCTGACTTTAGTTTTAAAACCAAATTCTTGTCTTCTAAAACATTTGAATTAGAACTAGAGTTAGACTCTAAAATGTTTTTCTTTGAAATAGCAGTTTCAAGATCCTTAGAAAGTTTATCCTTTTCAGATTTGACTTTCTCAATGGTTTTCAAAATACTTTCAAAATCAGAAGTTTTCTCATCAAGATCTTTAGAAAGATCTGATACTTCTTTAGTCAAAATAGAAATTCTAGAATTTTCTTTTTCAAATCTCTTTTTGAGTTTAGAATATTCATTTTCAAGTAACTTAGCAAATCTAGAGACTTCTTCAAAAGAAGGTAAAGTATCATCTTCTGATGATGAGGGTTCATCATTTGAAGATTCATAATATCTATTATCAACATAATTTGCATTTAAAGAAACATTTGTTACAGCTTCAGCATTATGTACCTTAGCCATGAGATAATGATCTTCGATTGGTAGTTTGGCTAGAAGTCCAATATTCCTTTGTCCTGACGTCTCATATTCTGAAGAATCATCTGTGGAATCACTACCACTTGCACTCCACGTATCATTTGCTTTCAAGACTTTCTTTGTCTTATAAAACCTTTTCTTGTTTCTTTCAGAGTGTTTCTCTTTTCTATCTTTCCTCTTCAGTAAAGGACAATCAGGCCTTATATGTCCTGCTTTCTTGCATTCATAACAAGTTACCTCTGAGTCTTTCCTATCTTTCCTGTCTTTCTTTTTGAATCTATATTGAAAATCTTTCTTTCCCACAATCTTGTTCATCCTTCGAGCAAGATTAGCTAACTCATTGTCTGAAAGATTACAATCACTTGAATCAGATACAACAACTTTCTTGGATTTAGACCTTGTAATCCTTTCGGGTGTTTTAGCTTTAGATGCAAAAGCTACACTTCCATTCCCATTCTTCTTCTTATTGAAATCAGCATCTCTTTTCATTCTTGTCTCGTGCTGTAGAAGAGTTCCAAAGAGTTCATCAAGAGTAATCTGGGAAACTTTTCTATTTTCATCAATAGCTGTTCTTTTTGACTCCCATTCATTTGGCATAATATCTATAATATTATCTACAAGAGCTTCATCATCAAGACCTTTTTCTCCCATAGATTGTAAGCTGTTGACAATTGTCATAAACCTTTGTTGCACTTTACATACTGGCTCTCCATAAGGAAAAACAAACCCATGATACTCTGCTCGAAGCATTGCTCTCCTTGTTTCTATAACCTTGGATGTACCAAAATGAGTGACTTCTAATTTCTTCCAAATACAGTTGGCTGCTTCACATGAAGATATCTGACTATATATATTCCTGGTCATAGAACATAGTAAAGTATTGCGTACCTTGTAATTCAGTTGATATTCTTGCTTCTCTTGGTTGGTGAAAGTGCTAACTTCTTTGTCAGGAATTTTGTAACCCCCAGTAAGCATAATAAAATTGTCTACACCAGTATTGATGACGAAAGTCTTCATACGATCTCTCCAATACTCATAATCATTCCCATCGAAAATTGGTGGTCTAGAAGGATTCAGATTATCTATTGATCCGATATTCATTCCTGCCATCTAATATAACAAAAACAACTTTTCCACTCCACACGTTAGTGTAGTAAGTATTCAAGATAGTACTAAGAAATAATGCTAATAATACAAATCAGTGGAAAACCTCCTCTGATACCAATTGTTGGATCGAATAGTAGATATAAAAGTCTATTAGATGGAACAATACAAGAGGGGGGGTGAATTGTAGGTTTAAAAACCTTTGAGTTTTAGTAACAAAGAGATTAGTTTAAATGAACTTAAACTAATACTAATACAAACACCCACAATTGTATTGAATGTAAAAGGTATGATGTATTGTAATACTAATGTAATGCAAAACAATTGTATTCAAGATGAACACAATAATCAGAGTAGTACAGATATGAATGATTCTACCTTAAAGCGTATAGAACCAATCAAAACAATATATAATAGAATGATTGTAATTGAAACAATTACAATTGAATATGTAAGGAAGAAAGGAAACAATACAATTCCTTTCTAATACAAGTAACAGCGGAAATGTAAAAGTAATACAATTCTTTTAACCCAAAGAGAAGGGTTATCCTTTCACCTAGGATAAAAGGTCTATCTCACCAACACCTTGGTGAGACCTCGATACGATGATCGGCACGACTGTCTGCCTATCCCCGGCAGCCCTCGATACGATGATCGGCACGTCTGTCTGCCTATCCCCGGCAGCCCTCGATACGATGATCGGCACGTCTGTCTGCCTATCCCCGGCAGCCCTCGATTTTGCAGGTAATCGGCACCTCTGTCTTTCAATTACTTGAAAGCCCTCGATACGATGATCGGTCGCACAAAGCTGATGAGAGAAGTCACAGTGTCTCTCTCTAGAATCTTTGTAGTTCACAGAGTCTCTTCATTCGTTCTCTTTGTTCATCGTTGTGTTCTCAGCTTCAAATGACCTCCTATTTATAGGCCTCAGGTTCCAACGGTCATATTGCCTCCAACGGTCATATTGAAACAGAAAGCACGACATCGTTTTGATTAGTTTGTAACTAACTCAACGACATCGTTTTGTTAGGACAAGAGATATATAGAAATGTAAAACATGAGTACGATTCATATGCAGAGTGTTTTTGAAAAAGTACCAAAACAAATAATGATCATCTGAATAGCAGAGTCAGTACGATATGATTGACAGAGTCAGTACGATACGATTGATAGAGTCAATACGATACGATTGACAGAGTCAGTACGATACGTTTTGGTCGGTACGATCAACATCGTACGATACGATAAACATGATAAAAGACAATAAACATATGATAGAATAAATTTGTGATTTCCAAAACATGATATAGAAGTCAAAAGAAGACTTTTGACTTAACAATACATCCCTGTCTGGATACGAGCAGGTAGAGGCGGCTCTGGCACAGAAGTACCTAGGGGTAAAACCTAAAAACACCGCTTTGAGCTAGACTCGAATGGGAATTGGTGCACCACAATGGGGCTTGCTGGACTTTTGGATACGACACTCCTGGGGGATATTCTTAGGATAATTCTAATTTTTTTACAAACTGTTATAAATGTTTTATGAGTATATAATTCCTCAAAGAATTTTTTTTTTCTGATTATGGATTATATCCATATACTGTTCAGTTTATGTTAAGTGTTTGTATAAGTTTGGAATAATGTATTTCGATTCATAAACTAATCTAGTTTATGCCATTGTTTAGAAATTGCACCTAGCGGAAGTAATGGAAACCGTATCAATGCACGCACTCCATGTAGGGATTTACCTCCTACTCAAGATAATTATAGGGGAGCTGGTGATGCAACTGGTGATGATCCGCTAATCACTATACTAGGACAACTCACTCAAGTTATGAATAATAACCCTACCCGTATGGAGCACCTTGATACAAAATGTGGAGGATCAATGTTAGATCGCTTCATGAAGAAACAAACACAAACACTCAATGGGAGTAAAAATTCATTAGTATCTGAAAAATGGATAAATTCATTAGAAAAAATATTCCATGCCTTGGGTAGTAGTGAAAGGGAAAAACTTGTCATGACAGTTTACCACCTCACTGGAGATGCTGATTAATGGTGGTCATTGATTCAAAAGATAAAGGAAGATGATGAAGTATCAAATATGGAATGGATGGAGTTTAAAGAGATTTTCTAAGAAAAATAATTTCCTCATGACCATCGAGCAGATATTGAAAGACAATTTAAGAGTCTGAGGAAAAAGGAGGATGAGAATGTCAAAAAGTATGAAGCTAACTTTACATGGTTAGCGAGGCATGCTACAGATTATATACATATCCCAAGAAGTATGATTGATTGTTTCTACGATTGGTTAAAACCATTTCTCCATCGATCATTAGTCTCAAAATCATTCTCATCATACGAAGATATTGTCTCATGTGCTATCTAGACAGAAAAAGAATTCTCTAAGTCTTATAACTTTAAATAAAAGAAAGAGAAGAAGAGATATGTTGAAAAATCTAGAAATGGAAATAAGGGGAATAAGGGAAAAGTTGAATATCCATCCTGCAATAAATATGGGAAGAAAAAACTTGGTACTTGCCTAAAGGAAATGGGAGTCTGTTACAAGTTTGGTGAAAATGGCCACCAAGCATGTGATTGCAAGGGGAAGAAAGTGGTTATTGATGATGAATGCCACAGTTATAGACAAACGGCTCATTTTGGAAAAGAATGTCCTAAGCATCAGGGGAACTTACCTCATTAAATTTCAAGGGATCAAGGCCAGGCATATGTTATCACTATTACTGAGGTTGAAGTTCCGAAAGATATAATATCAGGTAATTTATTAGTTTCCTCAAGTCTATCTAATTCTTTATTTCATTCTGGATCATTGCATTGTTTCATATCTACCCAGTTATCTTAGAAAATTAGATATTTCCAATTTCATTTAACAAGGGAGTTGTTAGTAAAAACTCCTAAGGGAAGTATCATGGAAACTAAGTATTGTGAATTAGTCCCCATTAAGGCATATAAATGTTCTTTATCTACTGATCTCATCGTCATACCCATGATTGAATTTGATATAATCCTTGGTATGGATTAGCTTTTGGACCATGATGAAAAAATTTATTGTAAGAAGAAGGAGGTTACTATTTTTGATGACGATGATAAAGAACACCTTATCTTTAGAGTAGAATCATCACCACCTAATTATTATCTAGATCCACCCCCAGTAGCTCAACTAAATTCTATTATTGGGGAGGAAGTGAGTGAAATAAATATGGGTGAGGAAAAGAAACTTCAAATAGAGGATGTGCCTTTTGTGAAAGAATCTGTTGATGTGTTTCCAGAAGATTTACCGGGACATCCTTCAGAACAAGAAATTGAGTTTTCCATTGATTTAATTCCTGATTCAAGGCCCATATCAAAGACCCCTTATAGAATGGCCACTGTGGAATTAGTGGAACTAAATAAAAAACTAGAGGAATTGAGTAATAAGGGACTTATTCTCCCTAGTGTTTCTTTATGGGGATCCTTTGTCCTTTTTGTTAAGAAAAAAGATGGATCTCTGAGGTTGTGCATCGACTACAGGGAGATCAATTCTATAACAATAGAGAACAAGTATCCCCTACCTCACATTGATGATTTATTCGACCAACATCATGGAGCTCAATTATTTTGAAATATTGACCTTCGATCTGGATATCATCAATTGTGTGTGAAGAAGGAAGACATTCCGAAGACAACATTTCAAACCCAGTATGAGCAATACAAGTTTACCATAATGCCTTTTGGATTGACTAATGCACCATCTATATTCCTAGATCTAATTAATATGGTTTTCAAGGAATATCTTGATGACTTTGAAGTTGTATTTTTTGATGATATCTGGTTATACACTAAAATCTACGAAGATCTTGAAAATCACTTGTTCACTATCATGATGACTCTTAGAAGACATAAATTATATGGGATGTTTAGTAAGTGTGAATTCTGGAATCAGGAGATTTCTTTTCTTGGCCATATTATCTCTAAGGATGGAATCTCTGTTGATCCTTCAAAGACCAAGGCAATCCATGAATGGCCAGGACCAACGAGTATAACTGAGGTATGCAGTTTTATTGGTTTAGCAAATTATTATAGACGTTTTGTCCATAATTTTGCCTGGTTGGCAAACCCATTAACAAAGATCACATGAAAAGGGGTTAAATGTTTTTGGAAAAAAGCGTGTGAAGAATATTTTGAATAATTTAAGAGAATATTAGGGAATTATATTATCTTGACTCTACCATCGGGGAATGATGGGTCTATTATTTATAGTGATGCATAGAAGAATGGACTTGGTTGTGTCCTTATGCAGAATGAAAGAGTTATTTCCTACGCATCATGACAGCTGAAAATTCATGAGAAAAACTATGCTACTCATGATCTTGAGTTAGCAGCCGTAATATTTTCATTGAAGATTTCGAGACATTATCTCTATTGTGAAAAATGTGAGATTTATACTGATCACAAGATTTTGAAATATATTTTCTCACAGAAAGAACTTGACAAGAGGAAAAGGAGATGGATTGAACTACTCAAGGATTATGATTTCACGATACACTACCACCTGAGGAAGGAAAATATGGTGGCAAATGCTTTGAGAAGAAAAGATCATGGAGTTCTGAACAAGATGAGAGTTGAAAAGTATCCTATATACATGGATCTAGTAATGATGGATATGGGAATCACCATGGAAGGTGAAACATCAATACTTTTTTAAATGGTTGCCAAACCATATTTACTAGAAAGGATAAATAGTTATCATACTGGTGATGAAGAGTTTAAAAAGAATATTAAATCTATGAATGATGGGATATTGAGTGAGTTTGTGTATGAAGATGGAATTTTGAAATTTGGGAAGAGACACTGTATTCTCGATATACCTGATCTAAAAAGGGAATTGTTGGATGATGATCATAGTTCCAATTTCTCTATACACCATGGGAGCACCAAAATATATAGATATTTGAAGGAACATTTTTGGTGGGACAACATGAAGAGGGAGATTGCTGATTTTGTGTCAAGATGTATGGTTTTTCAACAAGTGAAATCTGGAAGGCAACAACCTGGATGAGTCCTGAAACCTATTCCCGTACTTGAGTAGAAATGGGATAATATTACTTTAGAATTTTGCAGGGGACTACCAAATAATCTTAGAAGGAACGATGCAATATGGGTCATTGTTGATCATCATACCAAGTTAGCACATTTTCTTGATATAAGGGAAGATTTTCCACTTGAACATTTAGAAAGACTATATATTAATGATGTTGTAATACATCATGAAGTACCTCTATCGATTGTTTCTAATCATGATCCCTATTTTTCATCAAGATTATGGAAAAGTCTTCAGAAATCCCTGGATACTGAACTTCAATTAAGCACTTCCTACCACCCTCAAACTGATGGACATTCAGAACGGACAATTCAAACCTTAGAGTACATGTTGAGATCATGTTCACATGACTTTAAAGGTATGTGTGAGATCAATATTTACCTTTGGTAGAATTTTCTATAACAATAGTTTCCAATCAAGTATTCGTATGGGACTATATGAAGCGTTATATGGAAAGAGATGTCCCACACCGACATGTTTGGATGATATTGGTGAAAGAAAACTTGTAGGCCTAGAACTGGTGGAGGAAACGATTGAAACAGAGGAGGTAATCAAAAACCAAATCCAAGAAGCTCAAAGTAGATAGAAGAGCTATGATGATAACTGAAGGAAGGATTTGGAATTTCAGGTAGGATATCATGTTTTCTTGAAGGTAACTCCATAGAAGGGTGTTATACGTTTCAGTAGTAAGAGAAAATTGAGTCCCAGGTACATCAGACCTTTTGAAATTCTAGAATGAATTGGGGTTGTAGCTTACCGTTTGGAAATGCCGCCAAGTCTCTCCAAACTTCACGATGTGTTCCACGTATCACTATTGAGAAAATACATGCCTTACCCAACACATGTACTCACCTATGAATAATTAGAACTGGAACCTGATCTATCTTATTGTGAATATCATATCAAGGTTCTTGATAAAAGAGAACAAGTGGTGAGAAACTAGATGACTTGTCTGGTAAAAGTTTTATGAAGAAACCATAAGATGGAAGAGAAAACATGGGAAACCGATGAACATATGATGAAGAACCACCTGAGTCTTTTTATGCAGTAATATTCTAGAAATTTAAAGGGAGAAAATATTTGGAGGGAAGAATGTAACACCCCAATCTTCCACGGTATGCTTTTATTTGAATAATACAATAGCGTGTGTTGTACGCAAAATCAAGTTACAACACACCACAACCAATCAAACTAGCCGTTATGAATATTAATACCCATTTTTTGAAATTTTATAAATTTAATCTTTCAAAATGGACTTCATTTTTGGATTCGGAATATCGAAATTAGTGTAGGGTGATTTTTTGGTATTTTTCTGAAAACTTTCAAATTTTTGATAAATAGTTAAAAACATGGAGTTATAGTTTAACACCAAATATTTTTTAAATAATTATTTATTTTATTTAAATTTATTTTAGGTTAAAACAAATACATTATACCTATATATGTTCAATGTAATTAATTGGAGTCAGTTTATAGTAATTTTAGATATATAAAAATTTTATTGAACTTTTTACCGTCTTTTACCCACCTCCTAGGAGCATTTGAAAATTTACATAAAACATAATTTTACCGCTTTTGTGAGTTGAATTTCAGAAATCCGAGAGACACAGTTGATATCAGTATGTAAAATGTGGTTCAATAAGGTGAAAATAATTTTTTGGTGAATAGTAACTTTTTACATTTATTTACCACGGTAAAAAGTAAATAGGGTAATTAAGGGTAAAAATGATATTATTATTACCCTAACACATGTCTTAATTCTATTGGATAAGTATAATTCAACCAGAAAAATCCTAAGGAATAAAATTTGAACCTCTTTGGTCCACTTGGTTTAGATTAGGACATTTATTATTATTTAATTCAAAGAAGAGTTAAAAGAGTTAAAATCAAAGTTTAATAACTAAAAAATTTTAAATATAGGGTTAGACATAAGAAAAATTAGACAATAAATATTCATTGGAAAGAAAAAAATAATTCCTACAAAATGGTAGTTTATTTATGTTTTTAGACATTAAATAATTTCATTTATGTATGACATAATGATGATTCAGTAATTACCTAATTAATGAAATATTAAAATAATTGATATTATAAATATATAAATAAATGTAATTTGAGACTTTTTATAAATTACACTAATTTTTTCGGTTAATAAGACATGTTTGGGTTGGTTAGATGAAGTTTTTTCAAATTAATAATGCTGTTATGAATTTAACAAAACCAAAATACCAAATAGTGTCAAAATTGACATAAAAGAGTTTTTAAATCAAATATTTTATTATTAATTGATATTATATTTCTAAAAATCTAAGGTTCCACCAAAAGTCTTATATAATGATACGTGTATTATTAATGAACCACTTTGGGTTCTTTTGGAAGTTCTAGTAAGTTTATTAACTTTATAATATAAAAATACAAAGAGACATGGTAAATGTCAAACTATTTAACTAAGAGTTAAATATAAATGATAAGGGTAATATAGTTACCAAAACCTGTCTAAAAACTATTGGTCGAGTGATTTTAGACCCCTACCCACCTTATCCATTAAAAATCCATTTTGGATCCATTATAAACCGAAAATTATTTTATTATACAATATTATTTCTAGCTTTTCCTAAGGTGCCCCTCACCCGTCTTATAAAATGGTAATGTCCCTTCTCTCAAATTCACACCTTGAAAGCCATTTGGATTGGCCAAACCCTACCCAAATAACCTCTCAACTATCCTCCCTTAATCCTAGAGGCCTTACTTTTTTCAGAATGAAAACCTATGGATCCATTTTGATCAAATCAAAAGGAAGAACCCAAAGAAGAGGTATATATTTCATCACCTCTTTCATGTTCCTTTCTTCTTCCACTTCCTCTTTAATTATTGTTTCCATTTTAAAATAATAACTCCAGTAACATCTATATACATTTATTTTATTATAAATATTGTACAAACAAATTCATTATTCTATCCATCCTTTGAATGAGATGTCACCATACGTGCGTACGTACGGCTTACCGTCTCCACATCGTGGTGTAATTGTTAATTTCAATACAATATTATTTGGATGGGTATAATAATGATGATTCATTGATGTAAATAATAAATATAACATGATAATGATTTTTTATATATGATATACCATCCAATTATATATTATTTTAATATCAAAATAATGATATTGTCGCGTGTGCGTACGTACGGATTACCGTCTCCATGAACGCGATGAGATTCATTCCCCATCGTATCCATTCAAGACTAATTTTCATTAGATTATTAAAAATAATGCTTAAAGGATTTATATAATTTTGAATACGAATTAGATACATCCTATCTATAACATTCATTACTTATATAACAAATCATATAAAGGAAAACGAATCAGTTAACACCCGAAATGACGATAATACTAAGATATTATTAACAAAGCAATGTTAAAAGATCATATATGATATCATATTAATGTATATGATTATTTTATAATTTAATAAAAATTATTTCACCATTATACAGGAGGTTAACCTACCCTCTACCAAGGAAAAGTACAAGGTAAGGGTTAAATTCATAATCTCTTTATTATCCGAGGTTGTTTTTACGTAAGTATCTACTGAGACCTATTTATTATCCACATCCATGTCTAATAAAAATGTATTCCAAAACTTTTTTACTATTTACTATACTATGGTTTAAATTCATTTATACCGTTGTTTGACGTTTTATAAAATGTTTCGAATGGAATCATTACGTCATTTTCCAAATAAGGTATTGTATGACCTTTTCGAAAAAATTAAGGTAAGAATGTTTTTTTAACTTATAGGGCAGGTGCAGCTATTTTTCATCATTATAAGATCATCAAAGCTTCCCTTACAAGCTTATAATAATTTTTTGAAATATAAATGTTTTCTTTTATAATTACGTGTCATTTAAATGATTTCAAAATAGAAAGTTATATTTCTCTAAAAAGGTTTTGATTTCATCTATGTCAACATCCTTTGATAGATTTTAAGTTTTTTTTGAAGTAGATTTATTATGATACAAAACTTCTATATTGGATTGTAGGTTTTGTAATATGTATTAATGTGGATGTGTTATTTCATACCATTCATTATTTATGGATAATGTATGGACATTTTTTATGGATGTTTTAATGCGAATGTTTATGTTATGTTTAAACTTTTCCATATGAGGAATGCATTAGACATTGTAAGTGATTGGTGGAGCCCTCTATAGCTCCTTGATGAATTGGTAGGTCTAATGAGACAAACTAGTGTCCTGGAACAAGGCCTTGACAAAATCTTATTTTAATCTTGGCACAAGGCCTTGACCATGTGGTTATGATATTTTGGCATTATGCATTCCATCATTATGAAAGTGTCTATTGATATTTCATGTGATTATTTGAATAGTAGAATATCCATGTAAATAAATAAATGAAATTATTTGATTTTATATTTTCCATATTATACTGAAGTTCAAGTTTAAAAGTATTTTTTTTAGTCTTATACATTGCCTTAAATGTTTATGCTTATTTATGAAAGTGTCCTCTATATTGTTATCCTTACTAAGAATCTGAGCTCACCCCTTTCAATGGTTTATTTTTCCTATGATGCAAAGAAGTATATTATGACTGACCTGCAGGGATAGTCTATGGGATCTCAGAGTTGTTTGTGGAAACAATTTTGTTGTATTTTTCCATTTTATGATGTAATATAAACCTTATGAATATATCTAGTACTTCCAAGGCTACTAGACTAATCTATCTTTCGAGATTTCATCTTTTGTGATCATGCCAACGATACGTAATAATGCGCCAACTCTGGGGTTATAGGGTTGGGGCGTTACATTCTTCCAGGGCATCTTGTGTTCATAATGATCCATCCACCACAACCCAAACATGAATTTTGGAGATATTTCTTGGAGAAACCATCACCTGACCAATTAATCTATCATGCCTCATAATGAACAAGGGTGTAACCTAGATCCATCCAACTATAATTTTCACCATTTAAAAAACCTTGGAGCCTAATAAAAAGTTCAGGATAACCTCAGATTCATAACATTGTATTAAAAGGAGCTAACTCAAGGTAGTACGAACTCCATATTTACAAGTGAGATGTTGGTACAAAGATAAGATGTCCATATCATATCATTAACTGATCCCATAGAGGCATCTGTCTGGCAGCCAAGTCAAAGAAGAATGGATGGTATGTAAGAATCTGTCCAAGGCATCCCTGCACAGGAACCCATGTATCACTCAAGGCTAACCATGACTAATTAAAAAACCTACATCCAATGTGAAACACTAAAAAAACTTTTTTACTAAAAAAAAGGGAATTTTAATATTTTATCTCCATTTATAACTGATGAATTCTTAGTGTATTAAGGAATATTTCAAGATAGGGGAAATAATCGTCACTAAACATGAGTAAATTAAGAGGTTTTAAATAGTTTCCAACCAACCAAATCCAACTACCTGAAATAAAATCAGTCAAACCACAACTGGTCTACTTCTTCTAAAATAAGCATGGATTCACCTACCGACACATCCTCACTAACGTATCACAATACTTTACTAGCTAAAGAATCCTATGATTGTTTTGACTTTACCACATAAGTCTATCCAAAACCAATGGTGTTTCCAAAGGTTTCATACACAACCTACCATATCAACATCGTACTGCCGATTTAGAACCAACATGATTTAATCTTTCCAACATCAAAGGTATACAAGAATGATAAAACATTCTTAAATGGTCCCCTTGGTTGTGTTCCTTATACTTGGAAGTTCATGTATTCACTAGAACTGATGAAATTAACCCCACCTTAGGAGTGTTCTATCCATTGAAGGAGAGATATACTAGACACTCATAAGTGTGTTAGGCCCAACTCACCTTAAAAACTAACGTTATCATTTGGAGTGAAATCCCAAACCAACCTGACCAGTACGTATAAACACCTTATCCTATTAGAAAGTCAGCCTAATAATTAGGATGAACCTAAAACCTTTATTGCCCTAGTCACTCTACTCAAGAGATGACCTGAGAACACACTCAACAGCCTAAGGTTCAATGGTTCCATTGAACTCAACCAATTTGTTTTACTGTTTAATAACTCAATCGGTACTGCGTGTATGAATGCACACTACCCAGAGGTTTCAGCAGCAAGATGAAAATTCATTGATATTTTCCATTGTTTTTACTCCCTATGCATCTAATTAGTAGGTGGTATATACCAGAGTTTTATCCCAGAGTCCTATCATCCCATAAAAAAATCAACCTAGACAATGACATACCATGTCTTCCATTATGGAGGAATGAGAAATGGTCCCATGAAAACAAAATTATCCAACCATGCCCCAAGAATGTCTATCCTGCTGAAACCAAACATTAATCGATGTTCATGCCCATATAAGTGTCTAGGATACTATGACCACCCATATGAATAAGGGTTTTATTTAGAAGATAAGAGTCTTGTTGGGGAAGGAAACACCCTAATAGAATTATAAAATAGAAATCTGAAAACATTTAGTAAGATATTAAAGCTATAAGGGTACTACTTACATCTTTCTAGCCCCTTACAAAGACATTTGCATCGACCCTATCACTAGGTCACACAAAAAAATGTAATGACTCGTAAAATTCAAGGAAATTTTTTTCTTAATTTTCTTTGGGATTTTACAAGAACGCAGTTTCAGACGGCACTTGATTCCGAGGCTCGGTGTGCCCAGAATTTCAATCCGAAGTTTAGCTCAGGTACGTTCAGTGAACGAATGAGCATGAATTTCTAACTCTTGAACTGTTTCTCGGAATCGAATTCCGAGGGCACCAATGGAACCGTAGCGCCGGTAATTTCTTAGGAACACCTATTTTGGAGTTGTGTTTTCATGAGAGTTGATGATAAAAATTTTGGAAGTTAAAAATAAAAATTTAACAACAATTTTTATTTTTACTCTAAGTGTTTAATCCTTTGGATGGAAGTTGGGTAACTACCCAACCTCCCTTGGGAGGTTATGACGTTGGCGGGGCCCACACGAACCCCACCCCTTCATATCCTATAACCCCCTCAACTCCCATTAATTTTGTTAACTTAAGTCTATTAACTTATGGAATTAATGAGGTGAGTTAATGTGGAATTCAAACACTTGAATTTCAAAAGCCTTGATGTGTTAATAAAATAAGTTAAGAACTTATTTTATTGGGTTGGTGTTTAGTTGTTTGGGATCCTTTGGAGAAAAAGCTAAGGAAGTCTTGATTTCTTCATCCTCTTTGACGAAGAACGCGAAGAACGAACGATCTCCGACGTGGAGCGCCGAGCCCTCGGAGACCGTCTTCCGCGACACCGACCCGCGATGCGACGTCTTCTTCCGCGACGTTTTCCTTCCGCGACGTCTCTTTTTGCGATGGTTTTCCGTGATGAAATCTTCATCAACGTCTTCGAGTCCTCGCTTCGCGACACCGACGTTCGTGATCTATTTTATCAAGGTAGGGGTTTAAATTATTTAATTATTTTTTGTCCGTGATTTCTAGTTTGTCGTTCTTCGTGGATATACGACTAAATGTTATCAACTAACGAGAGGGGCTGGACCGCAAAAACACGGCCGACCCTCCTCCCTTATCCGTGTGTTGATTTTTAGTGGTTTGAAACAAGTATGACGCGGTGTCGTCACACCGTGTGGGTTCGTGCGACAAGAAATGCGCGGCGCAGTTGCGCCGCGCCGCGAAATCATTCAAGGACACGACGCCGTCGTGCCACGTCGGTGAACCCCGGAAATACCGCGGCCGGAGCGGGGCCACAGCGGAGGAGCGCGGTGCTATCGCACCATGCCGGATGAACCAGGCCGTGGCAGAGCAGGGTGACCGGCGGCCGGTTCCAGACCACCGGTGTCGGCGAAGGAGGAAGGACCGGCCGTCGCCGGTCCTTGTTGGCAGAACCGGTCGGCCGGTGTGGGCCGGCCGGACAAAGGGGAGCCGGGGGAATTAATTCCCCCTGCCGGCCAGCACTAAACAGCCCCCATAATTGGGGGTCCGTTGTTACACCAGGGGGGCAGGCACCCCCCCCCCCTTGCCAAAACGGCTCAGCCATTGGCCGAGCTGGCCAGCGCACTGGGCGCGCTGTGCCCAGGCCGGGTCGGCTGCCAGTCCGGTCTGCCAGGCTGGGCCGCACTCAGCCGGGCCGGGCCGCTCCGGGCCAGGCTAACCCAGACCTGGGGTGGGTCGACCCGTTTCGGGCCAACCGGGGGGTCTCGGGCCGGGTCGGTCCGGGCCCGAAACCCCCGTTTTCGGACCGTCTTCAGTCTTTTTCCCATAACATGGGCTACGGACCTCCGATCGACGCACCGTCAGTTGTGATGCGATCCTTGAATAGGGACGGGCGTTTTGGAATATCATACTCAAGGTTTCGGATTACTTTGAGTTCGGCCGGGTTGGTTCATACACGAAACCAATCGGGCCCTCGGAGCGGAAACACTCATGTCTTGAGCTCTGGAAGTCCGATTGACGTGCCATCAACCTTGTTGGATTTCTCTTAGTGAGACAGATCTTTTGGCTTACTCCACCCGAGGATTGGATGCAGGTGGAGTACGGTCGGGTTGGTTTTTCCTTAAAAACCAACCGGGTCCCTTGGACGAAAAAGCCAACAACTCTCAGATCAGGCGTCTGATTGGCGCGCCGTCTGTGATGTTGAGTTCCTATTGACGATACAGAACTTTTGGATAAATCAACTCTGGAATACGTTTTAGTTGATGTATCAGCCTCTCGAATCGTGGAGCGGACCCTCCCGAATGAGCTTGCTGTGTGCGGGAACCTTAAAGCTGGCTGCGACTGCTACTGTGACTGCGACGACGACTGTGCAGAGATCCTCAGTGGATTCAACGATGATGACTACAACACTCAGTGATCCTGTGTGGATCAGTGCTACCGATCTTGTGTGGGTCTGATCCTGTGTGGGTCAGCGCTTACCGGTTCTGTGTGAGCCAGCACCTACAGATCCTGTGTGGGTCCGATCCTGTGTGGGTCATTGTGGGGGTTAGTACCTATCGATCCATTATGGGTCTGAAGACTTAGATGGATTAGTGATCATCTCTATCGTCTTTTGAAGAAGTATACCTGTGTGAGCTAAATCCTGTTTGTTTCCAATGTGGATTGTATTGTGCTATCCTGTGTGGATTACGTTTTGCTTTCCTATGTGGATTACGTTTTTCTTTCCTGTGTGGAATACATATGCTTTCCTGTGTGGACTGGGTTGTACTTGGGCTCGGAGGTTAGAGCATATTGGAATTGATGACTTAGGTATATATAGGGAATATACCTAAGCAGTGTCGGTTTTTACTTCGTGATTGTATCTTTCCTTTGTGTTTTATCCTTTTTGGATTTTGGGAGACCTTCGGGGGTCTCGGGGTCCCTACTGAGTAGCTTATACTCACCCCTACACGGGGTATGCCTGCACTACGTTGTATTGGTTGCAGACGACGGACATCGTTGATCGTGGTTGAGGCTTGCAGAGCAGGACAGTACCTAGAGGTGGACCACTGGGCGGAACATACTCGGAGCAGACGGCGGGACCCGAGGAGCAGTGGAGCTATCTGTACCCACCCTTTATGTGGGATTTCCAGTGGACAGTTCGGCATTGCGTATTTACTTTTCAGTTGTTGTTTTCCCTTCCAGTTGTACTTTACTTTCAGTTTGAGTTTATATACTGGCCCACTTACTTTTCCTCACATACTGTTGTACTAGATTTTACTTAGTGTTTGCTTCTTCTGCTTGTTTACTCTGTGGTGTTTGTTTACTTTACAAGGAAATTCCTTCCCTTTTTTCCTGGATTTACGCCTTGGTGCTAGTCGCCATCCTCTAGCCTATGGAAGGTGGGCTTGGGGTAGTCACGGCATGGGCCCCGAGGACGGGTCGTGACAAATTGGTATCAGAGGAGTTCGGCTCTACCGCAGAACTTGGGACTCTGATCTTTTTCTATGTGAAGTAATAATGTTAAGCGTATTGAGTGTGGTTATCAGTCTAGGGAGTCTAGTGTTGGTGTGTCGGCCGACGTATCCATACACTAGGACCTTGACTTCTGATTTCCGACTTAATGCATGAAAATATTGATTGTGTGTGTGTTTCAAGTTTTTATTGTGATTACTCTGTGTCAGCTCACCAGGTATACTGTTCTGACCGTGGCGCACCTGTTTCCTTTTCAGGATGTCCCCACGACGGCAGCCAGCTAGGGTTTCGAGAGTTGAGTGTGACGACAGCCCCCCGAACGACGAGGCCTCGGTGTAGGGCCCTTTGTCAGCAGTGGCACCGGAGGTAGCTCTACCCGCTGAGCCACCGATGCTTCCAGCCCCAGCCGCTAACGATGCACGTCGCTTCACTGCACTGCATGAGTTCCAACGCCAGCGACTGCCCAGGTTCCATGGGGAGACGGACCCCCAGGCAGCCGAGGACTGGCTGGAGGCAGTGGTGAGAGTTTTCAGGTTAGTGATGACACCAGCAGACCTCATGGTGATCCTCGCAGCGAGCCTACTGCACGCGGCAGTGGGCCGATGGTGGAGCTTGATGCTCCAGGTGCACGATGAGGCATCTCTTCTCTGGACGGACTTTGAGAGCCTCTTCTGCTCAGAGTTCATCCCAGCCACCCTCTGTGCGGTGCGCATTCAGGAGCTTCTTTAGCTGAGGCAGGGAGTATGACGGTCGCCCAGTACTCGGCGAGATTTACTGATCTCTCGCGCTACTCTACAGACATGGTACGAGACCCATTATTCTGGGCCCGGACCTTTGAGCAGGGATTGAGACACGAGATCAGGGCATCACTGATCTCCCTCAGCATTCCGACTCAGACAGTAGTACTGAAGCGGGCCCTTTTGATCGAGAGATTTCTTGCTGAGTCTACACTAGCGTCGA
Organism: Viscum album; assembly: GCA_963277665.1. NCBI lineage: Eukaryota > Viridiplantae > Streptophyta > Magnoliopsida > Santalales > Viscaceae > Viscum > Viscum album. The sequence goes on from OY728130.1 coordinate 845,531,363, forward strand.
GACCCACCGCAGGGCGGCATGTAGCAGAGTCTTCTGCTGCAGGCAGTCGACAGATGACTCATGGGTCCCAGAAGACCAGACTCTCAGGCAGACGACCTCAGGACACTGGCTCAGCAGTTCGGGGCACACAGCGTGGAGCTAGTCTTTTGAGAGGTAGGAAGTGCTACTCATGCGGTGGGCAGGGCCACATGGCTCGTGACTGCCCGACCTACTGTGCCGAGGAGTAGCAGACGGTTGAGGGACCACCAAGGCAGAGGTAGAGGGTTGACCGTGGCGGTCCACAGGGAGCAGGCGGACGAGGCAGTGGAGTTGGCCGAGCAGCGGGTGGTGGGCGACACTTCGACGCTCTACCACCACCACAACCAGGAGGTCCTCCCCGACCACAGGGAGCTGGCGGGTAGAGACAGACACATCTCTATGCAGCAGAGGCCTACGACCACGGCGTGCCCGAGATGATTCGAGGTACTATCTGTGTCTATTCCACCCTTGTTGCAGTACTTATAGACACAGGAGCGAGTCATTCTTTCATAGCTGATGCCCTTGTTTGGAGCTCGGAGATTCCAACAGAGTCATTGGCTTGATCCTTACGGCTAGAGACTCCTACGAGAGAAGACTCGACGATTACCCACTGGTGCCGGCAGTGTGAGCTTACTCTAGGATGCAAGAGCTTCAGCTGGGATCTTCTTGTAGCAGCGTCGAGGCCTTACGACGTCATCTTGGGCATGGATTGGTTATCTACAGTCCATGCATTGATTGACTGTATTAGGCGCAAGGTGCGATGTGTACGCACTGACGGGAGCAGGTTCACCTTCACCGGAAAGAAGGGAGCCTTTGCAGCATAGGATGGACTCTCACAGAGGAGAGGACAGCCCATCACTCATCAGTTGGCTAGCCTCATCCTAGGAGCATTTGATGTGCGGAGTCCTGGTTTTCCTGCAGTGGTGGATCAGTATGCAGACGTTTTTCCCGACGACGTTCCAGGGCTACCTCCATGCAGAGAGGTAGACTTTTATATCGACATGTACCCCAGAACAGCCCCGATATCGACTCCAGCATATCTGATGGACCCTGATGAGCTTCGAGAGCTACAGGTACAGTTGGAGGACTTGCAGGGCAAGGGATTCATCCGACCCAGTGTTTTACCCTGGGCTTCCCTGATATTGTTCGCCAAGAAAGCAGACGGGAGCTTGCGACTTTGTGTCGACTATCATCGCCTGAACCAGGTGAAAGTGAGGAACAAGTATCCGCTACCGAGGATTGATGACCTATTCGATCAGCTCAAGGGAGCACGATGGTTCTCGAAGATAGACCTCAGGTCAGGCAATCATCAGCTCAGAGTTCGAGACGAGGACGTGCAGAAGATGACCTTCAGATGTCGGTATGGCCACTATGAGTTCTTGGTTATTACCTTCAGTGTGACCAATGCTCCAGCAGTGTTCATGGCCCTCATGAACAGGATATTTCAGCCATACCTCGATCGATTTGTCATGGTCTTCATCGACGACATTTTGATTTACTCGATGACTGAGGAGGAGCACGCCTAGAACTTGCGGGTTGTACTAGACACACTACGAGAGAACCAAATTTATGGTAAGCTCTCGAAGTGTCAGTTATGGATACGTGAGGTCCACTTCTTAGGACACGTCATCTCTGAGGCGGGAGTTGCAGTGGATCCTGCGAAGATCGAGGCAGTGCTAGCTTGGGAGCCACCCAGGAGCGTGACGGAGGTGCGGAGTTTCTTGGGACTAGCTGGATAATACTAGAGATTTGTGTCAGACTTCTCCAGATTTGTGGCACCACTCTCAGCTTTGACGAAGAAGGGGAAACCCTTCGTGTGGTCAGACAGATGTCAGCAGAGCTTCCAGGAGCTGAGACAGATATTGACCAGCGCACCTATCATGAGGTTGCCTGAGGAGGGAGTAGGGTACGTAGTCTACTGCGATGCATCAAGGACCGGACTCGGATGTTTCCTGATGTAGGAGCGGGCCGTGATCACCTATGGATCACGTCAGTTGAGGCTGCATGAGAAAAACTATGCTACCCATGACCTAGAATTAGAAACAGTGGACTTTGATCTGAAGACATGGAGACACTACCTGATGGGCGAGCACTTTACAGTCTTTTCTGATCATTAGAGTCTCAGATACATCTTCTCTCAGAAGGACATGAATCTGAGACAGCGGTGATGGCTCGAGTTCCTCCAGGACTATGACTTTGAGATAGTCTATACTCTTGGGAAGAGGAACGTGGTACCCGATGCTCTTAGCAGGAGGACGGGCATTCAGCTACTTGAGGAGCCGACAGAGCAGCTAGCCTCTTTGCAGATATCCTTTGTGGATAGAGATAGAGCAGCCTTCCTTCAGTCTCTCACAGTCACCCCTCTACTACAGTAGCGGGTCAGAGGGGCACACCGTGGGGACGCTGACTGTGAGACACGGCGTGCACAAATATCCTCATGACAGGCACCTGATTGTTTCTCCTTTGGAGTAGAGCACAACATCCTTTTCAAAGGATATACCTTGGTACCAATCGCTTTACGGGAGGAGGTGCTGAGAGAGTTTCACACTTCTCCCTTGGCGGTACATCCCAGAGTGGCGAAGATGTACCAGGATCTCAGACGATAGCACTGGTGTCCGGGCATGAAGAAGTTTGTGGCAGAGTTCGTTTCTCGATGCCTCACCTACCAGCAGGTGAAGGATGAGCACCAGGTACCATCAGGCTTGGAACAGCCCTTAGAGGTCCTAGAGTGGAAGTGGGACGGGATATCTATGGACTTTGTGACTGTACTTCCACGCACTTCTAGAGGTCATGACTCCATCTGGGTGATTGTCGACCGACTCACCAAGTCGTCTCACTTCTTACCCATCAGAGATCAGGGCTCAGTGGAACCAACTAGTTTTTTTGTTGAATAGTAACTACCCTTATGAATAGTAATATGATTAAAAATATTTATAGTAATATGACCATAATGAATAGTAAAATTGTATTATTATTTTATTTTCTTAAGGCTTTAAGATAATGAAATCTTGATTAATTTTTAAATGTGGTATAAAGGTAGTTATAGTTTTTAAATTATTAATTTTTGAATTACGCATGATTTTATTTAAAACATAAATTAAAAATATTTAGAAAATTATTTTTAAAAAACAGACGTTATTTTTTTATTCTACACGTTGATAAATGGTTAGGGTGAATTTTGGGGAGTTTTCTGAAACAATTGATTTTTAGGTGAATAGTAAATAATACAGTTTCGAGTTTCATTATGTTAAAGAAATCATTAATGGTGTAATGATGATGTAATAAATCTGGTCGACTAGTGTACAAAAAAATAAGTTATGAGGTGTCCCAAGTGTCTTATACCACGTGCAAGTCCATGGTTTTTCAAATACCACTAATGAGGTGTCCCTTAGAAATTATTAAAATATTCCCTCACTTTTTCTATGAATACCAACCCATTCCTTCATTAGATTCCTTCCAAATTCCTCATCAATGAATTTTTGGCCTCTTTGCCTCATTATTAGTCCTCCCAAGGTTTCCTCAATCCCCAATGGTCCCAAACTTCATGTTCTAGGAGTTACTCTACAAGGTAATAAAATTCTCAATTTCATTCTTTTTCCAATCAAGTTCTCTTTTATGTGGTATAACATTCATGTTTCCATACCATGTTTTTATTTCCTTATTATTCATGATATTTTATGTATTATGATTAATTTATCGATGGGTGACCCTTGTCCCCTCTCTTATTAATATTTTCTAAAACCATGTTGGGTAGTCATTAGGCTGCCAAATGTTTGTAAGGGATTTCTAAATTATTCTTTTATTTTGAATTCCTTTGTTTTATTATTCTTTCTTAATCTCTTCATACCCAAGGGGCATGAAATATCAATAAATCATGTATATTTTTTTATTTTCTCATATTCATGGAAAAAATCATCATTATTCTTCTCCTCTCCCACTTATTCAAGGAATAAAATGTTGTCGGTGATGTATCGAATTACCGCCATCATGGACGATGTGATTTAAATTTCCATTAATTATTTCAAGTCTGGTCATGAAAAAATTTCTACGGTTGAAACAGGTTATAATATATTTTTTATTTCACATCCATGGTTCTGAAATAATTTTTTACGCATGGTCTTAATTTATAATACAAAATGAGGTAGTTATTATCAAAGAACGACTAAAATGATATAAACAAACATCATTGATGTTTTAACTTATGAAACATCCTCATATAAAACATAAAAATTATAAATGGTTTAAATTATGGTAATTGAATTATTTTAATACCTTTCAATTCAAATTCTATAGTTTCACTTCCAATCGGTAAGAAAATCCATCAAGAACCACTCATGGAAATCATGTAAAGAACTCACCCAAAACAGTGCAAGGAACAAAATACTAACCCTTAAGGGGTGAAATGAGGTTATGAAATGATCATATAATATTTTATAAACATGAACATGTATCTATAAAATTCTAGTAAAACTCTTTTAACCATTATACAGGAAGTTTAAACAAGTTTTAAGTAAGACAAGCCTGAGGTAAGGGAATTCTTAACACGATTTCCATTCTTTGGGTTAACATTCCACCTCGTTATTTATGTGGTATTAAAAATGTCTGTGTGATGTGTAGTTATTATATTATGATGAATTATTTCTAATTACAGTGTATATTCATATTCCATCCCCTCTATTAAGTATCTGTTCAATTTTATAATATTTATAAGGGGATTTTCTTTTAAAATCCTCATTTAAAATAATGTTTTAAAAAATTCAAAAGCAATGTTTTTATGATATTATTCATGTTGTATGATTATTTTCTGGTTTTGGGATTTGTTTATGATGAAGTTTGGGACCTATATCTACCTCCAATGCATCGGGTATGTGTATGTTTGAGTTCGGTCGTATGGTTACTCAAAGTGTAACTGTGATGGTTACACAAATAGTAAGGTAGTTGTGAGGGTTACGAATTATAATGTAGTCGAGAGGGTTACAATATTAAGTAATTAATACCCCAAGAGACCATTATGTTTCTACTTATGTTCTTATTTATGGTGGAAATATCATGTTTCCAAAAGTAAGTATATATATATAGGTGACAATTATGTCTTTTGAAAATGATTTCATACGTTACAAGTATTCATGGACTAATGTGTTCTTTCCATATTTTTATATCCCTTACTGTATTTTTTTTCTCATCCAATGTTTTAAATGAGTTTCACCGGATAATGGATTTCTAAGACAGAGAAGGAAGCCATGTTAAATGTTGAAGAATTTTCAAGGAATCGTGTTTTAAGTTTTAATGTTTTAAATTTTGAAAAAATGGAAATGTTTTCTATGGTATCCACTATGTAACAATGTGTAATGTTATGAATGTATTATGTCCCAAATCTCTAAAGCTCTAAACATGAAAATATCCTCAATGTAAAAGGATGTGTTTTCTTGACTAAATTCAAGATTATGTATGTAATAAGGATGGGTCCTTATTGTTGGTATCAAAGGAAGATTTAGATAACTCTAGGGGTTATGATGATGTTAAAAGATTACCATAAATGAGTTTTACTATATAATTAATTTTGAATGTTATCACATTTCACGATTACCATGTTGCTTCATCTATGATATGTTTGTTCAAAATGGTTTTCCATAGAAGGAACATGGATACTGAAAAAGAGAGGCACCTAAAGAACAACATCCTTCTGGATCTATAGCCCAAAATTTGTATGCATTGAAACCGAGCAGTTTGTGAAAGTAATGGCTCAGCTAACACAGGAAATAAATGGTGGTGGCATTAATTCAAGAGAACAAATAGAGGTACCACAACGAAACATGACAGTAGTGGAACATTTTATGAGACAACACCCTCTTGATTTCAATGGATCCTCTGACCTAGTAGTAGCTGAAGGATTGATCAAATCCCTTGATAATGATATTCTATGTTATGGGATGTTCAGAAAATCAAAAGATAAGTCTTGAAATTTGTAGTTTCGAAGGTGAAGCTGATCAGCGGTGGTCAATGGTTAGTAATATCCGGGGTAGAGAAGATTTTGATGCCATAGAGTGAGATGAATTTAAAAAACAATCCCTTGAAAAATATTTTCCTAAAGTGGTGAGACTTAGGATGGAGAATCAATTCCATAAATTGAAACAAAATGAGGAGGATTCAGTGGCTTTGTATGAAGAAAACTTCACCCGAAGGAAGAGGTATGCTTTAAATCTTATTCTAGATCTTGATAGAAAAATCAACCGCCTTTACTCAGGACTAATGCCAAGGTATTGAATGGTGTTGGCCTTCCGTGAATTCAAAATTTATGAGAAACTTGTCCGATGTGCTGAGTGGGTAGAGATGGAGTTTTCTGATGATCACATTCATTTTGGAAACAATGAGAAGAAGAGGCGTAAGTGGAATGTGATGGTTAAGAATAAACCAAAAAAATTTGATGGTAAGAAAATCTAGTTTCCATTGTGTGAAAAGTGTGGTAAGAAACACCCTGGGGAATGTCTTGCAAAACTGGGAAGTGTTTTAAATGTGGTAAGTTTGAACATATGGCCCGAGATTGCAATGAAAATGATCCGAAGAATAATACTGATAAGAAAACTGTAAAATGTTTTAAATTTGGTGAGATAGTTCATTGTAAAAATTCATGCCCAAAGAGAGATCGGAATGATGCAAAGAATCCAGACTATATGCAGAAAGGTGTAGTGAGATCCTTTGAGACTACATCAGTAGATGTCAGACCATCCAATGATGTTGTATCAGGTACTTTGTTTTTTCACCAAGAGTTTGCTAAAGTTTTTTTGATACGGGGTCTACACATTCCTTTATCTCTAAGAAATTTTTGGTTAAATTAGAAATATCACCTCAACAAATGAGTCATAATTTTTTTGTTAAAACACACTGGTGAAATATTATAACAAAAGGGAATTATAAGAATCATTCTATTGTGGTCTATGGAAATAATTTACCTGAAAAACTTGTTGTTTTACCCTTAGTCGAGTTTGATGTTATTCTGGGAATAGATTGGATTTCTGTTTATCATGCTAATATTGACTGTAGAGCTCAAGAAGTTGTTTTTAGAAAGAGTTTCAGTTTATATATAATAATGAACCCATATAATTGATAACATATCTGGAAGACAAGAAACTGTTGAAAGATGGAAATGAAATTTATCTTGCTAATATTATTGAAAATAAGGGAATTGTTCCGATTGATGATGTTCATGTGGTAAATGAATACCTTGATGTTTTTTTCAATGAGTTAACTAGTGTCATACCTATTCGGGGGGTCAAATTCATAATTGAATTAGTTTCGGATGCTAATCCAATTTCAAAACCCCCATATCGTATTGCTCAAATAGAACTTCATGAATTGAAAATTAGTTGCAGGATTTTCTTGATAAAGTATTCATTCATCCTAGCACTTCACTATGGGGAGCTCATGTTTATTTTTTGTTAAAAAGAAAGATGGTTCCATGAGATTTTACATTGATTATAGAGCTTTGAATAACATCACTTTTAAAAACAAGCATCCATTGCCTCATATCGATGAATTTTTTTATCAGCTCCAGGGAGCTCAGTACTTTTCAATGACTAATTTGAGATATGGATTCCATCAGCTGAAGGTGAAGGAGGACGACATACCAAAAATAGCCTTTCATACTAGATATGGGCATTATGAATTTGTTGTTATGTCCTTTTTGTTAACTAATTAACCTTTTTTATTCATTAATCTTATGAATAGAGTATTTCATTAGTTCTTGGATAAGTTTTTGGATATATTTATTGATGAAATTCTGGTATTTTCTAAATATAAGGAGGAGCATGAAAAACATATAAGGGTTGTTTTACAAACCATAAAAGAAAAAAAACTGTATAGAAAATTTAGAAACTGTGATTTTTGGTTGCAATAGATTTCTTTTCATGGGAACATTGTAAATAATGATTAAATAATAGTTTGTCCTACAAATGAAGTGGTTTATGAATGGACAAGACCCAGAAATGTTACAAAGATTTGTAGTTTTCTTGGATTAGTAGGTTATTACCAATGTTTTGTTAAGAAAATGTCTTTGTTATCTAGCCTGATAACTATGTTAACACGAGAATGGGTTAAATTTGCTTGGATAGAAGAATGTGATGTTTGTTTTCAGGAACTGAAGAAGAGATTGGTAAATGCCCCAGTTTTGGCCTTACCTTCCCAAAATGGTGACTTTTTCATCTACAGTGATGCTTCATTGAAGGGACTTGGTTTTGTTTTGATACAGAATAATCAGGTAATTGTATATTATTCAAGACAACTAAAAACTCATGAGTTAAATTATCCCACACATTATTTGGAATTGGCAGCTATGGTTTTTGATTTGAAAATTTGGAGGAATCATTTATACGGAACCAAATGCCAAATATATACTGACCATAAAAGTCTAAAATATATATTCAATCAGAAAGAATTAAACATGAGGTAGAGAAGATAGATTAAACTGATAAAGGATTACTATTTCACAATCAATTACCATCCTGAAAAAGAAAAAAAATTGTTGGATTCCTTGAGTCAAAAAAATAATACATCATTAACCATGTTATATTTAGAAGATGATCCCTTGATTAATGAGTTGATTAATTTTGGCTTATAAGTTATTGGTGCAGGGAATACACCTATTTTGTTTCAGGTTTCAGCACAGTCTGCATTGTCAGATAAAATTAATCCAGCACAGAAGGAAGACTGTGGGCTAGAGAAAAATGTAGAATTGGTTAAAATGGGAAAGCTTCCATAATTTAACCTTGATAAAGTTTGTGTTTTAAGATTTTGAAAAAGGATGTGTTTGCCCTGTGATTCTCATTTGAAGAAATATTTGTTGTGTGAAGCTCATATTTCTCCATTTTCGGTTCACCCTGGAAGTACTAATATGTATAGAGACATTTGGGAGTATTACTGGTGTGACTGAATGAAAAGTGATATTCGTGATTTTACCATGAAATGTTTGACATGTCAGCAGGTTAAAGCAGAGTGGTAGTTGAAAAAGGGGATGCTTCAGCCTTTACCAGTGCCGGAGTGGAAGTGGGAGAATGTATCCATGGACTTTGTGGTGGGACTACCAAAGACATCTAGAGGTAATAATGAAATTTGGGTTATTGTGGATTGGTTGACAAAATCTGCCCATTTTTTTCTATTCGAGATACAATGTCTTTGGATCAGCTTTCTCGATTGTACCTCAAATATATTTTTATGTTAAATGGAGTTATTATTTCCATTGTACAGACCAGGATCCCATGTTCACTTCTATCTTTTGGAAGGGATTTTAGAATCCATTGGGCACAAAGATAAATTTCAGTACAACATTTCATCATCAATCAGATGGGCAGTCAGAACAAATGATTCAAACATTAGAGGATATTCTTTGATCTTGTTCAATGGACTACCAGGGAATTTGGGATCAACATATTTCTATAGTTGAGTTTTCTTATAATAAGAGTTTTCATACCAGTTTACAGATGTCACCTTTTGAGGCTTTGTACGAAAGTCGGTGTTAGACTCCAGCATTTTGGGATGAAGTCGGTGAAAGAAAGTTGATGGTGCAAGAATTAGTGGAAGTGGCTGAGAAAGTGAAGATGATCTAGAAGCACATGAGGACAGCTCAGAGCAGGCAAAAAAGTTCTGCAGATAATAGAAGGAAAGAATTCTCTTTTGAGGTAGGTTACCATTTTTTCCTTAAAATATCTCCTTGAAAAAGTGTAATGTGTTTTAGTAATAAAGGAAATCTAAATCTATGGTTTATAGGTCCTTTTGAAATCCTAGTGAAAGTTGGACCAGTTTCATACTGGGTAGCTTTGCCTCTGATTTTGTCTCGGGTACACAATGTTTTTCATGTTTCAATGTTGAGGTAGTATGTATCATATTCGACTCATGTTTTGAGCCCAAAAGTATTTCAACTGGAGGAGAACCTTTCGTATGAAGAAAAATCAGTTCAGATTCTTGATCAAATTGAACTGGTATTGCGGAATAAGGTAATCCACCAGTTAAGGGTTTTGTAGAGAAACCACATTGTTGAAGAAGAAACATTGGTGTCTTAATATTCTATGAGGGAAAGGTACCCTCAACTGTTTAATAATTAAATAAAAACTATGTGAACACAATTTCCTGAAGGTGGGGATAATGTAATACCCTAAGGTTTTCTAAAAATAAATTGAAATGCTTGAATTTTTTTTAATGTAGATATTTATAAGTACACTTTAAAAATAATTTTACTACATCTCTATTTTGAATTTCTAAAAATGGCCATCTATAATTATGTTCAGTATGTTATTTGGAGTCTTTTGGAACCAACTTGTTTTTTTGGTGAATAATAACATACCCTTAAAAATAGTAATATGAATAGTATTATGAATAGTAATATTACCCTAATGAATATTAAATTGTATTATTATTTTATTTTCTTAAGGATTTAAGATAAATGTCATCTTGATTAATTTTTAAATGTGATGTAAAAGTAGTTATAGTTTTTAAATTATTAATTTTTCAATTAAGTATGATTTTATTTAAAAATTAAATAAAAAATATTTAGAAAATTACTTTCGAAAAATGGACTTCATTTTTGAATTCTACACATCGATAAATGGTTTGGGTGAAGTTGGGGGATTTTTCTGAAATAGTTGATTTTTTTATGAATAGTAAAAAATACAATTTTGAGTTTCAATGTGTTAATGACACCATTAATGATGTAATGATGATGTAATAAATCTGGTAGACTTGTGTCTAGTAAAATAAGTTTTGATGTGTCCCAAGTGGTTTATACCATGGGAAAATACCATTTTCAAGCCCATGGTTTTGCAGATACCACTAATGAGGTGTCCCTTAGAAATTTTTATAATATTCCCTCACTTTTTCTATAAATACCATCCCATTCCTTCATTATCTTGTTTCAAAATTCCTAATCAACAAATATCTGGCCTACTTAACTCCCTATTAGTCCTCCCAAGGGTTCCTCAAGCCCCCAATGTCCCAACCTTCATGTTCTAGGAGTAACTCTACAAGGTAAGAAAAATATCAATTTCTTTTTTTTTCATTCAAATTCTCTTTGAGGTGGTATAACATTCAAGTTTCCATACCTTGTTTTTATTTCCTTCTTATTCTTGATCTATTATGTATTATGATTCATTTTTTGGATGGGTGAACCTTGTACCCTATAACTACCCATAGTTTACATACATTTTTATTACTTCAGAATTGAAGCATACTTATTACAACATATAACAAAACCATGATAGTACCGTATAGGTATAGTGTCTTTAGACACCGGGAACCATAAACAACTTGTTCATAAATCATCTAAATTGTCTCCAATTTATTTCATAATATCTAGAGTCCCTTTTGGCATATCCTACTTAATACACTTCTTCCTGACCTGGGAAAAAAACATACAAAAGGGTGAGCTCAAATTCTCAGTAAGGGTAAACAAAGGAAATTGCAATCATATCATATTCATGAGAACATAAAATTTTGAAAAACATAACCTGAAAAAGAGATAATAATATCATGACATGGGATAAATCATAGTATTGAAATGTAATCACAATAATCATAACTTAAAACATGATACATTGTGTCATACAAACATAATCATATAAAATCATTTCATATTATTCAAGACTCATTTTGAAGACCATCATAGCGGACAAAGTCATTACTGAACCATGTTTACTTTCCATTCTAGCCCTGTATTGTAAAGACCCATAAAATTCAAAGGAATTTTTTTTCTTTTCTAAATTTTCTTTGAGATTTTACGAGTATGCAGTTTCTGACGGCTCTTGATTCCGAGGCCTGGTGTGCCCGGAATCAATTTTCGAAGTTTAGCTCAGGTACGTTCAGTAAAAAAACGACTGGGTTTTCCTAACTTTTGGATCAGTGCTCGGAATCAAATTCTGAGGGCACCGATGGAATCACAGCGTCGATAATTTCTTAAAAACACCTTTTCTGGAGTTGTGTTTTCATGGGTGAGGTTATTAAATAATTGGGTTAACTAAAGAATAAAATAAAATATTGTGCAACGGATTTTATTTTTATTATAAGTAGTGTTAACCTAGGCATGGTGGTTGGAGTTGGACCCACAGATATCCTAACTCCTAGTTAGGATATTAGTGAGGTGGGGCCCACAGTATCCCCACCACTTTATTTCCTTTTTACCTCCCACGAGCATTTAATATGGTAACTCACTCGCACCCCCTCTTAAATGCCAAGTCAACTCTCGCGTTTAATTGAATTATTAAACAACTCATTAATTGGTCAACGCATGTTAATTAAACAGTGTATTAATTTTGATTTTAAATTAAGGGTTGGCATGAGAAATAAAATAAGGCAACGCCTTATTTTATTGTGGTTGTTTTGTTGTGAGAGAAGGATTGGGAGGAATTGCTCAAAGCCTTTGAATCTTCATCTCATTCGTTGGAGAACGCAAAGAACGACGAAGAACGCCGGCCTTCGACGGAAGACGATGAAGAACGCTAGTTCCCCGGAGATCGACGACGCGACGTCGTGTACCGCGATGCCGAAGATCCTCCTTCCCCGATGTCATCTTCCACGACGTCCCTTCCCCGTGACAAACCTTCGTTCAACAACGCTTGAGGTAGGGGTTAATTGTTTTGCTCGTGAATTATTTTCCTTATCGTTCATCAACTTCTATTTGGGCCGCCTGTTATCGTAATAATGGGAGGAGGTCAGACCGCACGAACACGGCCAGCCCTCCTCCCCCTTTGATGATTGTACTTGTTACGGCACGAGCAAAGGCAGCGCGGTGCAACGACACCACGCGGAAACAATGAAGAATGGGCGAAGAATCACGGCGCCGTCGCGCCGCGCCGTTGCTTCGATTCAAAGGCTCTGCAGATTGTTTAATTGACGGCGGATCGACGGGCGATGACGGAACGGGCCGCAGAGGCAGTTTGATGATTCCATGGTAAAGTAAGAGACCTGAGATGAATTCCGACGTAGATGGAATTGAAAACGGACCACCGAATCAACTTCGATGGCCCGTGGACTACACCGGCGGCAAGGGTCGCCGGCGCGGCGACGCCGGCGGCCAGAGGCGGCGACCTCCCGGTGCGCCGCGATGAGGGACCGCCGCGGCTGAAGCAGCGGCGGCAGGAGACCTGTCCCGCGGACGTGCGGGACTGAGGGAGACGTGGCACTGGGCCGCCTCCGCTGGCAAGGAGCGGCCCCCACGCGGGGGCCACAACTTCAATCAAGGGGGCAGCCGCCCCCTTTGCGCGTCTGCCCGGCCAGCGTCGAGCCGACCCCGTTCGGCCAGCGCCGAGCCGCACCGGGCCGGGCCACCCAGGCCGGGCTAGGCCATGCTGGCTGGGCCAGGCCGATCCCTAATGGGCCAAACCCGGACCCGGTTCGGGTCGACCCAGTTTGGGCTGACCCAGTGGGTCTTGGGCCGTGTCGGTCCGGGCCCAAAACCGCCTTTTTCCGAACAGTTCCGTTCAAATGCCCGTATCTTGGGCTATAGATCCTCGATCAACGCACCGTCAGTTGCGATGAGATCCTTAGATCGAGACGGGATTTTTGGTATATTACACATAAGGTTTCCTAGAAATTTGGGTATAGCCGGGTTGGTTCGAAAATGAAACCAACCGGGCCCTCAGAGCAGAAACGCTTATAACTTGAGCTCCGGACGTCCGATTGACGTGTTGTCGACTTTGTTGGATTTCTCTTAGTGAGACGGAACTTTTGGCTTACTCCGCTCAACATTTGGACGCAGTTGGTGTGCGGTCCGGTTGGTTTTGACTTAAAAACCAACTGGGCCCCTGGAACGAAAAAGCCAATAACTCTCAGACCGGGCGTCTGATTGACGTGTCGTCTGTTGCATTTTGTTCCTTTTGACGAGACAGAACTTTGGGATACATCAACTCCGGACTATGTGTCAGTTGATGTATCGACCTCTTGGCTCGTGGAGTGGACCCTCCCGGAACAAGCGTGTTGTGTGCAGAAACCCTAGAGCTGGCTGCGACTGCGACGATGATGACTTTTGTACTGGAATCCTCCGTGGGTTCGACGACGTTGGCAACCATATGGGAATCCTCCGTGGGTTCGACGGTGATGACTAAAATACTTTCAATAATTATGAAACCCTAGAGCTGGCTGAGACATGATGAATGCTGATCGATCGACTCGATGTGTTTCAGATAGCCTAGTGGGGAGCGCTTGGTTGTAGCAGCAGACCCACGACGGAGGAGCGCTTGGTTGTAGTGGCAGACCCGCGGTACTCAACAGAAGGAGTACCTCTGGAGGCTATGCGGGGGAGTGCTTGGTTGTAGCGGCAATCCCACGGTATAGGAGCACTTTGTTGTAGCGAAAGACCCATGGTACTCAACCGAAGGGGTACCTCTGGAGGCTATGAGGGGGAGCGCTTGGTTGTAGCGGCAAACCCATAGTGGGAAGCACTTGGTTGTAGCAGCAGGCCCACAGTACTCGATAGGTGGAGTACTACAACAGTCTCAGGTTAATGGTTAGTGAATGGTTGTAGCGACATGCCCACTGCACTCAATAGAGGAGGAGTTCCCAAGTAGCTATGGTTTCGACATCATGATTAAATCCTGGTTTGAGCTGAGTCTTGACTTCCAATCATTATCTTTGATATGATTAACTTTCCTTCCTATGTGGATTGGGTTGCGTTATCCTGTGTGGATTGGTTGTGCTATTCTTTGTGGACATGATCGATCTTGGGCTTGGATGTTGGAGCCGAACTGGGATTGATGACTTAGGTATATGTATGGGCACATACCTAAGTAGTGTTGGATGTTACTTTGTGATTGTATCTTTTCTTTGTGGTTTATCCTTTGTGGATTCAGGGAGATCTTCGGGGGTCTTGGGGTCCCTACTGAGTATCATATACTCACCCCTGTAGGGGCTTTTCCTGCACTACGTTGTGTTGGTTGCAAACGATGGACATCACTGATCGAGGTTGAGGCTTGTAGAGCTGGACGGCTCCCGAAGGAGGAACCCACGACGAGTCGGTTCCCGGAGGTGGATATCACGACGAGTCATTACCTGGAGGTGGACCACTATATGGGACTCATACAGGGCGGACAGGAGGACCTGAGGAGATGAGGAGGCTATATGTACCCACCCTTCAGGTGGGATTTCCAGTGGATGGCTCGGCGTTGCTGCTTTACTTTTCAGTTGTTGTACTTCCTTTCCAGTTATGCTTTACTTTCAGTTTGGGTTTGTATTCTGTCCCACTTACTTTTCCGCACTTACTGGTACTCATTTTAATTAGTGTTTACTTCTGCTGGCTTACTCTGTGGTGTTTTTTACTTTCTAAATGCAATGCCTTCCCCTTTTGTCAGGATTTACGCCTTGGAGCTAGTCACTAGCCCCTGGCCTATGGGAGGCGGGCTTGGGGTAGTCATGACACGGGCCCTGAGGACAGGTCGTGACATGTATTACTGAACATGATTCACTTTATGGTCCATCCATGTCTATCTTAGGATATATAAATCTTTAACCAATGCATTGGAGGGAGATATAGGTCCCTCCCATCTAATAATTAAATCATTCTTACATGTTCCACAAAATAAACATAAATCATTCATCATAACCCAAAGAATAAAATGGGTTTCATAAAAGTCATCCCATTATAAAAAAATACATATAAAAAATGGATATAATTTCATCATAATAAAAATAAAACCATGTAAATAACAGATACATTATACTTTAAACATAAACATACTAAATAATGTCATCTTATATCGAAAATAGTATTGATAAAACACTTGAAATCAATTCTTGAGGAAAATATCTTTTCTTCTTCAAAATCATTTTCTTTTCACAAATTCCATAAAATATTAAAAGAAATGGATTTTTTTTATAATAATCATGATATATTGTACAGTAATCTTCATGAAAATAAGGTGTTATGAAACCGTAAAAATCCGTTCATTCCGTATAAGTTGAAAAACATTTTCCTCGTACTTTTACCAGAAAAGTCAAAACGTACCTCGTATGCTAAACAAAAGAAATATTCCTTCCATACCATGTGGTAAAAGACAAAAAAGGGTAAAAATGTCTTTAAAAATACATGGAAGAACATTAAACATTTTATGAAAACAGTTTTAGTAGACATGGACATGGATGATAAATATAACCCCATTAAATACTTCGGAATAAACAATCTCGTATAAGAACGAGATTGGATTAATTATCTCTTACTTTAGGTCCAATATGATTTTAATGTATCAGAATCTCCTGTATAATGATTTAAATAATGTTACGGATCTATTAAAGAATCATAATTATTTTTATGATGACATTTATGAACATATTTTCATCAGTTTGTTAGTAACATTTCATTGTTACTCGTTGTTTGGGTATTAACTGCTTTATTTTCATACGTATGTTTTGTCGAAAAAGTTCATATTCTATTTTTAGGTTATAGGTTTATCATTTAAATAATGGTATTAGTATAATATATATCATATTTATTCATTCAATTCATTTATATAATCATGGTTTAATGAAGATAATGTAGAAAGAATCACATCACACCGTGGAGACGGTAAGTCGTACGTACGCATGAGCGATGATATGGTTCCCGTAATTATTGAATGGTATTAGAGTGGATGATAGAATATCTCAGAATTATTATCATGTTATTATAATTATATATAGTTATTCATTAAACCATTATAACCATCCAAGTAAAGTGGTGGTGGAAAACAGATTACACCACTGCGTTGAGACGGTATTCCGTACGTACGCACGCACGGTGATTTTGTTTTCCGTAGGATGGATATAAGGTGAAATATGTTTGTTTCATATTTATTATAACATATAATATTATGAGTGATACCAATTCTATTACATTATAATGAAACAAATAAATAAGAGGAAATAGAAGAAGAAATAAATTTGAATGAATCGGTAAAAGATATTACCTCTTCTTTGACGCGCCGCTTCTAAACGTGCCCTTAGGGCACTAATGCTGGACTTTGAAGAAGACCATGACCTTTAGTATGTTTCTAGAGAAGTGGAGAATAGAATTGTATAGGGTTTGGTCTATCTTTAAGGCTCAAAATTTTGTCAAGAGGAGAGGGAGGAGGTGACTTTTTATAAGGGATGAGAGGGCCACCTTTGAAAACATAAAAACTATTCATTTATAATAAATTCAACCCCCATGTAAAAACCAAAAAAATGACTCAATTAGAATATGAGAGGATATATGGTTATAATCGCATCAACCTATAAAATTTAGACATGTTTGGAATTTATTTTAAACCTTATCAACTTGATTTTTCATTATTTAATCTATTTAATTTTATTTATGTTAATAATATTCTAAATTATTAATTTTTATAAATAATTACTTATGTGTTGTGAATTGTCCATAATTGGATAATTTATGACATTTAGACCATATAAATTTAAATTTATAATTTTTAAATATTTTTCTGATTTTTAAACAATTTTATAATATGTTATATTTATAAAATAACAAGAGTGTCAATTTTGACACTATTCATTTATTTTCATTTAAATAAAATCCACATAGAGAATATATTCAAACCAAAATATTTAATAAATTACTAATATATCATATTAATCTAGAAATTTTTTGGGAAACATTAATTAGTTCATATATAATTTATTTTAATATTTTTAGGACCATTTATTTGATATTTCAATCAATAAAATAATTTCTACATCACTATTGTGTCATAATTAATGATAATTATTTAATACCTAAAAATTATAAATAAATTCTCATGATATATATAATTTTATTATCTTTCTGTAGAATATTTATATTCTATGTTTTATGAAGTTTATCACCAAATTAAATAATTACACTTATAAGACATAAGAGAGTGACATGTTGTCACTTTCTTTGGTTTTAATAATAATTATATCATTTTAAGGTCAAAAGTCCATGAAACGAATCTATTACAACCCTCAGGTGATAGGGGTCGACCTTTATTCATACAATATAATTTTTTCAGGTGGTAGGGTAATTTTATAATCTTATTTTTACCCATAATTACCCGATTTTCCTTTAATTGTAGTAAATAAAAATTACCGTAGTTACTATTCATAATGTCAAAAAAATAAATGTAACCTATTAAAATAATTTGGACCCACTAAATCTAAATTTGGAATCCATTTTTCAAAATTCAAAACACATATTTTGCATTAATTAAAATAAAATTAATCCTGTTGTTAAGAAAATGGGTTCTAAAAGTTAAAACATTGTCAAAGATTGAAATGTTTTTACCTATGGATTCAATGTAAAATTAATGGTAATGATATAAATTATATTAAGTTGTAAAAATATATTCTATTTATACTTTAAAACCAATAAATTTTACCATTTAACCATATAAATTATCTTGATGAAAAAAGTTGTTTTTAAGAAACATTTAGCGTATTTTTACTATTCATCAAAAATTGAAAGTTTTCATAAAAGTATCAAATATTTATCTCATGTAAATTTTTATATCCTAATTAAAAATAAGATGTTTATTTTGTAAAATTTAACTTATTTTTTTTTTCAAAAATTAGATTTTAAATGGGTGCACCATCAAAAGGCGGTAAAACTGCATTTTTTAAAAAAAACTTCTTTTATCCCAAAAACTGATTTTGTTTTCATACCTCATTATAAAAAATGTGTAAGATGAATTATAATGTTATAAAATTAAAAATTCAGTTAATACTACTCATAATTTATAGTTTATAATTTTATAATAATATATCATTTTTTTAGCGAAACTCAGTATTACATACAACGCAAGCTATCGAGGAAGGTTCCTCTTGCGTGTAACACAAGACAAGCCAGTGTTGTGTTTTGTGAAAGATTCCTTTGGTGTTTCGTATAACATAAGATATAAAAAATATATATATTTCTCATAAAATCTCAAGGTGTTACATCCCCTATCTTTTTAATATTTTCTAAAACCATGTTGCATAGTCGTTAGGTTGTCGAATTTTGGTAAGGGATTTCACAATTATTCTTTTATTTTGAGTTCCGTTTTTCTCTTATTCTCTCTTCATATATTCTTACCCAATAGGAATTAAATATACATAAATCATGTATATTTTGTATGTTCTCATGTTCATGGAAAACTCATCATCGTTATTCTTCTCCTCTCCCACTTATTCATGGAATAAAAACATTGTCTGTGATGTGTCGAATTACCGACATCATGGATGATGTGAATTCAATTTACATTAATTCTTTAAAGTCTGGTCATGAAACAATTTCTATAGTTTAAATAAGTTAAATATATGTATTATGTCACATAAATGATTCTGGAATTCTTTTGTTCTCATGGTTTTAATTTATAAGACAAAATGGGGTTGTTAATATCAAAGAACCACTAAAATTATCTAAACGAATGTCATTAATGTTTTAACTTATGAATCATCCTCATATTAAAAATCAAAATTATAAATGGTATAAATTATGGTACTTGAAATATGTAAATAACTTTTCATTCCAATTTTGGTGTTTCATTTCCAATCATCAAGAACATCCATAATGAACCAATCATGGAAATCATGTAAGGAACTCACCCAAAACAGTGCAAGGAACAAAATACTAACAATAAAGTGGTGAAATGAGGTTATTAAATGATCATATAATATGATATAAAAATTAAAATGTTTCTGTAAAATACTAATAAAACTCTTTTAACCATTATACAAGAATTTTAAACATGTTTGAAGTAAGACAAGCCTGAGGTAAGGGAATTCTTAACCCAGTTTCCATTTATTGGGTTAACCATCCACTTCGTTGTTTATGTGGTATTAAAATTTATTGTGTGATGTGTTTTACTTATATTATGTTGAATTATTTATAATTACATTGTATATACATATTCCATCCACTATATTAAGTCTCTATTCAGTTGTATGATATTTATAAGGGGCTTTTCTTTTAAAATCCACTTTTAAAATTATGTTTTACAAAATTCAAAAGAAATGTTTTTATGATGTTATTCATGTTGTATGATTATGTTTTGGTCCTTGTGAATTGTTTATGATGAAGGGTGGGACCTATATCTCCCTCTAATTCATTGGGAATGTGTTTGTTGGAGGTTGGTCGTATGGTTACTCCAAGTGTAACTGCGATGGTTACACAAATAGTAAGGTAGCTGTGAGGGTTACGAATTGTAAGGAGTTGAGAGGTTTAAAAGATTATGTAAGTAATTCCCAATGATACCTTCATGGTTATACTTATTTTATTAGTTATTGTAGAAATCTCCTGTTTAAAAAAGTAAGTATATATATAGAGGTGATAAGTATGTCTTTTTAAAATGATTTCATAAGTTACAAGTATTCATGGACTAATGTGTTCTTTCCTTCATTTTATATCCCTTACTGAGTTTTTGTGCTAATCCCAAGTTTTAAATTATTTTTACAGGTTAATGGATGTGTAAGAAAAAGAATTAATCCCTGTTAAATGTTGAAAAATTATTAAGGAATCCTGTTTTATGTTTACATGTTTTAAATTTTGAAAAAATGTAAATTGTTTCTATGGTATCCACTCTGTAACAATGTGTAATTTTATGAATGTATTATGTACCAAATCATTAAACATCTAATCTTGAAAATATCCTCAATGTAAAAGGAAATATTTTCTTGACTAAATTCAAGATTATGTATGTAATAAGGTTGGGTCCTTATACTAATAGTGTTTTAGAGTTTATCTAAATTGGTTTTCTGATGGATATTCAAAAATTATTACATATGATGTGATTCATGGTGAATATGTTGATAGTTTTTCCAAAAAACGACATGATTTCACTTGATATTTTATATGATATAATAAAAGGTAAAATGAAATAAATAGGCCTTAGTAAATGTTTGATTTTGATGGAGATATGCCCTAAAATAAATATAAATCATATGATTTTTATGGACCTACCATAATATATGATATATATACACACACACATCAAAGGTTATGACATATCAGAGACCAACTAATGGCATATTCCTTGGTCTAAAGATATCATAAGGTGTTTCAATATACATTTTTAGTGTACTACATAGATATATCACTATATATTGACATGAGTTAATCGTCTGGTATGATTAACATGGGAATAAAATGTTGAAAGTTAACATTAAGGAGTCTTACATATACAAACATCATGAGTTTTAAATAAATAATATGATGAAAGGTGCGGGGAATCAAATTTCTTAAAGTATTAAATGCACAGGACAAGGTTTGTAAACATTGTAATCATGTTCCATTTACTTTTACATTATGAACGTATGAGTAAATGCATGATAGGATCAAGGAGTATCCCCAAGGATTATATAAATAGGTCAAAGGACATGCAAATGTGATCCCATGATTCTTATATTTATTATCCTTGAATCTCTCATCTAATTCTTCTTTTGACACCTAGAAGGCATTAACATAATTTGGTTGTAAGTAGAATCCCACCCAAGCATTGGATGATTCATCAGTTTGTGGATACAACACCGAGAAAGGAACTCATTGGTTTATTCTCAGTGATATTAGTCAAACTCAGTTTTGAATAAAAGAGATTCATCTAACACCAGTTTAAGGTATGCATTTTCTTCATTATATATTATATATTATCTCTGTTTCATTTCATGAAGATCTTTGTTTAAGAGTATCTTTAGGACTTCCACTACTAAAATATGTGCTATTTGATCCTTAGAAACCCATTTGGTATACATGTAATCATTTTTATACACAATTTGATCTGGTTAAAAGAGTTCTCAAGTATTTAAAAGGTGTTATGGTTTACTATATATTTTATAGTGGAAACACAAGGGCATTGGAAGGAATTTCTAATCCAAGCTGGATTACTAATCATGTGGATCATGCTTTTATAAGTGGTTTATTTTTTTCATTTAGTGGTGGGAGGCGATCTTGGGGATCAAATAAACAAACTATTATAATGGACTCCATAATGGATTATTATTTTCACTATAAAAAATGATATTACAGATGTTTTTTAGCATCAGTTTTATAAATATGTGGATGATTAACTACCTTTTTTAATATAGCTTATTACCCTCATTTTCATAAAAATGTAACACACACACATTTAACATTTTTAAATCTAATATAGACAGAGTTAGAGATATAAGTAATTTATAATTTATAAAATCCTAACAAAATTTAATTTAAAATGATAATTTAATTTAAATTATATGTGTGTGTTTGTGTCTTTACATAATGCATGTATTCAACAACTATATTTATTATTATATATATACATAAATATACAATTGAAATAAAATTTTTATTATATAAATATATTTTAACATAAATTATTATATATAATTTATAATATATAAACTCATAATAAATTCATTTTTTAAAATAAAATATAATTTAATTAAAAAATATATATCTTTGTGTGAGTTTGAATTTAGATATATATATATATATTATAATAGTATTATATTATATTAATAAAAGTGTATTAAATATATATAAAAATATTTATATACACACACTTTGAAAATATATACAAATATAAATATAAATAATAAGTTATCTATAAGTTTCATATTTAAAAATATAATCAAATATGTGCGTGTTTGCGTATACACACACACACACACACACATATCAGTAAAATATATATTAAATAAATATATATATATATACTTTAAAAATATATACCAATATATATTATATAATTATATAATCATAAAAATATATGAAAATATATATAAATGCTTTAAAAATATATTCACACACACACATATATTAGAAATTTATATTTAGAAATATGGCACATGCACACACATATAAATACAAGGTATTATATAATATTAAAAATTAAATACATAAAATATAAATATTAACCTATATATAATTTAATATAATATTATTATATTGAAATGACTCAGTCTTCGCTGTGTAAGACTTTGGAATATTTCTAAGAATATTTTTAGAGCTAGGTGCGGAGATAACATGAGCTTCTAGTGACCGATGAGTTGTGTATTGATATTATAAAAATATTATATATATTAGTTTCACACAAATGTGGTTTTACTAAAATAATGGAATATCTTTTGAACATAGGATCAGATCGAAAATATGATGACACCATTGAATTCCAAGTGCTAGTTTTACTGTATGAGTGGCAAAACCTTTGTCAGTGTCGGGTGTTTTGATGATGTTTTTTCACAAGCGCAAAAAAAAATATTTATTATTATAACATAGTGACCTAATCCTCTATTTATAAATATATTTTTATGATTAGGACCTAGGGTTATCCACATAACCCTAATGATTGAGAAGATCCCTTAGTGAAGCGTTCTTGGAGGTTTCTCAAATTCACAATGGTAGATTGAGAATTAGCAATTAGTTTTCCAATCAAAGATTATGGATCTCACCAAAGATAAAGGAACTATACCTTTAATCATAAATGATTAGTCCAAAACTATTATTATATGTTTTAATTTTTAATTCTTTCCATTTTCTTATCCATTGTTGATCGCAGATCAATTCCACTAACAAGAATTGATTCATGCATCAATGGTTGATTTACCATTGATTTACCTGTTCATTGGTAATATTTCTATATTCATCGTTCAAATGGAAAAAAATTGATGCCAACCCAACCATGTCTAGGGTTTGTTTCCCTTTTATATTTCATGGATTTATCCTTCATTTCTCTAGAAATTTATCAACAAATTATTCTTTGGTCGGTGGTTCAATGAATACTCAGTATTCGATCATTTCATGATCATTATTCAACGAAACAGATCAATATTTTTGTTGTGGTTTGTGATAGAGGGTTAAATCAATGTGTGGTTGAATAGGAAGACCCAAGAATGATCATATTGGACTTGTGATACTTTATTCTTATTAGTTTAGTGTGCAACGACGGCACAATGTGACGTAGATGATGTTGAGTAGCGGATGTGGCCAGATTCCATCTAACAGTGATGGTGAGGATTGGATTGACATGATCTATAATATTTGGGTTATATTGATGGAATATAGTAAAATTACTGAGTCATGGTCAAAATTATGGATAGTTCTGAATTTCTATGAAATTACTGAATACACAGACTATAATTCAAGAGAACAAGTTGTGTAGTCCCCTCAGTGTGGCACTAGGGTTTCTCTGTAAAGATAAGTATCACATGTCTTGTGTCACATGTAAAATTACATGTGACCCTTATCCAACCAGATCTTCATGTATAGGGAGTACACACCTAGGGTGTAATGTTGTGTTACATGCCATTTAACTCATGGATGATGGCTCTATGTGTATATGGTGTACACATTCAGGAGCTCATGTGGCTCTGCACGCCATTTGTGGCCGGGCACACACTTTGGAATTTGGGATATACATGATCATGGGAAGATGACACACATAGAGGTCCATCCCAGTCCCAACACTCTATGTGACTTGACTTACCCCATATGTACCTCACAAAAAGTACTCTGAAATGACATGGTACACATGTGGAGCCTAAAGTACATGGAAACGACCCGGTGTATATGGGAACAGGTAGAGTGTTCTCTGACCTCTACATGTTGTGTACCCATAGAGGACACATTGTTTATTTAAATAATTACATTCCATGTGAGATATCAAGACATAAGAAGACCAATGGTTGGAAAGACACACTATGTACTCCTACTACACGCCATGTACTCACTTTGATGGTGTTTAGATCCATTAATTTCTTTAGTATAGACTAGGTTTAGTTGAGTTTGATATTTCGTCCCATTCTATAAGGGGTACAATTTCACATTACTTATTAGACATAGGATTTTTATCTCCTCTATGGGATCAGTATTAGATAGAGTTAGGTGTATCCCCTTGTGGGACCGGGGTGGAATCCTCTATCATTCCTATGTGAGATCTTTGTATTAACATGACCATCATGCATAGGGAATTGATACATTATCTAGAAGGATGATCTAGTAGTATTTGTGGTGTCCCCCCATGTCCCTGGGTGTGATCCCCTACTTGGATGATGAGATATTCGATGATCGAGTGAGTATTTTTTGGGTGGGTTCTAATGATAATAACCTCTTAGATGAGTTTCACTAGTAACATCATAGCACATAGAGTAGATTTTTCTGATATGAGAGTTACCTTGATACAAAAAGCATAATTCAGAGGCTACCAGAAGTTGTGACCTATTTGAATCTTAGAACATGTTATGGTTATATATAGGTTATTCTTTACTACTGCTATGTCTCATATCTTGATTGGTGTACCTATGTATTGATGATATTAATACTCTTTATGCTTTATTTTTGGTGATTTTGGGGTGTCGTACTATTTATTTTTATGCTCACCCTTAAGTGGGCTCTTCCTATACATTATTAACTTGGTAAAGGATTCATGTCGGGTTCACCATTTTTTTTTCGTAGTACCTTGAAACCTGTGTTCTAGATTTAAGAATCACTATTTCCAGGCAGATTCCATTGGATTTATTCATGGAACCAGAAACTTCCAACAGCTCTTAATCCAAAGAGGACCTGCCCTCCAAAGGCAAGCGTTCATTATGTTTTTTACATTACTATACTTATGAATGTGCATTGGTCGATAGGATAGGAGGTCGGACTCATCACACCCTTTGGGGGGGATTATTGTCTACTCTAGGACTCTCTTTGTAAAATTAAAATATTTTCATGAATCCTTATTAATTGACCAAGTATATCATAAGTATCCCTTGGAATTTACAATCACTTATTAACATGTGTATAATTTCTGATTCATCAGTATGAATTCAAGGTTCTTCATCAATGGAAACATCTGTATGTATTTGAGGTTTTCGATCGATGGTATAATCTAATATACCAATTACAGATTCTTTTAATCATCATTATGATGATACTGGTTTTTAAGCCACTCAGTGGGGCACTCTTGAATTTATTGTCATCCAGGGATATGAAAGTTTTTTTAAATCTTGGGATCATGATCATAAAATGAGCTACCTCTATATCCTTGTGAAAGGAATCAGAACCCTCATACTTCAGTGCCGCTTAGTAGGACACATCATACCTTTTAAGGTCATGTGATAAGGACCTCTAAGCGGATGGTTCTTAGCTGAAACTTAGTGTGGGACTTATGCTGAAGCTGTCCATGGAACTTGGAAAGGATAAGAGTTTCCAAGTATGATCAGACCCTGTTGGGAATATGGCCCAAAGAGAACAGGTTTTATTTGAAATGTAGAGTTTGAACCTCAAGGTGTCATCCTATGTATCCAATATTATTGGGAATCAATGCCCATGTAGTTTGATAAATATCATAGGAGAGTATAGTTATCTGAGAGAGATGAGTTTGGATTACTTCCGGAAAAAGGATTCCTTGATGATTTGAGGATTTAATTTTGGGATTATTTCCTAAGGAGGATTCCCAAATTGGAGGAATTTGGGTTGGATTCCTGAGGAGGATATCCAGTGATCTCGGTCCCTAAAATAGCTTCCTACGTATGCTAGTTTGAACAGGTATCAGAGTTCTCATAGTTCATTTGGCGAGTGTTTGTGTAGATGTTACAACCATCACGTATCTCTAAGCCCACATGAGTCATTCTCAGTGAGCGAAACATGAGGATATGAATTATTTAACAATGAAACTTCACACATCCAAATTTTTCCTTCATGATGATGGAAGAGGGAGCATTGACCGTGGAAGAGGGAGAGGCGATGAACCTTCCCTATGTTCTATTTACATTGAAAAAGGGTCTAATGTAAGGAAGAAGGGGTAAAGGTGAGGGGATTATACTAGGATGTATACACTAAAATTAGTTCTGGTATGGGAGGAAGGCTTCTCCTATACTTGTGTGGAATGGAAAGTACGAAGTGTACCGTCCCTACCGGAGACCTGAGGTCTCAGGTCACCTCTTTGGGAAGGGAGAGCCCGGTAACCCACTATCCTCTAAATTAGGAACTTCCCAACACTGTTTCTGGGAGGAAAATCCATGTGACTATAGATATAAAAATCCAAAAACATCCCATGAATACTAACCCCATTGTGAAACAAATGTGGGAAACCTATGACTATGGAAATACAAACCCAAATTGGAGACACGCTGATGTGACTTACCCCAAGGTTTCAGAAGTCAGGAGGTTTTGGTGGAGGATTAAACATAGCCCCTTTTGGATAAGGGAACCAAGAAAGGAGATACCCTTCCATGGATGGGTTTAAAGGAGGGTACTTGAGCTAGCCGCGTAGGTAACTCACGCAAGTATGCCACGTAGGAACTCCTCGTTTCCCTATCGCACAGGTATGACGCGCATGTGTACCGCACATGTGTGGAGTGAAAATATACCACGTAGGTTTGGATGAGGACTGAAGAATGTGAAGAACTTAAAAACATTCCTATCCCCTTTAATTATCCCTTTTTGTAGTTTATAGAACTACATGATACAATTTGAGAGATCTAGGAAAAAGATCTACGCAATGAGAGCTTCAAAGAGTCTTTCACTATTTTTCAGTTCTGAAATGGGGAGCACAAGGGCTCAATTTATAGGCACGAATGGGCCTAGTCGATGAGATGTTCCTCACGTAGGTAATTTTTGCAGCTCCGCCATGTAGGTGCTCCGCGCCGGGACATAAAACATCTTCTGGAATGGAGTTCCAACGCATAGCTCGACCACGTAGCTCGGCCACGTAGCATGGTCGCATAACACTTTGGGAGTATTATGAATTTTCCTTTGTACTCTTTGAATCATTCATTGGGATTTTAAATATCCAAATGTTTCCTATCTTTTTTGTTACATTTTCATGTAGTGTCAATAAAATCCCCCATTGGGGATCCGAAATATACAAAGTGGGTCAAGTCCTAAGGTTAATGTCTTGGAAAAATATCACGATAGATTAATGAATAGCACAGTTTTATTGTGCATGTAATTCGTGCAAGTACTTCACGCAGGTACTGCGCGTAGGTATGTCGCGCAGGTACGATGCACAATCATGATGTATAGGTCTTCTCTTTCCTATAAATAGGTCTCAACCTTTTGCGATTTTTTTCTTCACCTGTGATTTCTCCAAAATTTAGAGCTCCCATTGCGTAGATCGTTCACCCAACTACATTGCGTTGTGCTCTCACATAATTCTCTTGAAATTTCATTCAAGGTAAAATTATTTACACGATGGAGCTATGAAAAAATGACTTCAATGATGGAGTTGCGCTAGGATCCTTTTCAAATGGCCTACACGACTAAACTCATCAAAGGACTTTGTCGATGTACATTATCAAAGGACCTTGTCGAAGGACCTATGTGAATAGTGTCCTTTGCAAAAAAAATCACTTTCTTCTTTAAAATCTAACTTGAATGTTTGGAAATTCTTTTTGTAGGAAAGAATGACTCATATGATGAACCATACCGAAGAAGATAAGGTTCACCAAAATGAAATGATGAGGATCATCGGGCCAGTCTATTATGACGTTTTTGAGAGTACTCTTCCTGGGTTATAGAAGGGTCTAATTCTATACTAGCATGACTATCCACAAAGCCCTTACTTACCCCTGTACGGACATGGGATTTTTCAAGATTCCCATGTTACATATATTAAGAAGTACTTTCCAAATAATTGGTTTCTTCAGTATTCCAACTATAATAGCATGAATATTAGTGAAAGAGGGATTCCGATACAAGAAAACACAGTCCCTATTAGTAGCATCCTTCATCACAGTGGCTGCACTCTTGATATGAAAGATCATTTTGTAGAGCCAAGACCACATTGTTATGATTCCACTTTTAGGGCTTCTCAAACAGATCAATCTAATGGTTGGAAAGGATATTGGGACCTTCCTTCTGGAGGGGTTGTAAAACCAGAGTGGATGTGGGAACTCTGGGTACATCGGACTTGTGCGGAATTCAGAAAAGAGTTATCAGACGTTCATATTTATGAAGCTGTCTGAATGGGGAAAACTTATGTTTACAAAAATTAATTCATTCATAAATTAATAATCCAATGGTGTCCAAAAATTAATTCCATTCATTTAACGCATGGTGAAGTTGGTTTTAGTCTCTGGGACATTTTCCAAATAGTTGGAATTCCCATTCATGGGGAAGTGGATGATGAATTCATCCCGCCTGCTACAACATAAAGTGATGTTACTAGAACACCACCATTGTCCCATGAATAACTTAAGATAGAAAATAATTTACCCAAGGATAAGAAAGATGTCCATGCTAGAGTGTGGATAGAAGCCTTCTTAGAACCAAAAACAGAGAAGGGTCCAACCTTTGGATGTCCTACTATTTGTCCTTCTGCAGATAACTGAGGCAGTTCAGGCACATATTGGCCTACACTGGAAAGAGGTGATTACATGCACTGGGGCTATAAAGTAAAACCCAATATAGATGAAAAGGTGTGATTAGCTGCCTTCCTTTATATGTGGCTAAGTGTTTATTTTCTTCTAGTCTATGAATCTGAAGGTGGTGTAAGATCAGGGACCATTTTCATTGCAGCTAAATTGGAAGAGGGGGAGTATATTGGGCTAGCAACCCATGTATTATCACGAATTTACCATCTCCTACTACATTTATACAATGGTAAGGCCCCATTTTGGATTCCAGGGCCATTCCAAGTGTCGTGGGACTGGATTACAGCACACTTTTCATCATACTCTATGCTAGATTCAGTTAGAATTCCAAATGGTCATTTCACTCAATTTCTAAAGAATGTTTGTAGTATTCACCCCCTAGTCTTAAGACCAGACATGGTGCTGAAGGCATTGAATGTCTCAGGGGAATTCAGCTTCTTTCCTTTTGGTGACCCACCAATTGGAACATATATTGATGATGGTAAAGAAAAGAATTATGATCTGAGATCCTATATGATGGCATTCATGGATGGCATATTATCAACCAGGATTGATGGTGAAATTATCCACGAGGCTTACGTCCCCTATAGGTTTTCTTATCATTTCAGATGTCTTCAACAATCAAGCACTTTTCCACCCACATATGTTAGACTGGAGAAGCACCCAATAGTAGCATGAAAATTATGGATTCTAATAAATTTAGATGTATCCAAATTTTCAATTAAATTACCTCCACTAGATGCATCGATCAGATTGAAAGATGGGTATGCCAATGTTTGGGTTTCTTCGTTTCCCCAAGGGGCTCTAACAAAATGGATATATTGAGTGGCACCTACAATGACTGTTGCACATGGAAATCATGGAATGAAATCCAAGGCCAGAGATGATATAGAAGTGTTAGAGGGTTAAAATCCCTCAAAATGTCTTTGTAGGAAGTACAAATGGATGAACAAGGTTAGAGAAGCAATACCCCAATTCCAAGGCGATCCAATCACCGCCATCAAATAGTGGTCCCTAATCCATTTTCTGAACGTTCTGAAGAAATAATTTCTAAAGAAATTTTCTAATCATAAGGTGAAGCTTCCCTTCCACAGTCAGCCATAACAAGATTGAAATATATGCAAACTTCAGACATTCATCATTGGTAATGTATAACCGGTGATCTTATAGACGCATGGGCATTCCTCTAGCATGGCATTCGAAAACAAGATATTGGTGATATCAAGGCACCTTCTGATTGCAATCCGGACCATAAAATGTCTTAAGTACAAAAGTATATTACAGATTTGGAGGTTTTTATATATGAAACTGATGAAAAAATCCTAGCCTCTAAATGAGTATCTCATATGCTGGGCTTAGGAGTCCACGAAGGGGTAATTATCAACTTTTAGGAGGAGAGGGATATTTATGTTAATATTAAAAATGTATTTACCTTTTTATTTTGTCTCATCTTTGCTTTATCATTTATCATAATTAATATTGATGAAAATATATTTATGTTTCTTGAATGTATAGAAGGAAGATCTGGACCAGTTCTCGAATCACCCAAGTACAGTCCTACAGGCTCTCCTATCAATGAAACAAATGAGCCTCCCAGGTCGCCAGAACATTCTCCAGGAGCAAGAATCATGACTGGGGTAATGGGTACAGATAATCCTCAACCATTACCTCATGTTTCCCCTTCTAGGAGGAGTGTTTCAATCTATCCTCAAGCTTTTGAACAGAAACACAAGAGAGAAATGAGATTGATTTGAAGTGTTTGTCGAAGGAGTAAGTGTTTATATGATCCTTAGGGAACGCTAATTTCTAAATATATTCTAGTAACCATGTTTTATCTATTGTAGGATCTATGTCTCTCTCCTCACTTAATGGATTATGAGCTGATGCATCACGACCAGAAAAAGAATCCCTAGGGGAAACCAAAATTCATGCTACGAATCTGTAATGTCAAAAGATTTATCTATACCTGCTCCTGGATCTATTGAGAGAGAGGAAATCCATGGTAAGATTAAATACATTCCCCAGTTACTTTTGTCAAAGGATACTAGAAATAATCAATACTGATATTCATGTTGCTTCAGAAGAAAGGAATGAAGATCCAGGGCAATCTAAACCCAACGCTGATATTAACCCAAACCTGGAAAGATCTGATGATGCTATACCAATTGAAGAGTCAGTGGAACAAAATGTTAGCGCAACCAATTTGGGCATCAACCAACATTTGTTGGATACCTTAAATGGCGTGGATGTTGTAACATTTCAGGCCGTATACACTGAAATGATGGACACCATTAATCCGAATATTGATATTCCAAGTTCCATCAAGGAGTTTGGAGATTTTCAGGAGGAATTTTAAGGACATAAGTACCTATTCTTGCATTTTCCATACATAATTTGTTCTTCAACTTGATTCATTACATCAAAATTCACCTTATGCTGTTTTATCTGTAGAAAATGTCGTAAAGGATCATCAGGAACATGGTTTTCCACTTTATCCTTTTGCTGGGGTTGGATAAATATTTACAGAGGAACCTTCATAAAGAGATGTTCCAGAGCCTTCAAATGTCATACCTGAGAAAATTCAAAGAAATGCCCCTTCTCAAGAAACACCTGCTCAAAACACTGGAGCTGAGAATACAGGGGATGAATCCAATCAAGTAGCTGAACTATTATTTGGTAAATATAATTTTTTGTTTGAATCATATTTTCTTCCATAATTTTAAAATAATAATGACTTTGATTTATCATTTAGTTTTATTAGCACCAAGATCAGAAGGTGATGCTTTTACTTCCCCAAGAGAAGTCGAACAAAACAACTCTTTAAGCGGCCTCTTTCCAGAGTATTTTTTACCTCATGGTAGTGACTCAAATTCTTACTTAGAGAAGCAATATGCTCTTGGAATGGCCCATAAGAAGACATAGCGGCATATCTGGATCATAATTACTGAAAATCCTTTAGATGAATTGTCATCCCATTTTCCACAACTCCCATCATTATTCAGCGTATTGTGATTTGGTGGATTTAATTATCAACCTGTCTACGATGCAATGAAAGAGACTATTCGCTGACGAGAGAAGGATCATAAGTTGTGAAAAGATTTTGAAGAGGCTAAATGAATCATATATATTGAGGGATTTCAATCATTATTAGTTGAGGTAGAGGAAAATCGTAACAAGAAATCACTCGGTATTATCCAAAAAATCAAAGAATCCACGAAGGAGTTGTTATCACTTCAGCAGCAATAGGATGTTGTTCTTAACAAGCTTGAGAAATTGAATCTGGCATAATGAGATACCCAATTAGAGGGGGTAACTTCCATTTCAACTGCTATGGAAGCACTTCATCAGGTAGAGGAGGCTGGAGTTGCTCAACTATCTCAACTTCAATATGCAGCTAATAGAGCTTATGAAGCAGTCCAACAAATGAAAAGTCATGTCGAGAGTTTATTATGAAACATGATAGAGAGGCTCCATTTTATGGATGGACCTCTATTTTCATATGAATGAAAGATATTTTGTTTTCAATAATAATAATAAAATAAAAAAATTAATTTTCATACCTGTCTTTTCATGATTGAAATATGTAATGTAAATGATGATAATGATTCATTTATGTTAAACAATCATTATTATAATTAGAATGAAGTGCCCAAAAATTTCCTGTTAAGAAAATGGACCTAATAAGCATGATTTTATTGTTTCTAGGGTTATATGGATCACCCTACATACACTACGTCTTTTGACTTTTATTGATCAATATTACCTAAACCTAAAAAAATGTATGTTTAGTGAGCTGGGACTCGACTTTTTTTTAGAGTGCCCTTCACGGGTTCTCAATTTAATGAGAACCAAGTCTTTTTTTATTGGAAGTTTACAGTCATGCATATTGGACAATAAAGGGATAATGTTTAGGGTCAAAATATCTTTTACCGTAAACTTTGAATTAAATCCCAAACAAAACACTATGTCTAAGAATTATTTTAATATTATTCAAACATTTCCAAGGGGAATCTTGGGCCATGATTTTTTATGGATACCGAATTTAAATCCTATATCTACATAATGTGTGTCTTTTCTAGGAATGAAGTTGTCATTATTTGACAAACCCGTTATGGGGGCTTTATTATGTACGGTCAACTAGGGTATATGCTGAATAACCAAATAGTGGCATCTTTTGACTAACAAGCTTGATATGTAAGAATCTTATGCAAGGCAGCTTATGGGCATGTGATGCATAGTCAGGCAAAAGGGATCTTTAGGAATTTAACTTTTTGTTGTTGATAGATAGGGGAAAATAAGATTAGGGTGACATAAGACCACAGTAGGTGGTTTTTTCAAGGAAATGAATGTTAAGAATGAAAAAGGGTTATTTTAAACCAACAGTCATGTAATGAGGACATTGGTACTATGTAGTTTTAAGTCATGCAGTGAGGAAATGGTATTGTGCAGTTTTATGTCATGAAGTGAGGACATTGTTGTTGTTCAGTTTTAAGTCATGCTGTGAGGACATGGGGTGGCTTTAATTTAAGGTCTTTAGCTTTGACTAAAAGTACGAAACTCTCCAAATTTCTTGATAATTTTTTTAGAAATATACTATCATATTCAAGTATGAAAGCGAAAATTTTAAATTGTGATTTGAGAATTTCTAAAACCGAGGAATGGTATGGGAAAAGGTCTAGAAACATTTGAGGATGTCTTTTCTAAGAACAAAGTTACCATTACTTGAAAAACATGTTATAGGGGATGTATTATGTAGGAACAATTGGGGAATATGCTACAGAGCCAAATAGTGGCATCTTTTTACTAATAGGCCTATTATGTAGGCAACTTATGTAAGGCCACATAAGGGCGCATGCTACATAGTCAGGAAAAAGAGACCTCAGAAGATTGACATTCTATTACTAAAATTCGAAGAATGTTTATGGTGATTAATATTTTTCAAAGCATAGAGTTTGGTTTATAGATAAAGGTACCAAAATATGGAAATGTTATTTCCAATCAAGATATCCAAAGAATCAGAGGAATAAGACTTTTACAAAGGTCTTACGCAAATGTAAAAGATATTTTGTCTGTAGTTTTAGGTCATAAAACTAGGACTAGAAATGGAAATAATATATAACATGTGGCCATGTGATTTTAAGATTATTTCATAGTGTATCGAACACATAATGAGGGAAATGTGTAAACCATGGTCTTGAAGACTTTCATACTATGAGAAATATAACGGGACAAGTATAATTGAATGACTGTTTTAAAATACAAATTCTTGTATATTGTCATCAAAGATTAAAGGGGACAAAGATAATATAACCAAGAATGAAGTTAACATTATTTGAAAAACCAGTGATGGGAGCTTTATTATGTTGGGACAACTAGGGAATATGCTGCATAGCCAAATAGTGGAATCTTTTCGATGACATACCTGTTGTATAGGCAAATTATAAAATCCCACCTAAGGGCATGTGCTTCACAGTCAGAGAAAAATGCTCTCAGATATTGGAAACTTTGTCACCAGAAACCGTAATAATGATTATGATAATCTGATAGAAAAATTCAAGATTAAGAGTGTGAGATATTGAAGGTGGTTATGCCTAATGTATATGAGAAATATTTGAATCATTATTTCCATGAATTTGATGTCCTTTACATAGATCGGACTCATATGTAAAATGGATACTTTCATTGTTTTCTTTGAATGAATATGGTAATGTGCAGTTCTAAGTCATGCAGTAAGGACATTATACTATGTTGTTTCAAGTCATGTAGTAAAGACATTATACTATGTAGTTTCAAGTCATGCAGTAAGGACATTATTAACCCATAAAAAATTAAAACACCTTATATAAAGAATCCATTTACTCAATTTCTAAGCCCACGTGAGCTGTGATCGATGTGAGAAATAAGGAGCAGTAATGGTTTATTTTATAATGGAAAGGTAACGCAAATTAATAATATGTGTATTAGATTTTCATTTAGTGTAATGTCATGTGGTAAGGACGAAAATGAATTAATATGAAAGGAAAGACATACTGTAACTGGATTAAGGGATAAAACCCAAGTGTCCCTATATGTCTTACTGGGGAAAGAATCATGTCATACATAGTTTTTAAAACATTCCCTATGTGGATTTGATTTTATATAAGAAATAAAGGGGTTTTTTATTATGGGTGGTTGGGCCCAAGATTTGAGATCGAGGCATCTCTACGTATCTCAAAATAGATGAGAATGGAGCCATATATAGTTCATTAAACAATCATTCCTCATGTTAAGTTGGACATAAGGAATGGGGGATTTTGATACGTTCTGAGAGAAAGTTAAATTTTATGACATGAAATGGTATAAGAACCAAATCATATATCATAAGGAAACACTCTGTATAGATCTGATTCATATATAGGATGAGAAATGAAAATAATAAAATTTTGTGACAGTGGCTGGGCCCAGAATTGAATATTCAGGCATCTGTACGTATCTCATTGAAAATGAGAATCAAGCCATATGTAGTTCTTGAAACTTGGTCTCTTTGAAGATCTGACTCCGACATAGGAAAGAGAGGGACTCATGTACTACTAAGAAGTAGTGATGACATCAATGACATTTTCTTATGGAAGAACCTAACTTTAAATAGAGAAAACATTAGCTGTACATATGAGGTCATGCAGTTTAACATCATGCAATATGGACGAAGATATTATGCACTTTAACATCATGCATCATGGATTATTATGGTTGCAATGAAGTTAAATGTATTTCAACTATGACATTGGTTGCTGTGTAGTTTTACGTATTGCAGCAAAGACATTGTACTGTGTAATTTAAATTCATACAGTGAGGACTATGTACTATGCTGCTTAAAGTCTTAAAGAGAAGACTATGTACTGTGTAGTTTAAAGTCTTACAGTGAGGACTATCAACTGTATAGTTTAATGTCTTACAGTGAGGACTATGTATTGTGTAGTTTAAAGTATTATAGTGAGAACTAATGGGTATAATTACAAAAATTATTTCTTCAAAAAAATAACTCATTGGTTGGATATGTAATGCGCTCTCCATCCATTGAGATTAAAGTATAGGCTTCATTTGAATAGACCTTATGTATAGAATAAGGTCCCTCCCATTTTGGTTAATGTTTTTGAGGTTTGTTTCATGGTATCATTGGAGTCCTAAGGACCAATACCAAATCTACTTTGAGAAATGAATGAAGGTGAACTTTATTATTAAAAGCTCGCACTATTCTTTTCTAATAGACTTCTAGATGATGAAAATTATGAAATATTTTCCCATATATTCATTCCAACTCATTAAACCATTTCGGAGAATTTTCATCAATATATAACTGATCACAGATTGTGACTATAAGTGAAGGCATTTGAACTTCAGTTGGAAAAACTGTTTCAGTTCCATATACCAATGAATAAGGAGTTTCTTGGGTAGTAGTAAAGGTAGTTTTTCGATAAGCCCATAAAGAATTCAAAAGTTTATCAGGCCATGATTTATTATCTTTATCCACAATCTTTTAGAGTATATTTTATAGGCTTTTTTTTTGAAATCCTATATCTATCCATTAGTCACCGCATGATAACGAGATGAATGGTTGGATTTGATATTATATTCCTTATATAACTTTTTTACTTCAACAGAACCAAAATTGTTTCCATTTTCAATCAAAATAGTATGAGGGACATAAAATCTAGTGATGATATTAGTTTTGACAAATCTAACGATGATTTTGGCTCTGAATTCATTGAGAGGTATTGCATCAGCCCACTTAGAGAAGAAATATGTACCAGTGAGAATATACTTGAACTGCCTAGTCATGGCTGGGGGATAAGGCCCTACTACATTCATTCCTCATGTGACAAATGGCTAGGAGTATTTCGCAGTACAAAGCAATGCCAGGGGTTGATGAATGAAGTTGGAATGCACTTGACATGGATGACATTTTTTAGTGAAATTTGTACAATCCTGTGTAATTAAAGGCCAAAAGTATCCAAGCCTTCGTATCTGATCGAAGAGTATGTTCCCGGATTGATGGGAACCACAAGCTCCTGAATGTACTTATTTCATGACAGTTACAGTCTCCTCTCCATCAATACATCTGAAAATACTTCCATCAAAGCCTCGCTTGTAAAGAATCTTTTGGTGGTCTGGACTATCATAAATAGTAAAATTGGCCACTCGTCACCGGATCTGCTCCTTCTCATCCCTATTTGGTGGAAGTATCCCATTTTGAAGATATTCCATGATGGATGTTCTCCATCCTGTGGTATGACCATACGGTTCAGAAATAGGGATAATTTCATTAATTTCCTCCCTTATGGTTTGAAAAAATGATGAAACCATGCGGTGATGGGTTATGCTGATAATTGCCTCATCCAAATTTGGATATGAAAAGGCTATAACTACATTAGTCAGTGCATCCTCTTGGGCATTTTGTGATCGCAGGACATAGGAAAATGTTGGCACTAAGGGAAATTCAGCCATTAACTCTCTGACATATTCATGAAAAGGTATTAACTCTTCTTTTCAGATAGGGTATTCCCCATTGATTTGTTTGATTACCAATTCTGAATCAACTTTTACCCTTAAATGATCCATTTTCACCTGAACAGCCAATTCCAAACCTGTGATGACCTCTTGATACTCTGCTTCATTGTTGGTACCACCTTCCGATAATAGAAACGAATAAGGAATTACTACCTTTTCTGGGGAAATAAGGACTAATCCTAATCAAAATTTTTGGAGTTTAGGATTTTCCAGTCTCTTCCCTATAGGAATTCTAGAAGCACCCTCAAAATACATTTCCCAAGTTTGGGAATTATCTTGAATAGAGAAGACCTCTTCATCTAGAAGTTCAGTATTAAACGATGTGTCTTCCACCGATGGGTGATCAGTAAGGAAATCTACTAGGGCTTCACCTTTTATTTTCAATTATAGGCATAAAATGGATATCAAACTATGGAAAAATAACCGCCCACCATGCTAGACATCCTGTAATCATAGGATGTTTGAAGATAAATTTGAGTGGGTTATTAAGAGATACCAATTGGACCTCATGATGTTGTAAATAATGTCTCAATTTCTGAAAATAAATGATTAATGATAGGAAACACTTCTCAATACATGAATGCTATGTTTCACATCAAGCATAATTCGACTGAGATAATAATGGTTGTTTTTGTTTCCAGCATCATTCTTTTGGGAGAGGAAGGCACCTAGTGATTGCTCAAAACTTGTCACGTAGAGAATGAGTGGTCTTCCTTCAATAGGTGGAATCAATACTAGTGGACTCAATAGATATTTCTTGAGTATATCAAATGATTCATTGCAATCCTCAGTCCATTGATAAGTAACTCCCTTCTTCATTAATCTGGTGAAGGGTAAACATTTTCCTGCCAAATTGGCGATAAAGCGTCAAATATAGGCCCAGTGTCCTTGAAGTCCTATTAATTATTTCAAATTTCAAGGAGGTGACATACCATGGATTGAATTTTATTTCTTAGGATCAACTTAGATACCACGAGGGCGTACAACAAGGAAAAGGAATTTTCCAGAGGTTACTCTAAAAGCACATTTTAAGGGGTTCATCTTCAAATTATGTGGCCGAAGTTTACGAAATATGGTTTCCAAGTCAGCCAAGTGATTGAAAAATTATTTTTATTTGAATACCAAATAATCCACATAAAATTCAATAGATTTCCCTAAGAAGGGTTTGAAGATATGCTGCATGGCATGTCGGTATGTCGCACATGCATTCTTTAAGACAAATGGAATTACCTGAAAGAAAAACACAACATTAGGAGCTCTAAAGGATGAAGATTCTTCATCCTCCAGGGACATTCGAATTTGACTATACCCATAATATCCATCCATGATGGAAATAGATTCATAGCTAGTCGTTGCATCAATTAGAAGTTCTGTAATTGGGACTGAAAAATAATCTTTAGGACACTGCCGTTTAAGATCTCTAAAATCAAGTAGACACTAATGTTGCAAATTTTCTTTTTCAGAGAGAAAATATTGGCCATCCATTTAGGATACTGAAATTTCTTCACAAATTTAGCATTTATAAGCTTATCAACTTCAACTTCAATTTTAGAGGCATGAGTTGGGTGTGTTCTCATAGCTACTTTCTTGAACCCATTATGTTCTTTAAGAAAACCCAAATGATGGGTGGCTACATCATGATTAAGACCTAACATTTCCATATAATTACAAGAAAATATATCTCGGTTTTTCTTTAGAAAGAAAGTATTCACCTCCTTCTCCTCAGAGGTCATGGCCATACTAATTAAAGTGGGGCATGTATCCTCTCCTCTACCCATATTTATTTCTCTGAGTTCATCCACGATGGTAGAAACACCTTCTTCAAATGCTGGAGGAGCATCCCCAAGGACTTCCTCTTCTTCTTCATTATGTGTTACCTCTTCTGTTTCCATTTTCATGGTTTATGACAAGGAAAAACTCTCAATGTTAGGGGAGGAGTTAGTATATGAACATCTTGAAGAAGAAAGTCCTTGTTCTTGTTGAGCTTGCAAATGGTTTCTTCCACGAGTTTTCGCCGCATATATGGTTTGAGCAGGTGTATAGTTAAAATGATGGTTTCTGGAATTCCCACATCTTCCCCTATATCCTTGTCCTTGGCCTCTTCCTCTAGTTCCTCAATTAGGAATATGGAATTCTGGATCAATACAATTAGAATATACCATTAACATAAGGATATGTTAAATGGATAACATTAAGGGAACCAAAGATAAATTATTCATCTAAGGAGGATTCTTCCAGAAAATATATTTCTGGTTATAACATTTGGCGGGGAGGTACCCATGATTTTGAAACAGATGGCATAAAATCTGCCATGGTTAAAGACAAATTTGGCCTTGATGCGAGATCGTCTTCTTCTAACTTCTCTTTCTCCTTATGAAAACCTTGTTTCTTTGAGGAACGAAATTTTAATGAAGATGATCTTATTATGGAAGGAGTGGTAGAAGAAAAAATTGGTTGTTTTAATTGTGTTCATAAAATATAATGAGTCTAGTTGATCATTTTCCTGATGATCTAATCATCATATTTTTGCACATTTTTACTTTTAACCTCTTTACATTCTCTTTCTTCCTCTCGATTGGTGGCAGTAACATATTCTACTTGAGATGATGAACTTTTCTATTTCCCTTGTCTAGAGTCTACCACCTTTTGTTAAAGGTATTTGAAAACAAAGCACTCCTGAATGGGGTTACCCAACATCTGGTGAAAGGGACAATAATTTTGACGATCATCGTCTCTATCTTTATTTGGATTCTTCGGCCTTGGAAAATGAACCAAATTGTTTTATAAGGATGATATGAAGTATCTAGTAACTTTCTCATTCTTGAAAGAATAGATTTTATTCTTTAATTACTCAAAATGTTTTTGCCATTGATCTCTTTGATCATCTTGATGAGGTGGTCATTACTGCTGATGCCCAGGAAGTAGAGCCCTTCGGTATGATGAAGGTCTTGAAGTAGAAGCAGGTACAGGAGCCTGTTTGAGTTTAACATTAGTAGCTTCCACCATTCCTATTCTCCTTTCTTGAACTAATGTAATTACACATGTTTTAGCCTTAGTCTCTATAATAGAGTCTTCTATCTGGTGAGCGATTGAAGTAAGGTCTCGAAACCCTCCTGTGTAATTCATAGGGATCAATGGTGAGTGTAATTTATCACACATAGTTTCACACAGATTGGAAGAAACATTTCCTGAGGGAGTGCTAAACTTAAGGAATATGTTAATCCCTTCCAGCGAGCAATGAAATCTGAAACTCTTTAATTTTCCCTTTGTATACAATTGGTAAGATAAAAACTATCATCATTGGTAATGTTGAGCTAAATTGAAGACAAAATTTCTAACATAGAACTTCCCACCCAGTAATTGGTCGAGATTGAAAAATTGTATACCAGACAAAAGCTGGTCCTTGTAATGACTTCACAAAAAACCTATGCTTAACTGCTTATTGTTGTTGAGAAGTTCCCATCATATGATCACAATGAGAAAAAAAATGTGTTATGTGTTATTCCAGATCTCGCAAACCATTAAAAAATGGGAATGTGGTATTTGAAAAATTTGGTGGGGGAGGAATTGCATCCACCCATTCAGGGTAAGATCTATTTTCTGGCAGAACTGGTTTACATCATTCCTCCATTGCTTTCAACCGAGTCATTAAGGCCACAATTTTATTCCTAAGTATTTTGGGGAATAACTGGATGAGATGGATTCTATGTAGGTATTTCAACTGGAACCTGAGCTGGTGCAATGATCGGTAAGGTGACTGATGATGGTTCTGATATCTGTCTTGGATAACCCACAGAAACAGGTCTATCAAGATGTATATGATC
This sequence comes from Viscum album, assembly GCA_963277665.1. Taxonomy (NCBI): domain Eukaryota; kingdom Viridiplantae; phylum Streptophyta; class Magnoliopsida; order Santalales; family Viscaceae; genus Viscum; species Viscum album. The sequence continues at coordinate 845,573,029 of OY728130.1, forward strand.
CTATCTTGTTTGTGTAACCAGTGGATGGAATTCACTATCCGCATATGTATTTACTAAAAATACTCTTTTCTGAGAAGATCCTATATGATTTTCAAGTTTAGGACTTTCCTGGGGAGTATGTCTAGTAGAAATGTTGTTTCGAAGCAACTCTGAATTGAGACTTTTCAAATCCTTCATTTCCTTTTCTTTTTGTGAAAATATCTCTTCAAGTGAATGATATTGACCTTCTCTAGAAGAAAAGTTATATGCAATCAGACTTTTTTATTTCTCCTTGTTGGATGCCTTTTGGAGAGGGGGCAGTTGGTTCTTTGAAGGTATACCTAGATTCTGGGTAAGGCTCTGATTTCAGGTATGCACACCTTCTTCATTTGCCTCGGTGTATACCGTATTGTGGAAAATAACTTCATCTTATGATTCCCCTAAACTTGAATTATTTTCTAGAGGATCTTCTGAAATGGTATTGATAACATTCACTGATGCATAAATCATTAAGGGAATTCTGTTAGTGTTTCTGGTAGATAGTCTCCCTTTTTGTCTTTAACGAAACGTCATTCTCCTATATGAATAATTCAATGGAACTGTTTGGCAGATAGTAACATGAAGGGACTCATTGGATAGTTCATCTATATTCGTTCCTTGTGGCTTCTTCCCTAATCGGGACAAAACTAACTTCCGTTGAGGAGGTGATTGTAGATGCGAAAAGGCCCCCAACCTTGCAGGATGGGATTTATCATGTTCTTCTTTAAATATTTGATCATTGTTTAATGAATTCAATGGTTTTCTTAAATGATCCCCCAACCTAGAAATCTGGGGAGATTCTTGAACTGCTATAGCTAAAATTCATGCAACTGCACCTCTGATTTTGTGGATTTTGGTTCGGACATTAACTGGGTGCATCATCCGACAATTACTTAAATCAACTGTTTTAGAAGATTTTTGTGCAATTTTAGACATTTTCATCCTCTAAAGCCTGACATCCTCTAAAAAGGATGCCTGCTCAAGATTCCCAAAGGATTGATGTAGAATTAATTCAACAACTTCTTTTCATTAGGCCTGATTCTGAAGAGAATAGGTTGAGGTCTTTTCTTGAGCATACATCTGATTATATACAAAACCTATTGACTATGGTCGGCCGTGGGAAATAACCTTGCATGAGAACAATTTTGGAAGAAATTTCTGATTTTGGAGTGCAGTGAAATGCAATGCTCCATATGCAGCCCATCCACTTATGCGAAGATTAGATGGGTAATCATAAATTAATTGGCATAGCCTCTTCAGAGCATTGAGACATGCGTGCTGAAAGGTTCTCTATTATTTTCAACCCTTGGATGTTGGGAAACTGAAAGAGATGCCAAGTCAATTTGGCATTGTAACCCTTATATTACCAATATATTATTTTGATATTCATCATATGGTAATACTCTAGTTTTCAAATGATGAAGAGTTTTCCATAAGTTGAGATGAATATCATGAATTCAATCTTCTATCATCAATTCTGGAATATCAAACTGAGAATTTGTTGAAGGCCAGAACATGACTTTTATTTCCCCTTTAGATAATTGTTTTCTCATGTTTAACACTTCTTCATCATCTTCTTCTAGAGGTTTCTCCACTTTGTCTGACCAAAGAGGATGCTTCATATTAGAGGATAAATGATCCATGTGAGGTTTGGAGAATGACTGTTCCCTTAATATGTCTTATGACAGAGAAAGTGTTTCACCCATTAATGAAAAGGCATCAAACATGACCGGCCTTGTGTTTTCAAGTGCCTCGAGATAGGAGGGATTTTTTATTGCCACATTGTGAATTATAGAACAGTTTTGAAAATTCAAAATACTACTACAGAGTGGACTTTCACAGCGAATTCCATCACGAGTAAGATCACCACGATGGATTGCAGCAAGGGATAAATCTTCTTGCTCCTTAGTATTCTGGCCACACTGAGGGTTTCCGTGGCTCTCATCCAATGATAGACACCAAGTATTGACCGTATTTCCACGAAGAAAGCCTTCATGATGAAGTGTCTGGGGAGAAAATTCATAATTACATCAACCACTCCCAAAATTTTGTAATGAGAGGGTAGGATATTGAGCAACAACAGATAAATTTCTGAGGGCTTCAAGAACTCCAACATTAAGAGGAGCTAAATCACAGCTTGACTCTTGATTTTCCAACGGTATTTGGTGATATTTCTTCTTGGATGTTCTCTTATACTTAGTTGCAGCTACATGATGGAAAAAGTGGTTATCATGGGTAGGTGTATGTGCTTGACCTATATTAGTTACCATAATAGACTGGTTACCTCCAATTGGAAAGGGTGTATGTTCCCAATCTTGTTGTCTGTATGATATGGGAGAGTATGCCCCATGACCCTCCTAGACTGAAACAGAGGTGTTTATTTTCTATGGGATGGAATGTTGATGTGTCATCCCATTTGTGGGGATATATTTATGTGTCTTTTCACCTGATACTACTGAAGTAGTTGTTAAAATATCCTGGCATGCTTCCAGAATATGGGTAGGGATTTTCATCTATCCTTTAACTATTGATAAGATGTGTTTGGTGACTTCAGCAGCTGAAATAGGAATATACGTCCATTCCATATCTGGAGTAGGTTTATGTGCCTGATCTTGTCCTCCTTTTCCAGTCAATGGATATTGACAATACTCACGCAAAGGGGTAGAGAGTTGGGTCTGCCCCAAATTTGTCATTGGAGCTTTCTGACTGACTTCTCTGAGTGCTACCAAATGAGATTGTTGGCAGGATTGATGAACATTGGAAGGTGTATATGCCTGATCGATATTTTCCATCAAGTATGGTTGACAGGATTCCTTCAATAATGGCAGATGAGACTGCTGACAAAATTGGTGATTGTAAACAGGTGTATATTTCTATTTACCATTTTCCACCATATTAGATTGGCGGGTCTCATAAAATGCAGTCAGACGAGCCTGCTGACTGGCTTATAACTTGTAAACTGGTGTATATTCCTATTCAGGGTACTCAATCGGGTTTATCTAGTGGGATTGGTAGTTTGCTGTCAGACGAGTCTTCTGAGTAGTAAAATTAGGGCAGACTGGTGTATGTGCCCACTCATTGTTTTCCATCAAGTTAAATAGATGGGAAATTCTAGTGGAGTTAGATGTGAGAACCTGCTCCATGGTAACCGAACAATTTCCCTGGTAGTTTGTTTTATGTGCCAGGGTCTAAGAGACCTAGGATAAACATCCAGTGGTACCACCCACATCATGTTGGGGATACACTAACACATGATTCTGGAGGCGATTGTTGGTGGGATTCCTCAGGAAGGACTCATGTATTCTTGATTTTAGTCCTTTAGTGACCTCTTGATCCACCTCTCTATAGTATGGGAGAGATTGATTGTTCTGTTCTGGGGATAAAGACCCAAAACGGCTGGAGACGGTTGCTAGCACCCTTTGCTTCTTGATCATTGGTTGTTATTGTCCAAATGATCAAGGATTATTGTTGACCAAGAGGGCCTGTCGAGCAGCCTCCAGAGTCGGGATTGTACTATGATGGCGATATTCCTTCACCAGTAAATTAGAGACCCATCGTTGAAGACATTGGGTTGGTGATAACATCCTTCTTGTGGATGGATATCTAGCTGGAGCAGCAGTCGGGAAGTTCACATAAGTTGTCATGGAGAAAGTCATTCTTTGGTTTGAAGGGAGTTCTGTGGAAAACTAAGAATAATGTAAAACATTATTAAAGCAACAAATTTTCATATGGACACATGCATGATTAATTACTTTGTCTGTCCTTCCTTTGTAAATTGATAGGGGCCTAACATGTGGGTAACATTATTAACTTGGTTGAGGATTTATGTCGGGTTCACCATTTTTATTACATAGTTCCTTGAAACCTGTGTTCTAGATTTAAGAATCCCTGTTTCCTGGAAGATTCCATTGGATTTATTCATGGAACCAGAAACTTCCAACAATTCTTAATCCAAAGAGGACCTGCTTTCCAAAGGTAGGTGTTTGTTATGTTTTTAACTTTACGATACTTAAGAACGTGCATTGGTAGAGAGTATGGGAGGTCGTACTCATCACACCCTTTGGGGGGATTATTTTCTACTCTAGGATTCTCTTTATAAAATTAAAATATTTTTATGAATCCTTATTAATTCTCCAAATATATAAAAAGTATCCCTTGGAATTTACAATCACTTATTAACATGTGTAAAATTTTAGAGTCATTAGAATGCATTCAAGGTTCTTCATCAATGGAAACATCTATATGTATTCGAGGTTTTACATTGATGGTATCCTCTAATATACCAATTAAATATTATTTTAATCATCGTTATGATGATACTGGTTTTTAAGCAACTCAATGGGGAACTCTAGAATTTATTGTCATCCAGGGAGAAGAAAGTTTGTTTTAATCTTGGGATCATGCTCAGAAAATGATCTACATATGTATCCTTGTGAAAGGAATCATAACCCTCATAGTTCAGCACCGCTTAGTAGGACACATCATAAATTTTAAGGTCATGTGATAAGGACCTCTATGTGGAAGGTGCTTAGTTGAAACTTAGTGTGGGACTTACACTGAATCAGGCCAAGGAACGTGGAAAGGATATGAGTTTCCATATAGGATCATACCCTATTGGGAATATGGACCAAAGAGAAAATGGTTGATTTGATGTGTTGGGTTTGAACCTCAAGGAGGCTTCCTATGTATCCCATATTAATGGGAATCAAAGCCCATGTAGTTCTATAAATTACATAAGAGAGTATACTCCTCTGAGAGAGAGGAGTTTTGGCTTCCTTCCTAAAAAAGGATACCTTGATGATTTGAGGATTGAATATGGGGATTATTTCCTAAGGAGGATGCCCAAATTTGGGGAATTAGGGTTGGATTTCTGAGGAGGATATCCAGTGAGCTCGGGCCGTGAAAGAGCTTCCTACGTATCTTGGTTTGAACAGAAATAAGAGTTCTCGTAGTTCATTTGGTGAGTGTTTGGGCATATGTTGCAACCATCACGTATCTCTAAGCCCACATGAGTCATGCCTAGTGTGAGAAACAAGTGTATATGAAACATTCAATAATGACACTTCACACATCCAAATTTTTCCTCCATGCTGAAGGAAAATGGCGCGTCGACCATGGAAGAGGGAAAGGCGATGAACCATCCCTCTGTTCGATTTACATTGAACAAGGGTCAAATGTAAGGAATAAGGGGTGATGGTGAGGGGATTATACCAGGATGGATGCCCGGAAATTGGTTCTGGTATAGGAGGGAGACTTCTACTATACTTTAATGGAATGGAAACTATGAAGTGTACCTTATCTACCGGAGACTTGAGGTCCCGGGTCACCTCTTTGAGAAGGGTGGGTCCGGTAACCAACCTTCCTCCAAACCAGGAAATTCACAACACTTTTTATGGGAGAAAAGTCCATGTGACTATGGATATAAAAATCAACTAACATCCCATGAATCCAAACCCCATTGTGAAAAAAATGTGGGAAACCTATGACTATAGAAATACAAACCCAAATTGGAGACACGCTGATGTGCCTTACCCAAAGGTTTGAAAAGTCAGGAGGTTTTGGTAGATGCTTCAACTTATCCCCTTTTGGATAAAGGAACCAAGGAAAGAGATACCCTACCATGGATGGATTTAAATAATGGTACATGGGAAGGTTGCATAGGTACCTCGCACAAGTATGTCGTGTTGGTATGCTGCATTTCCCTATCACATAGGTACATCACGCAGGTCTACCACATAGGTGTGGTGCGCAGATATATTGTGTAGGTATGGATAAGGACTGAAGAATTTGAAGAACTTAAAAACATTCCTATCCCCTTTAATTATCCCTTCTTTTGTAGTTCAAGGAACTACCTGAGACAATTTGAGAGATATAGGTGAAAGTGCTACGCAATGGGAGCTTCAGAGAGTCTTTCAGTTTTTTTCAGTTCTGAAATGGGGATCCCAAGGGCTCTATTTATAGGCAAGGACGAGCCTGGTCGAAGAGATGTTGCTCAAGCAGGTACTTCACGCAGGTCCACCGCGTAGGTGCTCCACACAGGGACATAAAACATCTTCTGGCGTGGAGGTCTGACAAGTAGCTCGACCATGTAGCTCAGTCGCGTAGCTCAGTCATATTGCTCGGTCGCGTAGCACTTTGTGGGTATTATGGATTTTCCTTTGTACTCTTTGAATATTTCTTTGTAATTTGAAATATCCAAAGGTTTCCAATATTTTTGGCTACTTTTTTAAGTAGTGTCAACAGTGGTCATAATCCACTTTTCCATCGATGTAGCCCCAGTTTGGGGCCTACCAATACAATTATATACATTTTGAAAAACCCTTGTGTTTAGAGGATCCCATATAAGGGATCATTGTTCACACACTTTCGACAGTTTGACCTGACTTATAGAGGAGGAGTTCCCCACATATAATCTTTATATAAGAATTAGCGAGCCCCAATAATGTTTTCCTTAGGATGGACCAATTCTACTATACATTCATAGATTAATATCACTAGTGAGGGTTATAGTGTACCTGAGGTGGTGGTATGGAATTTTCCTTATCGGGTGAGAAGGAATCTCAAGAAAAGCAAGATGAGATAATGTGTAGGAGGATATAACTAGTTTTAAAAACTGGCCAATATGACCCTTGAGTAAAATATGCTATGAGCTTCTAGTTTCCTACAATGGTGGATGATTATAAGGATTTACTTTATGAGGATGTTCTAGTTTTACCTTCCATTAATTTCTTTTCTTCATAGAACAACACTTAGGGATAGCCTGATATTTGTGCTAGTATATCATATGACCTCATAGTGTCGTGATAGCTAAAGGTGTAGTTAGAGGATCTATATAGGTGGGAATTTGTAAGACCCATTGTGTTTTCCTAGATAGCCTAGTGATGTTCACCTTGGAGGTGAATAAGTGATTGAGTTTTAGTGTAATTTAACATCACTGAACCAGGTGAATATATGGGAAGAGTATCTTCCCCCATGAATGGATGGCTTCTTCATCAAGTGGTTAGTGGTGAAGTGGTTCTCAGAGTTTAACCTTAGGATGGGTCATCACCTAATATGATTTCATGAAGAGGATATACTAAAGGTGATTTTAAAAATACAATTGGGTTACTTTGAGTTCATATTGATAACCTTTAGCATGTTGAATTCCATTTTATATCTTCTGAGACTTGTGAACCCGATCCTTCAAACCTTCATGGATCGGTTCATGGTGGTCTTCTTTGGCGATACCCATAAGTACTTGGTGTCTATGAAGGATAAAAAAAGACACTTGGGGATGGTTACAGACATTCCCGAAGAGTTCTAGATTTATAGGAATATCTCAAGTTATTGGTTCTAGACTCAATAGGTCATCTTCTTTAGGTATGTCTTCTCAGACATGGAAGTGACGATGGAGCTAAAAAATTATTGAGTGGTTCATCCTTGAGAGCCTACCAATAGCATGTTCATGGTACCAAATTCTTATAGTGAATTTTTCCATCCATTCTTGTTGAGTGAGGTGATGAATCATTTGACCTCTTTTTAGTTGTCCCTTATGGGAAAGGATAGTGTAGTGTATTTTTAATCAATGGTTGTTACACCACTGTCTCTTTATCATGTTACGGAGGCTCATCATAGAGATACTAAATGTGGGATCTTTCGTGACTAGATATCCACTATACATGAAGATGATATATTTTTTGAATGTGGGGAGCACAAAAATCTTTTTTAAGGATGTACGATGACAATATTCATGTAGAAAGAGGAGGTAATGAGGAGTCTTTTTTCCCTTATAAGTGCATCCATGTGGTGGTGAGGATATAACAGTGATCCTTTCACATTAGGTTTGGTGTACATGGATGGTATATATTATTTTTGATTTTAACCTTTTCTGTCTTGCCTATATATAGGTGGAGGTTGTGGAGCCTAAATAGAAGTGAAAATTGGATGGTATCGTTGTGTTTTTCACGATGGGGGATTTCATGATCAGATTGAGGTCCTAACCCTATCTAAGTGATCATGGAATAGCTTTAACATCTTCCCCACATTATATCCACCTAATAGAAGAGCACTATGGAGAGTTTGGGATACCAATTCATATAGAACATAGTACAACTTCATGGAATTCCCTCGACGATCATTTCATATTGTGATTATCACTTAATGTCATGATTATAGAGAGAATGAAGGAGTCCTTTGATAATCAATTCAAATTGTAAACATTTTTTATACCCCAGAGAGATGGTTGGGTAAAAAATTGACCCATTCGGGTTCTGGAGATCACGATTTAGGATTTCATGATAGTTTTGGTCCATAGATGGGAGGATCATATACCATTGGCGTATTTAGATTATCATAGTATTTAATACTCCACCACCGATGTAGAATGATTTAAGGACATGTAAGGGAGACCATAAAGTCAATATTATACTAGTCAATGCTAGTGGGAGATAACTCTTGTGGTCCTAGGATTGTTTCTAGAAATGGTTGTGAATGGTGTAGTTCATCCAGTGGAAGATTAGGTCTAAAAAAGATTTGGGTTCCTATGTAGACTGATTATAGTTTCCCTTAGCATTCTATGAGGAGATAATGTGTTCTGATATATCGCACATCATCTTGGATTAAGGAGATTTGGCTAGGATGGAAAGCTGTATCTAAGGTTTATATGACCTTTTCTAGTTATTGCATTATGTTAGTGAGGTGGTCTAACAATTAACCATATTAAATTAGTTAGATATGGTTATTGATGTATTACACATGCCACGTATGAGGAGACATGTGCACAAACTATTGTGTAATGTCTAATAGGATAAGATATAAATTAGGGCGGAGTTACCTTGTTGAGGGGTTTAAGGATCCTGGTGGCGGTTGAGAACCTCTAGAAGAATACCCTTCTTAGGAAAATCTTTCTCTTGAGTTTGCATTGACTGATAGCACATAAAACTTTTGGATATATTTATATAGCAGGAGACCATATTGGGAGATTTTTTTCACCTTGTGAGTAGGCTATCTCTTTTTTGGATGAAAAATCCTTGAATTTATGGAGATTGTAACAAATCATTTTTTCCCATGTGAAATTTGAAATATTTAATAGAATATGTTAAAATCTAGGTTCTTATATGGAATGAGATTCTGAGGCTCGGTGATCCTAGTATTGATATTACAGAATATAAAATATATTAATATAACACACACGTGTTTTCCTAAAATAGTGCAATAAAATTTTAATAGAGGCTTTGAACAGAAAAATGAGGTTGTTCTTGAGTTAAGAATGCTTGTTTTATCCTTGGTGCGACATAAACTTTGCCTGTATTGGGTATTTTAATGATGTTTTGTCACAAGTTCAAATAATAAAATAAATAAATTTATTTATTTAGTTATTATTATAACTCAGGGTCCTAATCCACTCTTTATAAATAGCCCATTATGTCCAGACCTTAGGGTTAGATACATAACCCTATGGAATGAGAGGATTCATTGGTAGAGTGTTCTTGGAGGTTTATTTAACTAAAAATGATGGATCAGGAATTTGATATTGGTGTGACAATAAAATATTATGGATCTTACAAATGATGAAGACAACATACCATTATTCATCAGTGATTCAACCAAACCCAGTGTAGGATGTTTGTGTTTTGGATCTATTCCACTAATAAGAATTGATCTGTATAACAAAGGTTGATTTATGGTTGATTTATCTATTAGTTTTGTATTATTTCTTTGTTCATTGTTATAATTTCAATGAATTGTGGCCTACCCAAACATGATCGGGGTTTGTTCCTCTTTGGTGTTTTATTGATTTCTCCCATGTTTATTCGTAATTTCATCATTAATGATTTCCTTAGATAGTGGTTTAATGAATTTATAGTATTCAATCATTGTGAGACCATTATCTAGTGCCAAACATTGATACTATGGGTGCGATTTTTGATTGAGGATGAAATCAGGGTGCAATTATAGAGGATGAATGAAGTTGGATCAGATAGGACTGGTGATCATTGATTATTTCTATCTTGGAAAGTAGCATTGGAACTATGCGATACAAAAAATCCTGAGTATTAGTTATGGATGGATTCTAGGAAACTATGATAGAAAGGCTTTGATAGATGAGATCTGTAATCTCTATGAGAGATTGGAATATGATCTGGTGTGTCTCTAGGGTTTCCTCATAGAGATGAGTATTACACCCTGTGTGACATGTGTCACATGTTGTGTGACCATTAGATAACCAGATTTTCATTTACATGGAGTATATGCCCAAGGAGCTATGAAGTCTTACACACTATGTGTTCTAGGTCACATGTTGTGTAGCCCATGGAGAACAAATCAATGTGTATATGGATTACATTCCAAGAATTCCATATGGATTCATATTCCATATATATTGGGGCACACACCGTCTACTTCGGGAAGTAAATGAGAATGAAAAGATGGAACACGTCAAGTGTCAGCTCGACCCCTAATTGTTGTATGATGTGAAGTATAATATGTGTACCGTGGAAAAGTACTCTAACATGGTCTGGTATATGAGAAAAACTCAAAGTACATGGTAATGGCCATTTATACAAAGGCATGTGTAGATAGAGTGGTCAGAGTGTCAAATGTCCTCTAAATATTTGGTACCAAGAGAGGAAAATTCATGTATTTGGAGAATTTTATGTTGTGTGATATAGCGAGACATGAGTCGACAAAGGGTTGTCAAGATATATCATGTATCCCTAGTACATGTCATGTAATCCATTATAGGGAGTTTTAATCCCTTAATTTATTTAGTATAGGCCAGGTTTAGTTGAGTTTGATACCTTGGTCCTTTCCCTTGAGGGTACAGTGAGGAATTATGTCCTCAACATAGGATTTTGAGCCCCTATAAGGGTTCAGTATTAGATAGAGTTTAGTTTACCCCTATAGAAAAATGGATTAATCATATATCATTCTTAGGTGGGGTTCATGGTATCATCATGAACACCTGGAAAAAGAAATCTATCCCCTATCTAGAAGGATAATCTAGTAGGGATTGTGGTGTCCCCTAGTGGGTCTAGTTTTGATCCCTTATATGGATAATGCCATCTTGAAATATATAGTGAGTATTTCTCGGGTTGGTCCCAATGATCATGACCTCTTAGATGCATGTTACTGGTGATAACATGGCTCGCAAAGTAGGTTCTCCTAGTATGAGGGTTACCTTGAAACCTCAATCTGAATCCTAAGGCTAGAAGTAGTGGAGACCTACTTAAGACTTATAGTCTATTATGGGTATACCTGGTTTATTATTGATTGCCACAATGTATCATTTCCAGATTTAAATACATGTAGATTTATGAACTAACTACTCTTGATGCTTTATATTTGGATATTTTTTGGTGTCCTACAAGGTATTGTCATACTCACCTCCTCATGGGATCTTCCCACACATTTAATGTATTATGCAGATGACATAACATTTTATGGAGTCCATGGGAGACAACGAGTACGTGGATCATAGTTTGGTTTATAAAGACAGATTCCATACCAGTTTTTTCATTTAATAGTATTCTCCTCCATTTTAGTAGGTCATAATTCTTATCAGTTTTAATGGGATTGTATTTATACCTTTTATTTCTTTCGAGTGCTTATTTCATACTAGAATTGTGGGATTCTAGTTGTATGATTGCATTGGGAGGAGGATGGATCAAGGGGAATCAGATTAAAACCCTAAGTCTGATGACGAAGATGATTCCTCGAATCCCACACAGGGGACATGCGCAGATCATGCTAGTGATTAGAGGCCTTGTGTTGAGCCAGTCAGTCATAGAGATATGTTCTCAATTGCAAAGAAGGGTGAGACTGTCAAGGTGGTCTCTTTGAAGGAACCTGCTGGGAATAGGAGAAATTTTGCGGAAGTGGTGTGCAATGCGGCGGGACCATCCTTCTCGGACTTCGAAGCACCCCCACTTGGGGGAGTGATAAGGAAGGGGAGGATTTACCATGTATCGTCCAATAAGGAAGCGGTTGAGGAACATGTAAATCTCTGTCGGTATTCAATTATCGCGAGAGTCATTATTCTGAAGGGTGAGCGTCTGTGGATATTTCAGGATCTGACTAAGAGGGTTGCAGAGGCTTGGGGTTTTAATGATTGGAGGATTATTGCAATGGGAAGGAGATATTACCATGTGGTCTTCCCCATGTATGAAGGTGAGTGGAAATCATGGAGTAAGGGCATGGTCTCATTGAACCCTGGTTTTCTGAATGTGCAGGAATGGGATCAGAACTTTGATTCCATGAATGTCCGGAGCACTCACAATCAATTATGGATCTGAATTTACAAGATAAATTGGATGTATTGGCACCCAAGTATCCTCTAGGAAATTGATTTCTCTGTAGGAAATCCCATTCGCATGGACCGACAGATAGATAATCTGAGGTATGGACACTATACGAGAATCTTCCTAGAAGATGACATGTCGAGTATACTGGTTGAGGAGGTTGTTATTACAAAAAGGGATGATATGATGAAGCTTGATATTTTTTATGAGAGGAAACCAAAGTTCTATAAGATATTATTATTCTTCAGGCATACAAATAACAAGTGTAAACGGGACAAGGAATGCAATGTTTGTAAGATGAAGGGTCATGATGAGAGTATGTGCAGAAGAAGGAATGGGAATGAGAAAAATTCTCTGGAGCCCCATGAGAACAAGGGAGATGGCCAAGGAATTGGTCCTGGGCAACATGATGCTCTAAATATGGGGGGATCTTCATCTGCTGCTAGGGGAGAATGATCTGCCTAGAAATGGGGCATAGGTTGAATCTTCTTTTGATGAAGAGGGCAGGGCTAAAAAGAATCAGATAGCACATCCTCCCAGTAGTGGTCATGTAGTGTTCGAGCCGGCCACCTTACCTCAGTGTGCCACTGTAGAGATGGGTGCACCTGATGGGTCGGGGGATGAATCACCTATTCTAGTAGAATCTGAAGTAATTGTCAGAGGTTCGAATCGCCACCCAGCTTCTGACCTAGGAGGGAGCTTCATCCAAATTTCCCCTTCCAAGGCTGCTCAAATAAGGTTTACAGTTGGCAGTGACCCCCTCTCAAATATGGGAATACTTTAATGCCCATGAGTGGACTTTTATGGGCTGATGAGGTGGAACGAGACCATATTAATAAATATACTTTGCCCATTACAGGGGGTGACATTACTGCTCCCAATGGGGGGTTTGATGGGCGGCTAGTTGATGATAATGGTGCTAGGAATACTGAAGACATAGCCTGAACAAAAGATAATACTGTTTCTTCCAGTGGTTGTTGCAGTGATGAAATGATTGGGCTGGTGAATGATGGTAGCATGGACAAGTTGGTGAAGGGGAACCAAGGTGCAAGTTGAGTTTCAGTTGGTCCAGGTTTGGAGCAAACTGCTACTACTATCCTAGTGATTAAAGGGGATAGTGGGGCATGCAAGGTGACCAAGGACTCTCATAGCATTACTGCCTATGGACAGAAGCAGGGGTAGGGTGGTCAATGGAATAAAGGACAGAAACAGATATCGTTGGAAAGAAATGGGGGGCCTCTAACAAGATTCATGGCCAGTAAAAAATGATTATATTTTTTTGGAATTTTAAAGGGCTGGGAAACTCCCGTACGGTCAGGGCCTTTCGACATTATCATATTACCTACAAACCGATGTTTGTTGTCATTGTTGAGCCAAAATTCCTCTTTGAAAACTGGAAAGGATTCAAATGGGGCTCGCTAGGATACAACTTTGTCTCTAATAATCAAAATGAATCTCATGTAGACCACTTATGGGTGCTAAGGCATGATGACATTAAGATCACTTCCTGTGCTAATGGGAATCAAAGTGTCCTACTTAACAATACCTTTTTGGGCCTGATTTATCAGTCTCTTTTGTTTATGCCTCCAAATCTTATCTTAGGAGGAGGGAATTATGGGAGGAACTCAAAGCCACCTCTATGAGGGTGGAGAAAAAATGAATGCTTATTGGTGACTTCAACACAGTGCCGAAACTTGAGGGAAAATTGGAACACATTTCAATAGGATTTCTGCTACTGAATTTTCTGAATGCATTGATTATTGAAATCTGGAACAAGTTCCCATAGTTTGTTTAGATTGCATAAGGTGAAGATACACTTGGGAGGGTAAGAATGAAATTAAGCTTGATAGATGCTTCTTCTGTATTGATGATCATGCTATGGCTCATGGAGTTTCTAGTTTCACACTTACTAAGCATCATTCTGACCACAATTCGATGGTTATTAATGTCAATACCCAGATCACAAGGACATCCCCTATTCCCTTTCGATTCAACAATGGATGGCTTGTGACTCCAGGATGTAGGGAGATTTTCTTGGAGGCATGGAATTCTGAGGTCATTGGGAGTCCTCTTCAGAGACTTATTATGAAACTCAAACACCTTAAGGGGATACTAAGGTAATGGAGTAAAAAATAATTTTCAAAAATTGATGTGGAAATCATTAAGTCAGAGGAGGAGCTGGCCATGATTCAAATTTTTCATGATCAGCATCCTACCTTATACAGAGAGGAAATAACTGCCCATAATAGGCTTGATGATCTTCTAATGGTAAAGGAAAGATTGGTTAGAAATCAGATGAATGTGAAATGGTTAACGAATGGGGATAGGAACTCCAAGATATTCAATAGATTATATAAGGAAAAGAGGGTGCGTGTAGGGAATAGGGTGGTCAGCATCGATGGTCACCTCTATAATGAAGAAAATGAGATTTCCATGGCTGTTGTTGAACACTTCAAGGGAATATATACTGATAATGGGCAGTCCAACATTAACTTCATGGTCGATAACATCAGTCCTAGTATTGATGATCACTTGAATCAACTTCTACTTGCTCCCCCATACAAAGAGGAGATCTGATATGATATCTTATCTCTCAATCTTGAGAGTGGACCAGGTCCTGTTGGATTCACAAATAAATTTTTCATGATCTATTGGGACATCTTACAGAATGATATTGTGCTGGGAATTAAGGATTTATTCTCACAATCATATATTCCCCACGGAATGAATTCATGTTTCACTGTTCTTATCCCCAATAAAGAGAATGCTCTTGACATCAAGGATTTCCAACCGGTTGCACTTGGGAACACAATACCCAAACTTATTAGCAAGGTTTTGGTGAATAGGATGAGTGGGTTGGTTAATGGAATAATCACTGCTAAACAATTTGGATTTTTCCCTGAGAGGAGCATCCAAAAGTGCCTCTTTATGTTCTCTAAGAGTGTCAATATTATGAGAAGGAAGAAAAAGGATGGGAATTTTACCCTCAATGTTGATATCTCCAAGGCTTTTGACACTCTTAAATGGATCTTCCTCCTTGATTTCCTTAGAAGGTCTGGCTTCTCGAATGGTTTCATGAATCTGATCTGTATCATTCTTGAATCTTTTAGGTTATCAGTTCTTATCAGTGGTTCCCCGAGGGGATTCTTCCCTTGCACCGGGGGGGGGGGGTGTGGCAAGGTGATCCACTTTCTGGTCTTCTTTTTTTCCATTGTAGAGGATTAACTGAGTAGTTGTATTAATGACCTTGCCCAAATTAGACTTTATAAGAAGATTAGGTATGGTGTGAGTGAGCATTCCCCATCTCATTTATTGTTTGCTGATGACATATTACTTCTTGGTCAAGCGTCAAGGAAAACTATTTCCTCTATTAAAGACCTTTTAAGTCATTATGAGGAGGAATCTGGATAAGCCATTAGTTTGGAGAAATATTCCATTGTTTTTGGGAATGGAATTCCAGTTGGGAAACAAAACAGAATTTTGAGGCTTCTTGGGGTGAGGAGGGGATCCCTACCCTTCCAATACCTTGGGGTCCCACTGTTTTGGGGAAAAGTGAAAAGACATTACTTGGAAGGAATTTATACTGGAATTGTACATCAGATGACTAGCTAGAAAGGGAAATCTATGTCCCTGGTTGGGAGGGTCTGCCTTGTGAACTCAGTGATCACATCGAAGTTTGTCTATTCCTTCTCTATCTATCGATGGCTGAGAGGACTTCTCAAGGAACTTCAAAGCATGGTAAGGAATTTCATATGGAAGGGGTCACCACATGAGAGGAAGCTCATCACAGTTGCATGGAAGGAATGTATCAAGCCTGTGGAGCTGGGGGGTCTAGGACTCAAGGATCTCCGTACCTTTAATGATGGCTTCATTGGGAAATTTACTTGGAACCAGATTCCTCATGAAGCTGACGATGATTTTCATTCAAACAGAATCACAAGGAGGCTTTTAAATGGACAAAAATGTTATCTTGCCTCATTGGTTTGGGCCTCTATCAAGCATGCATATGTCAGAATTATGCACGATACCCGATGGCTGGTTTTCAGGGATTCCACACTGAATTGCTGGAACAAAAAGTGGCTCACACTGCCCCTTTATGATTTAAATGTTCCACCTGAGGCAGCCCCTTGGTCTATTTCAGGTTTATTATCACAGATGCAATCTGCTACTTTTAGTGTTCCTGTGCAGGTGGAGACTGAAATCACTAATTATGTATTGATGGAACACGATACTTTGATCTGGATATATACCAGAACCATGTAATTCAATAGCAGGGATTACTACAGGATCCTATATAGGGGTCATTCCCCTACACCTTCTTGGATTATGAAATTCAGAACATGGGTCATTAGACCCTCCAGATTTTCTCTGATCAGGAGGATCCGGAATAACTGACTTCCCACTACTGATGCCCTTAAGAGGTCATGTTTTCAGATGGCCTTCATGTTCTCCATCTACAAAGCCGATGATGATTCTGTCCAACACATTTTTATGGGCTGTTTCAATGCCAAACAACTATGGGAATACATTGGTTTCTTGTTTGGGGTGGTTTTTAACACCTGTGGGTCGATTATGCAACTGTTGAATGCTGTATCTCATGGCCAATTCTGTGTGAAGATTTTTAATCTATTTTTGGCTACTATTGCTGCTGTTATTGTAGTCATCTAGGAAGCCTGGAACACTGTTGTTTTCACTGGTGTGCACTCCACGGTTCAGCAAGCAATGGTAGCGGTTCATAGGGATGTTTATGATCCTTCCCTTGTGCAGGATGGCTCCAGGTCTAATGTAGTTGATGATCTTCAAATTCTGAGAACACATGGTGTTTTGGGGTGGCCACGCAAGCCTCAGATTCTAAATTATATTCGATGTATCCCACCCATTGGGCCTTGCCTCAAGGTAAATGTTGATGGGGCCGCATTGGGTGCTCCAGGCCCGTCGAGTTGTGGGGGAGTGTTTCGCACCTATCGGGGGTTTGTCAAAGGATTATTTCACCACACCATTGGAATTGGAACCTCCTTTGAATCCGAACTTTGGGAAATTATCTATTCCATCAGGTACATCTTCCGGTTTAATTAGAAATATATATTGATTGAGTCTGACTCTTAGTCCGCGGTTCATGCCTTTAGCACCAAGAAGCACCAGGTCCCTTGGTGTGGGCTGCCACAGTGGGTTGGTTGCCTTAGTGATATTTCTCAGATGCGCGTGGATGTTTCACATGTCTACTGGGAGGCTAATCAGGTGGCAGATGCACTGGAAAAGCGGGCGCTCACTGATACTGGAGAGATGTGGTCTTTCACGGCCCCGAAATACTATGCCTCACTGGTAGAGGCAGATAGGAGTTGTGTGATTCACACTCCTTTATGTAATAATCACTTGTATTCTTGACTCATTTCCTTTTTTATTTAATTTTATTAGGACCGGATTCCACCGGATCCTACATTTTCCGGTTAGTTGTATGATTGAATTGGTAATAGTTTTACTTTAATTTAATCATTTTATGGACATGTAGATGTGTTCATGAGTATAAGTACATTTTAATGATGCCTCCCATGTGTGGGATATGCTTACTCAGTGATGGTCACCATCCTCTATCCTATTTGAGGTAGTCTTCGTGTTGTCACACTTGGCTTATCACAAACCAGGAAGGACCTAGGAGGTTAGGTTGTGACATGTATAATATTAAAAATATTATACTTATAAACCTATATGTGTGTGTGAGAGTGAGTGCTATATATATCAATGTATTCATCCAAAATAGTTGTTTAGGGACTTTGTTACCATGCAGGTTCCAGTATTGAGTCACGATTCTCGCAATTTAATAGGATATAATACATGGATGTTGTATTTGTGTTATGAATGCATGAATTGGGATACACATCTGCACACATATATAGTGGGTCACTCACTTGGGGGCTTGGTTATTGTATAAGAGGTCGAGCACTGGTTGAGTAGGAAAATTAGGTCAGGGTGATTGGAGCCTAGGCTAAAGTTTGAAGGTGGGTTATAAGCATAGATAAATTATATAAATATATAAATAAATTTCATCCATGTTTATAAAACCCCCTTCTAGTATTTTCTAAAATTGATGGAAACTATTATATGAATGATTATCCATTTTTATAAGAGAAATTAATTATATTTATTTTTTAAAATATATCTAATTAGTCATGTTTTAAAAAACACGGTGAAAAACATATCCAATTATCATTTCTTATAAAAATATCTAATTTAGACACATTTTTTAGAAACTTGAGTAAATGAATTACCTATGTTTATAAATTTTCCAAATGTAAAAAAATGGGGCTACATTACATTATCCTTATAGTGTTTAATACTTTAGAAGCTACAAGAAAAGAATTTTAATGACTTAGATCTCTTTTATCAGATCTACACCTATGACCTATTCCAATGTCCCTAGTTTCTATTCATTATGATAGTTAAGAAATTATGGTTTTGGAAAATAACAATACTTATAATGGTAAATCGAGACCCATTGGTCTCATACATAATAATTTAAGATAGTTGAGTTAGGATGTTATATAATTGTGGACTTTGTTAGATCAAGCTAGAATTTGGAATATCCACTAACAACGAGATTTTAAGGGTGTTGGTGTAAAACTATTCCTTAAGTATGGGTTTAAATCCCTTATCAATGATTTGTTAATTATGTGACCTAAACTTAAAATGTAGCAACTTTTCATTTCTATGTTTAATGGTGTAAATTCTAGCACATGTATGACAGAAACCTCAAATGTATATTACATCACAGGAGAATGGTTTTTTCATCCCATGATAAAAAATATGGCATGTTTAACACTTTTGGTATACCAATGATATCAAACAAGTGTTGAAACATGAGAAAACTATTTTATTCACCTATATGAATGTAGTCTTGGGACCACTACAAAGATATTATGATTTTATCTCTCCATCATTCATGACAGAAGAATAGACACATGTCAATAATGTTGTATCATATTAGTTGAAGAATTATTGAATTTGAAGAGGCTTTCATTGGAAAAATATATTAAATGATGAGACATATGTATAAGGTAGTGTCTACCCATTAATCAATTTATCTTTAATTTGTATATTTAATATAATGGTTCATATCAAAATTTACATTTATTAATGAATGTTTTTATCAAGACAGTATGGTGATATTTTTAATCAAAATTCATTTAAAATGTTTTTAAATGGTAGGGGAGTTTTATAATTTTAAGTTCATTTTTTAAAATGTACTTTTTTATTGTAGGGTTGGTTGGTTATATAAAAGTGGAAAATATTGGGGCTACTTTATAAAGGGAATAATTTTATCAACATTTAAAATGATAAATTTTGTGGGACAAAATCATGTTGGAATGTTTTCATCCACACACAGATGATCGCCCAATGTGGGATTTTGATGGTGTACATTCCATTTTTCAAACCACATTAGTGTGAGGTAACATTGTTTATTTGATGAATTATAATAATTATACTGGTTTAGGTATAATCCTATGTGGGGATTCCTTGTTGGTTAGCATAATTAACTGAATGGTTGTGATCAATATAATAGATCTGATCGAGTATGATCTAATAAACACAATCATTCATTGGTTGGGTAAAATCTATTCAATTGGGTATAATACAAATGGAATAATTAAATCTAGATAAGATATTATTTTTTTAGAAATGGTTTAAATACAAATTTAAAGGGTAGGATAACATATCTGAATTGTTATTCTCATGATAGTAAAATGAGGATCCATGGGATTAAAAATCATTCTGAAATCAACTTATAATTCTTATTCTTCTCATTTCCTTCTGTAATAATTAAAGAGTCTTTGTTTGTGCATATAAAAATTATTCTCTATTAATTTATTGTTTCTAAAATATCTTCAATGGTTAATTCCAATCATTTACAGTTTTGAGTAATGATCCGTCATTATATATTAAAGGGTACTCACTTATAACCCGTAGTACTAACAATTTAGTGGGAGTGAATCTACTCTTAAGAAGAGAGATATAATAATATACCTTAGTGGTTTCTATATACAATCATCCACATTTTACCCATCCATTTTATCATAATCCACCCATATCTCCAAAAATATTAAAAGTAGATCAATGATAATATATATATGGAGACGCTCACCATTATAGTGAAGGTAGAGAAACTCTATTGCAATAATTTCAAAAGGAGATAAAGGAGGATGAACCTGATGATTTAACTCTCAATGTGGTGTACATTATTTCAACTCCAAGGTCTCACATCCAATAATGAGACATTATAAGTTACTTAAACAAGGTCAAAATGGGATAATGATGATCATATATGTCAATTACACTTGCTAAACTCAATGGTCAATGATCTCTTTGATACATATCAAAACATACCAATAGTAAATGGGATTTGGGATGCCTTTCAAAAAAAACATCACTAAAGATATAGTATGAAATTAGTTCCATGTAAGAAATATTATAATATACAATACGTTATATTTATCGAATAGTTTTCTAAGAAATTAAATACATCTTACAACATTTAAGGAAAAAATGAATATGAATAATGCCATTAAAGGCACATCCATCATAGATAAATTCCCACATTCATGGAATAATGATAAATATTATATAAATTATAATTAGGGAGATATTTCCCTTAATGGATAACTTAACTATAATCAAATTAAAGGATAATATAAAAAATAATGAGGATGAAGCAAACTTGGGGATGATAAATCTATGATTCTCATGGAAGAAGTATTTTTCCTATATGAGTTCTCAAAGGGACATAAATGTCCAATTAATCCCTGAAAATAGAAGTTATAATTTATGAAGAAGAAAGGTAAATGGTACTAATATGGAAATTTGGGAAATTTAAGGAGAACTACAATCTTTTATAGGAATAAGTTTGGAACTTTATGTCCATGATCTTCAAAGCTAATGAGCTTGAGGATAGCTCTTCCTAGTAGACTGATTATGGTGCTACATGAAATTTTTCAAATGGTATATTACTCTTTAAGAGGAAGAATCCTATCAATGATAGGATGTCACTCTATATTGGGAACTCTGTAAATAATAAACATATATGGAAGTTGTGTAGTCAATCTCGAATTTTCCTTTGGAAATACTATAACTCTAAATGATGTCAAATATATAACTTAAATCCACAGGAACTTGGTTTTAGGAATCCTATTGAAAAAATATGGGTTTAAACTTGTATTTGGGGTAGTTAATTTTATTTTTTCCCAGGGTAAGATCTTTTTTTTGAAAAGGGAATGTATATGATTGATTATTCAAATTAAATAAAAATATTTTTTATGATTATTTTTAGATTAATTTTATTTATGAAATAATCATCTAGGACACATAAATTACATGAAAATACAGGATATGAAAAAAATAATTATAATATAGAATTTATAAAAATGATCACAATTTTACATGAATGAAAACTAAAATAGTTAGGAAAGTAGTTCCTATAATATAATTGAAATTTAATTTATCAAGATTAATACATAATGATGTATGTGATTTGTATGCTATCCCCACCATAGTTAAAAAAATTTATTTGTAACTATCATTGATGTGTATTCTATATTTTTTCATGTTTATCTTTTTTTATGCTATGGTTTCAGTTATAAAAATATTGTTTTATATAAAAATAAACTTGAAAACCAATGTGGTATTATAATTAAATCATAAAATATGATATGGGAGTACAATATAATATTCCATTATTTTTTTATTATTAAGTGATTAAACATGAAGTGAAGAAACCCTATAAACATCAGTAAAATAGTGAAGCTGAGATAAAGAATATAATATTAATGGGTGTGGTTAATTCCATGATATCTATATAAGGTCGTCTATGAGGATTATGTGGAGAGTAATTATTAATTACATGTCACATCCTAAATAGGGTTCCTATAAAAGGGAATGATATGATTCCATATGAATTATGAAATCATAGAAAACCAAACCTCAATTATTTTTATATTTAAGGTTGACATGAAATTTTAAGAATACCAATAACTAAAAGGGAAAATTTTGATAAAAGAGGTATTATTTTTATATTTTTTAGATATGTTGAGAATTATAAATCTTATAGATTCATGGTTATAGAATATAATGATTTAATATCCATAAGTACAATTATTAAACTAAGAGATATTATCTTTGATGAACCTTGGTTAATTTATTTACCCAATCAAGTCTAAATTGATGAAACTAGGTCAAGTAAATTAATATCTCAAAAAGATATTATCAAGGAGGTTTATATTTGTAAATGGACTAATATACCCAAACCATATGGATCAAATTTCTATATTTACCTGAAGGGATTACTAATAGTATTGTTACACAAACTCTTCTTTGGTGAGTCTGAGAGTTAGATAAGGTGTAGGTAATTAATCATGTATCTGGATAAATGATTTGGAATAATAAAAATATATTTCACTCCAATCATCATACAATTATATTTTTAATAATTACCGCATTTTACATTACATTCATTGTTTACATGATTCTTATTGGTTCCAACCATTGATTAAAATAAATACCATAGTATGAGAAACAATTAGAATAGTGAGAAAACAAATAATCCTGAAAATAATTTTTAGGATATCTAAATAAGGAATATTATTTTCAAACTAAGTCACCTTAGGTTTATCCTATTTCATTCATTGTCATTGTCTATTAAAATCCTTCATAATGGTTCGTGATGAAAATAAAAATTAACTGAATCATATCCCCATGAGTTTAAAACTAGCTACACATTAAGTGAACATCTGCCATGCAGTAGACACTACTACAAAACTGGGTTTATCTAGCACAAGGGATTTTATAGAACTGTTAAAAACATCCTTTGTCAGCACTAGAAAAAGAGATGTTAAAGGGGGTCTTTAATAGTACAAAAAAATTGTTGTTAAAGGG
This sequence comes from Viscum album, assembly GCA_963277665.1. NCBI lineage: Eukaryota > Viridiplantae > Streptophyta > Magnoliopsida > Santalales > Viscaceae > Viscum > Viscum album. The sequence continues at coordinate 845,596,245 of OY728130.1, forward strand.
GGAACCTTATCATTTCTTGTAAAAATGTGATGATAAAGGGTGGCCTTTGTCCGTGCTTGTAAAAAATCATTGATTAATGGGGGGGTTTATCAGTGATTTTTTAGAAGCACTGATAAAGACACCCCTTTATCAAGGCGATTTTTTATTAGAATTGATAAATTTTATATTTCAACAAAAAAATAGCTCATTAGAAATAATATATTATTATATAAATATATTTATATTGATAAAAATATAATATATATATTTTAAATATGTTGTAGATAAGCCTAAATAGGAATTTACATGTAATATATTATATATATAGCGAATATGAATTATAAAATATTTTATAAAAAATATTTTCAATTAATCATTTTCTAATTATTATGGAGTTATAGATATTTAATAACAATTTGAAGATAAAAAATAAATAAAATAACTAAAATATATAAAAAGTTGAAAACATAACTCAAACATCAAATGGGCATAAATTTTGATCTTGGCATCCATTTGGACTCTACCGCATATCAAATCAAAACATGACACGAGTTATACACCCATGGGATTAGGGGGAACCTTGGTAACGTTTCATCAACTCCAAAAGGCCGAAAAGGAATCCAAAACTATGTTTTTAGTCTGGGTACTCCAATTTTTTAATAATCGAGGGATTTTCAGCCTTGTTTAAGGGGGTCTTATTATCTTTTTTTGGTAGAGACTAAATGTATTCCCAGAAATTATGTTCATATTGATATTATGGTTTTAATTGTTTTTAAATTTTTTATATTTAACTATTATTTATAATCAAATATATATATATATTATATTGTCACATACAAATTAAATTTTATAAATAAATATTTAAACAAATTTACATAAAAAATATATTTTTCGATATATAAACCTTATCTAAATAAAATCTAATATCCATTTTATTTTAAATACAAATTTATGAATATTTATATAAGTATAAAATTAATGTATATATATAATGTTTATATATATATATATATATATATATTTGTGTGTGTTTATGTAACACCCGAGACTTTTATGAAAAATATTTTGTTTTTATGTTATATAAATCATTAAAGGAACCTTTCAATACACACAACACTAGCTTGGCTTGCTTTACACGCAATCGTGACCTTCCTCGATAGTCTGTGTCGTACGCAATACTGAGTTTCACTAAACAACGATAGGTTATTAAAATATTATTAAAACTAGCCGTTATGAATAGTAATACCCACTTTTTGAAATTTTGTAAATTTTATTTTTCAAAATGGACTTCATTTTTGGATTTTGAATATCGAAATTAGCCTAGGGTGAAATTTTGGTATTTTTCTGAAAACTTTCAATTTTTGATGAATAGTGAAAACACTAGGTTACTATTTAGAAACTGAATTTTTATTTAAATAATTATTTATTTTATTTAAATTTATTTTAGGTCAAAATTGATACATAATACTTATATAAGTTCAATGCAATTCATTTGAGTCATTTTATAATAATTTTAGATATATAGAAATTTAATTGAACTTTTCACCGTCTTTTACCCACCTCCAAGGTGAATTTCCAAATTCACATAAAACATAATTTTACTACTTCTGTGAGTGGAATTTCAAAATTCCGAGAGACACGTTTAATATCAAGGACTAAAATGTGGTTCAATGAGATGAAAATAATTTTTGGTGAATAGTAAATTTTTACTTTTTTTTACCACGGTTAAAAGTAAATAGGGTAATTAAGGGTAAAAATGATATTATTATTACCTTAGAACATGTCCTAATTCTATTGGATAAGTGTAATTCGACCAAAAACAACCTTAGGAATAAAATATTACCATTTAGGCCCACTTGGATTAGATTAGGACATTTAATAAAAATTTATTTAATGAAGGGTAAAAATAGTTAAAAACAAAGTTTAATAAGTAAATCATTTGTAATATAGTGTTATACATAAGATAAATTCTAATATAAATATTCATTAGAAAGATAAAAACATTTCATACATAATGGTATTTTATTTGTAATTTTTATACTTTAAATAATTTAATTTATTTATTACACTATGATGATGCAGTAATTATATTATTAATGAAATATTGACATAATTGATGTTATAAATACCCAAATAAATGTAATTTCAGAATTTTTATGAATTAAAATAATTTAATATGTTAATATGACATGTTAGTATTGATTTAATTAACTTTTTTTGAACTAATATTTCAGTTATGATTTTCACAAAAAATAATTACCAAATAGTGTCAAAATTGACATAATATAGTTTTTAAAACAAATATTATTTTATTAATTGTTATTTTTTTCCTAAAAATATAAGGTTCGTCCAAATGACTTAGATAAGGTTATATATATTAATAATAAACATCTTGGGGTTCTTTTGGCTTGTTATAGTAAGTTTATTAACCTTATAGTGTAAGAAAACAAGAAGACACGGTAAAAGTTAAATTATCTAACTTAAAGTTAAATCTAAATGATAAGGTTAAAATAGATACCTAAACTTGTCTAAATTCTATTATATGAGTGTATTTTGACCCATCCCCACCTTATATTCTAAATAAATCAATTTGGAGCTATTAATAACCGAATATGACTTTATAATAAAATAATTTGTTTTTGTTTTTTCAAAGGTGCCCCTCTCCTCCCTTATAAAAGGGAACCTCCTCCCTCTCTTCCTCACACCACTTTGAGCCTTCAATCACGGCCAACCACTTCCAAATTCTCTTCTAAACTTCCATAGAAACATCCTAAAGGTATTTTTCTCCTTCAAAGACCAATTTTAGTGCCCTAAGAGAAGGTCTCAAAGAGGCTCTTCAAAGAAGAGGTAATGTCCGTTACCGATTCTTTCAACATTATTTCTTCTTCCACTTATTCTTCTTTAGTTGTTTCATTATGAAGTAATAAAATCAGTATCACTCATATAATGATATTTTATTATAAGTATGAAACAACCCTATTTCACAATCTTTCCATCCTACGGAAAATGAAATCACCGCGCTGCGTACGTACAGAATACTGTCTCCACGCCGTGGTGTAATCTATTTTCCACCACCACCTTACTTGGATGGGTATAATGGTGTAAATAATAACTATATATGATTATTGTTAAGTGATATTGATTCTGAAATAGTATACATACACTCCAATACAATTCCACGATCATGGGAACGATATCATCGCTCGTGCGTACGTATGGAATACCGTCTCCATGATGTGATGCGACTTGTTTTACATGATTTTAATTTCATAACGATTACATAAATGAATTGAGTGAATAAATATGATATGTATTACACTAATAACAGCCTTTATATGAGGTATCTATACCCTAAAAAGAAGAATAAGAATTTATTCAACAAAACACGCATAAGAACAAAAAGCAATAAACCTTCGAATAACAAGTAACAATGAAATATTACTAATAAGAAGCTACGAATATGACCATATATGATATCATAAAAATTATTATGATTCTGTAATAAGTCAATGACATTATTTAAACCATTATACAGGTGTTTCAGACACTTACGAAGCAAATCGGACGTAAGGTAAGGGAAAATCTCGCAATCTCCATTTTTATCTCAGATTGTTTATACATAGGTAATTAATGGGGAATATTTATCATCCACATCCATGTTTCCTCAATATGTAATATTATTTATATCCTCCAACAATTGTTTAAATCCAATTTTACCCTTCATGGAGTTTTTAGTAAAAGATATGAAAGGAATCTTTTGTCATTTTTCTTACGAGGTACTTTTTGACTTTTCCGGCCAAAGTACGAGAAGAATGTTTTTTTAACTTATAAAGCATGAATGGATTTTTAGAAAATTATTTCAATGAATCTTCCTTTAAAAGTTTTCAAGTTTATTTTTAATCAAATTCTATTAGTTTAAAATTGAATGACATGTTAATAAAGGAAAAAGGTTTTTGAAGTAGAAGGGATATTTTCCTCAAGAATGGAGTTCAAATGTTTTATCAAAATTATTTTCCATCTAAGATAATATAGGGTTCTGTTTCTATCCCTATATTTACATTGTTTTGATTATGTTATGATGGAATTATTTTTATGATTCCCTTTTATCTTATATAGATTGTGTTATGATGGCATGATGATTAAGAATCCCATTTTTATTACATGGGTTATGCTATGATGTATGATTTATGATTTTGTGGCACACATAAGAATGGAATCATTATGAGATGGGTGGGACCTATATCTCCCTCCAATTCATTGGGTAAAGATTTATATATCATGAGATAGACATGGCTGGAACGGCAGGTTAAACCGGTTCAGTGAAACATGACTGAAACGAGGAGTGAACTCGGTTCAGAAATGGAATTTTTCCGCTAAGATAGTCTTGGAAATGAGTTTTGACTAATAAGAAATGATTTTCTATGATTATGTGTGTATGAAACATAGTTTCATGTTTTATGTTATGATTATTGGGATTACATTTCACTACTATGATTTATCCCATGTTATGAAATTATGATCTCTTTTACAGGTTAAGATTTCCAAAATGTTATGATCTTATGAATATGATGTGATTAATATTTCTTTTTTTATCCTTACTGAGCATTTGAGCTCACCCTTTTGTATGTTTTCTTTCCCCAGGTTAGGAAGAAGGTTATTAATTAGGATATGCCAAAAAGTGACTCTAGATATGATGAAATAAATGGGAGACAACATAGATGATTTATGAACCTGTTGTTTATGTTTCCCAGTTTCCAAAGACACTATAACTATACGGTCCCTTCATAGTTTTTTTATATGTTGTAATAAGTATGGTTCAATTTTTAAGTATTAACAATGTATGTAAAGTATGGGTCGTTATAGTTTGTATCAGAGGAAAGGTATAGTCAACCTTTGGAAACTAGGATGTGAAAGCCTTAATAAGAAACCTAAGGATATGTCTAAGCATAGAACACAATATTAGTGATTTATAAATGGTCATGAACAACCTATGATAAGGCCTTATGTTTAAAATTTTATTCTTTATTATGTGTTTTCCTATTATAATTAGTGTTTCTCACACTATTCTTCTTGGTTTTAGTCAGTGGCTGGAACATTAAGGAACTGTTTTAATGCGGAATGTGACGTGCAATGCAATGATTGTCCCCCTGAGCAACTAAATGTTAAGGGAGGTGGAATGAAAAATCTTGTAGCCATGATCACACAACTTTCTCAAGCTATGAATCATGCAGGGATTCCAAACGAGAAAAGGAAGGAGCAAAATTCGGTTGAATCCTTCATGAGGTATCATCCACCTTCATTCTATGGGTCTTCTGATCCATTAGTGGTTGAACAATGGTTCAGTACCATTGAAAAGATATTTTCAGTTCTTCAATGTTCTGAACATGATAAAGTCATCTTAGTAGTATTTTGTTTGGATGGTGATGCTGATCAATGGTTGAATATTATTAATAATACAAGGCAAAGGGATGAAATTGATTCCATTGAATGGGACGAGTTCACGAACTTATTTTTCAATAAGTACTTCCCTCGTATTCTTCGAATAAAGATGGAGAAGGAGTTTCTTGAACTGAATCAAAAGGATGATGAATCTGTTGTTACCTAAAAACCAAATTTTACAAGACTTGCAAGGTACGCTTCTGGTATTATTATCCATCCTGAGAGTAAGATCGATCGATTCTTTAGTGGCTTAAAACCAAATCTTCGAAGGGCGTTAGCGATAAGGGACTTCAATAGCTACGAGGAAATCGTTTGATGTGCTCTCAAAGTTGAGATGGAGATTGGAGTAACCCATCAGTCATATGGGTTTGATAAGAAGAGAAAAATGGAATTCAAAAGAAAACTTTAAAGAGCACACTGAAAAGAAGATGAGTTTTCCCTTATGCTCAAAGTGTGGAAAGAAACATGGAGGGAGTTGTCTTAAAGGGACAAGTAAATATTTCAAATGTGGAAAGGAAGGTCATCGGGCATTTTAATGCCGCAATGATGGGAAGAAGATGTCTAGTGATGTGAACAAAGAAAAGGATACACAAAGTGAACCTCCTACACTTCAATGTTACAAGTGCAAGGAAATGGGGCATTATTCCAATCAATGCCCTAATCCAAGGGTTGTTGATGATGATTAACATCAACAAACTCTTAAGGCTAAAGACAAAGGAATGTCACATTAAATTTTTATCAACAATGTGGAGTATGATAACAAAGTGGTGAAAGGTACACTTACCATCCACTCTAAAGTAGCAAATGTTTTATTTGATTCTGGATCCACCCACTCTTTTATTTATGAATAATTTTCTAAGGGTATCACCATATTACCTCAACAATTAGATGTTGAGTTAGCTGTGACAACCCCTAATGGAACAACAGTCTCATCAAAAGTGTATAATTCTTCTCCGATTAAAGTTTGTGGGAAAGTGCTTCCTGCAAATCTTATGATCCTTCCTATTGTAGAATTTGATGTGATTATTGGCATGGACTAGATTTCTTTATATGGAGCTCATATCAATTACCAAATAAGGGAAGTCACATTTCATATTCCAGATCAATCTATGATCGTCTATCAATGCAAGGATGAACATAACCTTCCAGTGGAAATTTCTTCCATCTTATGGGTCTTGATTCCACTAAATGAAGGTGATTTATCTCAAATTGTTGGTAAGAAACTCACGATTAAGAATATGCCCATTGTACGAGAGTTTGACGATGTCTTTCCGGAGGAATTTCCAGGTCTTCCACCAAATCATGAAGTTGAGTTTTCAATAGAACTCGTACCAGGTGCTTTGACTATTTCAAAGACACCTTATATAATGGCCCCAACTGAGTTTCAGGAATTGAATAAGCAACTCCAAAAGAATCTTGATAAGGGATTCATATTCCCTAGTGCGTCACCTTGGGGAGAACTTGTTCTATTTGTTATAAAGAAATATGGATCAATTAGACTCTGCATTGATTATCGAGAACTTAACAAGATCACTATCAAGAACAAATATCCTCTCTCGTGCATTGATGAATTATTTGACCAACTACGCGGAGCTCAATACTTTTCCAAGATTGATCTTCATTCAGGGTATCATCAATTAAGGGTCAAAAGGGAGGATATACCAAATATGGATTTCCGTAAAAGGTATGGACACTATGAATTTATAGTAATGCCACTTGGTCTTACTAATGCCCCTTCTATCTTCATGGATCTGATGAATAGAGTATTTAGAGACTATCATGATCAGTTTGTGGTAGTCTTTATAGATGATATTCTTGTCTATTCAAAGAGCAAGGAAGATCATGAAGATCACTTGATAATTTTATTGAAGACCCTGAGAAAGGAGAAGCTTTATGGAAAATTTACCAAGTGTGAATTTTGGATTAAAAAAGTTGCATTTTTGAGTCACACAATCACAAAAGAGGGGATATCTGTGGATCTAGCAAAATATGAGGTTATCGAAAGATGGTCGAGACCAACAACAGTAACTGAGATCCGATGTTTTCTTGGTTTGGATGGATATTATCGATGTTTTGTGAAATATTTTTCACGATTATCTAATACACTCACCAAGTTGACTCGGAAAGGAGTTAAGTTTGTTTGGACGGAGGAATGTGAAGAGAATTTTAAGGAGTTGAAAAGAAGGTTATCCAGTGCACCTGTACTCACACTTCCTTGTAGTGGAGAAAGGTTTGTGATCTATAGTGATGCATCCAAGATTGGGCTAGGGTGTGTTCTTATGCAAAATGATATGGTGATATCTTATGCCTCACGATAGTTGAAAATCCATGAGAAAAATTACCCAACTCACGATTTGGAGTTAGCTGTGGTAATTTTTGCATTAATGATTTGAAATAATTATCTTTATGGAGAAAGGTGTGACATTTATACTGATCATAAAATTTTAAAGTATATTTTCACACAAAAGGAGATGAATATGCTCCAAAGAAGATGGTTGGAGCTGATTAAGGATTATGACTGCTCAATTCATTACCACCCTGTGAATGAAAACAAGGTGGCAGATGCATTAAGTCGACAAGACCATGCTAGCTTATCCAGGGTGAGGATCACAAAAGATCTAATATTTATGGATTTACAAAGGATGGATCTAGGAATTATAATGGAAGGGGAAAAATCGTATCTTTCTCAAATGAATGGTCACCCATCTATACATGTGATGATTAAAGAGGCACAGAAAGAAGATGTAGAGTTACAAAAGAAGGTGAGAAATGTTCCTGAATTCAACCTTGTTTGTGATGGAATAATAAGATTCAGGAATCGGGTTTGTGTTCCTCCCATCCCAGAATTAAAGAAGGAGCTACTAGATGAGGCTCATAGTTCTTCATTCTCTATTCATCCAGGAAGAACGAAGATGTATAGGGACCTGAAAGAGTACTTCTGGTGGGATGGAATGAAAATAGATATTGCTGAATATGTCTCTCAATGCGTGGTTTGTCAGCAAGTTAAAGTTGAGAGACAGAAGTCTAAGGGGACGGTACGACCATTACCCATACCAGAATGGAAATGGGGAAACATCACTATGGACTTTGTCACTGGACTTCCTAAAACCTCCGAAGGCAATAATGCTATCTGGGTCATAGTTGATCGTCTTACAAAGTCGGCACACTTCATCGATATTAGAGAGGATTTCTCTCTGGATCAGCTTGCCAGGATATATGTGAATGAAGTGGTAAGATTGAATGGAGTAACACTTTCTATTATATCTGATCGGGATCCGAGGTTTACCTCAAAGTTCTGGAAAATCCTTCAGCATACTCTAGATACAGAGTTGAGTTTCAGCACTGCTTATCATCCTCAGACAGACGGTCAGTCTGAGAGGACTATTCAAACTCTAGAAGATTTGTTTAGATCTTGCTCTATGGATTTCAAAGGTGGTTGGGATCAACACCTACCTTTGGTAGAATTTTCTTATAATAATAGCTTTCATTCCAGTATTCAGATGGATCCTTATGAAGCTCTCTATGGAAAGAAATGGAGGACTCCAACTTTCTGGGATGAAGTTGGGGAAAGAAAGCTATTATGACCTAATATTGTTGATGATATGGCAGAAAAGGCCTGATCTATTCAACAAAACATAAGAGAATATCAGAGTCGACAAAAAGGTTATGCCGATAACCGAAGAAAAGACCAAGATTTTGAAGTGGGTGATAAAGTGTTCTTATGAATATCTCTTTGGAAGAGAGTAATGAGATTTGGAAAGAAGAGAAAGTTGAGCCCTAGGTATATCGGTCCTTTCGAAATACTGGGTAGTGTTGGGAAGGTAGCTTACCGATTGGCGCTTCCACCAAATCTCTCTCAATTTCACAATGTTTTCCATGTATCTCTCCTGAAAAAATACATACCTGATCCTTCACATGTACTCAGCTCAGAAGTTGTACCACTGGAACAAGATCTTTCTTATGAAGAATAACCGATAGAGATTCTCGATCGTAGTGAAAAAGTCCTACGGAACAAGACCACTAGCTTAGTGAAAGTTTTATGGAGGAACCACCAATTAGAAGAAGCTACATGTGAGCTTGAGGATATGATGAGGGAGAGGTATCCTCATCTGTTTTTTACAAAGTGACGAATTTCGAGGGCCAAATTCATTTTAAGGGGGGTAGAATGTAACACCCAAAACTTTTATAAGAAATATTTTGTTTTCATGTTATATAAATCATCAATGGAATCATTCAGTACACACAACACAAGCTTGGATTGCTTTACATGCAATCACAACCTTCCTCGATAGCTTGCGTCGTACGCAATACCGAGTTTCACTGAACAACGGTATGCTATTAAAATATTATTAAAACTATCCATTATGAATAGTAATACCCACTTTTTGAAATTTTTTAAATTTTATTTTTTAAAATGGACTTCATTTTTGGATTCGGAATATCAAAATTAGTCTAGGGTGAAATTTTGGTATTTTTCTGAAAACTTTTAATTTTTGATGAATAGTGAAAACACTGGGTTACTATTTAAAAACTGACTTTTTATATAAATAATTATTTATTTTATTTAAATTTATTTTAGGTCAAAATTGATACATAATTCCTATATAAGTTAAATTCAATTCATTGGAGTCATTTTATAATAATTTTAGATATATAGAAATTTTATTGAACTTTTCACCGTCTTTTACCCACCTCCTAGGAGAATTTCCAAATTCATATAAAACATAATTTTACTGCTTTTGTGATTGGAATTTCACAAATATGAGAGACACGGTTAATATCAAGGACTAAAATGTGGTTCAATTAGATGGAAATAATTTTTGGTGAATAGTAACTTTTTACTTTTTTTCCACGGTTAAAAGTAAATAGGGTTATTAAGGGTAAAAATGATATTATTATTACCTCAACACATGTACTAATTCAATTGGATAAAAGTAATTCGACCAAAACCAACCTTAGGAATAACATATGACCATTTAGGCCCACTTGGATTAGATTATGACAGTTAATATTAATTTATTTAAAGAAGGGTTAAAATAGTTAAATTCAAAGTTTAATAAGTAAATCATTTTTAATATAGGGTAATACATAAGATAAATTTGACTATAAATATTCATTAGAAATTTAAAAATATTTTCAAATAATGGTATTTTATTTGTAATTTTTAGACATTAAATAGTTTAATTTATTTATGACACAATGATGATGCAGTAATTATATTATTAATGAAATATTGACATAATTGATGTTATAAATAACCAAATAAATGTAATTTGAGACTTTTTATGAATTAAAATAATTTTCTATATTAATATGACATGTTCTTATTAATTTAATTAACTTTTTTCGAACTAATCTTTCTGTTATGATTTTCACAAAAAATCAATTACCAAATAGTGTCAAAATTGACATAAAATAGTTTCTAAAACAAATATTATATTATTAATTATTATTTTATTCCTAAAAATATAAGGTTCGGCGAAATGACTTATATATGGTTATATATATTAAAAATAAACAACTTGGGGTTCTTTTGGCTTGTTATAGTATATTTATTAACCTTATAGTGTAAGAAAACAAGAAGACACGGTAAAAGTTAAATTATCTAACTTAAAGTTAAATCTAAATGATAGGTTAAAATAGATACCTAAACTTATCTAAATTCTATTGGAGGATAGGATTTAGACCCATATACGCCTTATCATAGAAATAAATCAATTTGGAGCTATTAAAAACCGAATATGACTTTATAATAAAATAATATTTTTAGTTTTTCCAAAGGTGCCCCTCTCCTCCTTTATAAATGGGCACCTCCTCCCTCTCTTCCTCACACCACTTTGAGCCTTAAATCTCGGAAAACCCCTGCCAAATTATCTTCTTCACTTCCCTAGAAACATCCTAGAGGTCCTGGTCTTCTTGAAAGACCTATTTTAGTGCCCTAAGAGGAGGTCTCAAAGAGGCGCTTCAAAGAAGAGGTAATGTCCGTTACCGATTCTTTTAACTTTATTTCTTCTTCCACTTCTTCTTCTTTAGTTGTTTCATTATGAATTAATAACATCAGTATAACTCATATACTGATATGTTATTATAAGTATGAAACAACCTTATTTCACCATCTATCCATCCTACGGAAAACGAAATCACTGTGCGTGCGTACGTACGGAATACCATCTCCACGCCGTGGTGTAATCTATTTTCCACCACCACCTTACTTGGATGGATATAATGGTGTAATTAATAACTATATATAATTATTGTAAATTGATATTGATTGATAAATAGTATAAATACACTCCAATACAATTCCACGATCATGGGAACGATATCATCGTTCGTGCGTACGTACAGAATACCGTCTCTACGATGTGATGCGACTCGTTCTACATGATTTTCATTTCATAATGATTACATAAATGAATTGAGTGAATAAATATGATATGAATTACACTAATAAAATTCTAGAAATGAGCTATGTATAACCTAAAAATAAGAATAAGAATTTATTCTACAAAACAGGAATAAGAACAAAAATCAATAAACACCCGAATAACACGTAACAATGAAATATTACTGAGAAGAAGCTAAGAATATGACCATATATGATATCATACAAATGAGTATGATTCAGTAATAAGTCAATGACATTATTTAAACCATTATACAGGAGGATCAGACACTTACGAAGAAAATCGGACCCAAGGTAAGGGAAAATCTCGCAATCTCACATGTTATCTGAGATTGTTTATACTTAGGTAATTACTGGGGCATATTTATCATCCACATACATGTTTCCTCAATATGAAATATTATTTATATCCTCTGACAATTTTTTAAATCCCATTTTACCCTTCGGTGTGTTTTTAGTAAAAGATATGAACGAAATCTTTTGTCGTTTTTCGTACGAGGTACTTTTTGACTTTTCTGGCCAAAGTACGAGAAGAATGTTTTTTTTAACATTTAAGGCATGAATGGATTTTTAGAACATTATTTCCATGAAGCTTCCTTTGCAAGTTTTCAAGTTTATTTTTAATCAACTTCATTTAGTTTAAAATTGTATGACATGTTAATAAAGGAAAAATGTTTTTGAAGTAGAAAGGATATTTTCCTCAAGAATGGAGTTCAAATGTTTTATCAAAATTATTTTCCATATAAGATAATATAGGGTTCTGTTTCTAACACTATTTTTACATTGTTTTGATTATGTTATGATGAAATTATTTTTATTATGCCCTTTTATCTTATATGGATTGTGTTATGATGGCATGATGATTAAGAATCCCATTTTTATTACATGGGTTATGCTATGATGTATGATTTATGATTTTGTGGCACACATAAGAATGGTATCATTATGAGATGGGTGGGACCTATATATCCCTCCAATGCATTGGGTAAAGATTTATATCTCATGGGATAGACATGGCTGAAACGGTAGGTTAAACCGGTTCAGTGAAACATGACTAAAAGGAGGAGTGAACTCGATTTAGAAAAGGACTTTGTCCGCTAATATAGTCTTGGAAATGTGTCTTGACTAATAAAAAATGAGTTTCTATGATTATGTGTGTATGCCACAATGCTTCATGTTTTAAGTTATGATTATTGGGATTACATTTCACTACTATGATTTATCCCATGTTATGAAATTATGATCTCTTTTGCAGGTTCAGATTTCAAAAATGTTATGTTCTTATGAATATGATGTGATTGATATTTCTTTTGATTACCCTTACTGAGCATTTGAGCTCACCCTTTTGTATGTTTTCTTTCCCCAGGTCCGGAAGAAGGTTATTAAGTAGGATATGCCAAAAAGGGACTCTAAATATGATGAAATAAATGGGAGACAACGTAGATGATTTATCAACCAGTTGTTTATGTTTCCCAGTTTCTAATGAAAATATACCTATATGGTCCTTTCATGGTTTTGTTATATGTTGTAATAAATATGCTTCAATTTTTAAGTATTAACAATGTATGTAAAGTATGATTTGTTATAGTTTATTGACAAACAGATATTTTTTTATCTATATATTCTAATATATGTTTATAAAAATTATTATATAATATATGTAAATAAATATAAACATGTGTAATTATAATTATAGATGCACACACAGACATATATATATTTGTATGTATGTATGTATTTATAAACACACATACACACACACAAACATATTTTATATATGTATTTAATATATATATATATAAACATATATATAAATATATGGATAACAAATGTAACGAAATATATATAAATATATAGATATGTCATAAAATGGAAAACAAAACAATATAGAGGAGTGGAAAAGGAATTGGTTTATGGGTTAGAGGTCTTAGGTTCCCAAATCACTGGAAGAAGGGGCATATACGGGAGTTTGGAGTTATCTAAAGTGCTTATAAAAGGGGGGAAGTGCTAATAAAATGGAGGAAGAGATGATAAAGTGGGAGAGAGATAATAAAATGATGGGGTGGTAACAAAAAAAGCATACCCTTTATAAGTGGGGCCTTTAACAGCATTTTATAAATTGAAAAAGGGGGCCTTTAACAACACTAAAATAGAGTTGTTAATGGTCACCTTTAATAGCCCTAAAAAAGAGCTAATAAAGGCCTCATTTATTAGTTCTTTTGTTAGCACTATTAATGTGGGGATATAACCATGATTTTTGTGAGAGCTGTTAAATCCAACCCTTTAACATTGATCACTTTATCAACATTTTATGTCACTAATAAAGTCCTTTTACTAGATGTACTAGAGGTCTGATTTGTAGTAGTAAGAATGATGGATGAGATATTCTTGAATAACACTTTTTGTGGTTATTGTCCCTATATGAATCCGTAATAAAACCACATTCACTAGTAGTATCAAAAAAGAGATGTATTGATTGTAAAATAAACTAATCTCTACCTTACCGAAATATTAGGATGTTATCCTATCATTAAGATTATCCTCAAATTCAGTCATATGGTTTTGTTCCTGAATCTATGTTTTCTTAAATCTAGTTCCCAAGGTTTCTACTAAACTTTCTCTAATACAAACTGTAAATACACCAACCCCAGTATCCTAGATCCAATGGTAATGTTTTTACATAGGAACTACATACAAGTGATCATATCCCAAATGTATGAATAGTTTGGTTGCCTTTACAAACTAGATACATATATGATTCAAATATTACATTTGAAGAAAACATAGTGTAAGAAACATTCTTGAATTTTTTATATATTTTAAAATATCCTTCTTCAGGTCTTGAAGAAAGGAAAAGAAATAAATGGTGTTCTTAAATGATTTTTAAGGGAATAAAAATAGTAGAAGTTATCATAGAATAAATAATTCATAATCAATATGAAAATTAAATAACTAAAAATACAATCCACTTAATCAATAACATGATCATGAAGAATAATATGGAATGACCAAATAATGAAATAAATAATCACTTGTTCATGGAACATATCCATGTATATCATAAATATTCAAATAATCACATGGACATTAATAACAAGTTTCATAATTTTGTAATTCATTATGTTGGACACCACAATATTACCTTAAAGGAATTATGACCACCCAACATGCATAAATATGTAAAGCGTATGCCAAATACCCAAACTAGTTTGTATTATGAGACCTATTGATGCATTAAAGGGCAATAACTGGTCATTACCATCACTTAATAAGTCCAATTCATTCATCATATTAATGGGTTGAATGAAAATTCAATAGATAATCCGTATAATCATTCTTAATGGAAAAACAACATATTAAATGTTAATATTTCCCTAGTTAAACTGATCAAAAACCATCCAGAGAATGAATAATGATGCAATCAATAGATTATGAGTAAAATAAAGGGTATTATCATTGATGAATAGAAATACCATAAAATTATAAATACAAACATACTTTAGGAAAATCCATTTTTCTCTGTGAAAATTACTTTAAAAAAATCCATAATGTTAGGGAAAAAAATTCTTTAAAAATTAAAATTAAAATGTTTAAAACAAAATTAAAACCATTGAATGGTTTTGATGGTGGGAAATGTTTTCATGATTACTATGTTAAAACAAATATTCCTTTATCATTTTGTGAAAAAAGACAAGTATTACCACATTTGTAAAATTACAATACGATAAATCTGAACCCATTTTATAAAAATGAAAAAATGGGTAAAAATTTCTATAATAAATAATTTGATAATATAAAAAAGATTTTAAGGAAAAAGTGGACATAGAAGAAAAAGATTCCTAACTGAATAGAAAATAATGTCATTTTTCCTTAAAAACATTATTTAGATCTCATGAGTACTTAAAAGAGGAAAATAAAAGAAAAAATTATAATATTGAAACATTAAACGAAGGATAAGAAAATATATTGGGTTTAATTTAGAAGTATCATATAATTACCCCATCGGAGACTTAAACATCAAAATCTTGAATATTGATAAGATTGCGAAATATACCCTTATAACTTTATAAACTTTGGAATCATAGTTCCCATGAAAATCATTAGTTAAAATGAATCATTAAATTCAATTATTATAAATGAAATCATTATATATCATATAAAATGGTTAGTATATACACAACATGAAACAAGTATGTTTTGAATATGACATATGTACCACAAAAAAAGTGAGTTGAGAAACCCTTACCTTAGTTATGGCTCATCTCATATATTATTTATATTTACAAATAATAAATTTATGCTAATTTTTACTTATTTAAGAACATTTTTATAGTTTATTATTACTCTTATTTTATTTATTACCATGGTATATTTAATTACTTAATCAATTAAGTTCACATCATATATTTTTTATGATTTCTGGTTCATATGTACAAAATGACTTTGAATGATTGATAATGGTAAAAGTGATTATTGTTTCATACTCCACAGAATAATAAGAATTACCTAATTATTATTTTTATACTTAAATTATACTTTTAAAACAAAATAAGAAATATTATTACGAAAAGTAACTACAGTATAATCATGGAGACTGTAGGTCGCATGTTTGTGTGAGTAATTTTTCCATTTTTCAAAGATAATGTTATAATGAAGTTAATTATTATTTTATATTTATGGAATTATAATAATATCATAAATACCATATTAATATTTAAATAAACTTATAAATATATAATCCATGTAATGTGGTGATGGAAAATAAATCACATCACTTCGTGAATTCCACACAAACACACCAACGACATTGTCATTTTTCAAACGAAGAAAATATATGAAATTGGATGATATATTATATTTTAAAAATGATAAATATTTCATTAATATCATATATAAAAATTAAATATATCATTATAACCAGCCATTAGAGGTGGTTATGTAAAATGAATTACATCAGTTTGTGAGTCAGTTGTCCATCATACACCCACATGATAGTTTTATTTCATATTTCATAGAATAATATATGGATATAGGTTATACTATTCATTTTAAAAATATAATTATTTTTAATATAACTAGTACTCCGTCCGTGAATTCGCACGAATCTATAAAACAATTCTTATTTTCAATAATAAAATACAATTTTCATACTTAATAATTCTAATAATATTGAATATATTTAAAACAAAAATGAGTGGTATGTAAAAATGGAATTGATGTTAGGGAAATTATTGATAAATCATAAAACATAGAAGTTAATATTTAGTTGAATTAATAAGTAATAGAAATTTATATTGGGCATTCATGATGGAGAAATAAATTACATAAAATAAAATATTACTCAAATAGATTATTAAAATTATGATCATTATAATATTTAAAGTTTATGGAAATTTCATTTAATTTAAGACAATGAAATAAAAGGGTTTAATAAGAAGGTTGGGTGAGGGTGATGTAAATAGAGGTGAAGGGTCTGACATCAGCTTGACCAACAGAGAAGCTTACATGGAAAGGCTTGATCCCAACCCAAAGGCTGCTAGACTGATACTCCATTAGTATCTACTATAGTGTCATGGATAACCTAGCAAATACAATTAGTTGTGTAGTAGCTTCATGGACCATAACACTCGATGATGCTTCATGTAAGGGCGGTCGTTGCACCTAGGATGAAAGACGTGGTCTGCAAGTGGTTTTGTTGAAACATATTTTACATGAAAGATTAAATAAAAAAATGATATAAAATAACAGTAAAAATTTACAAATCCTTATTACACATGCATTTTAGAACAATCAGAAACTATTATATAAAAACTGTTACTATGCTAAAACCAATGAAATGGGTGGCTACTTTGAAAATAGCGATCTATTTTATACATGCTCTGAAAATTAATTCATGTATCTAAACTTATACACTAAATAATATTTTTATTTTTCATGTACATAAAATTATTGAAATGAAAGATGGGTGTGCCATTGAAATAAGATGACTTCACACTCTTATTTTAGGAATTTGATAACCTATGAATTCTATGTTATCCAATCCCAAATAAAAATTAAAAAGATATCAATATTTCTTATTCTCTAACATTTATAATAACTACCACAATATTATTACCTTCCACTTTTAGATTATCCATTATACCATTCTCCACAAGATTCCAAATGAAGTTGTATATCCTTGAAGTATAACAGGATTATATTTTATCGTTTTTAAATATCCAGTTGTTTACCCTTCAACTAAACTAACTCTGTCCTCCTGGCTACATTTTATCCAACCACCAACTCTGGAAATTCCTGTATCCGTCTACTAAGATCAATACATTAGATTCTCTGCCTCCAACTCTCATCTCATTGCTTATACCCACTAGTTTAGCCTTGTGTTCTGCATCTATATGAGTTGAAGATCCTACATTTCTCTCATTTTATCCCCCAAATTCTTATCAAAAGATTGATTCACCTCAATGACCTCCTACAGACAATTAGTGGAACTCTCATTACATCATCTATTTCTCTTTTTTCACAAAAACTATTTTTCCCACCGATCTCTAGACATCAATTCACTAATGCCATTTTTTCCATCGTTCTCTAGTCATCATCACCCATCTCCAGACAACGGTACACCAATCCATTTTTTCCACCAAAACCATCTTTGTCCATGTATAATCTATACATAATTGTAAAAAAATATATTAAAGATGAATAAACATAGTTTTATCAACATTCAAAAGGTATTATGTTGCCTACCGTGATTCATTGGCACTGTGAAAAAAGAACACTAATCCACACCTCTTCTTTCAATGAAATTTAGATACAAGTACTGGGAAAAAATTACTTATTGATTTTAAAAAACACTTCATTTAGTTAATATTGATGCATTTTTTATAGAATATAAAAATACAATGAATAGAAAGAAGACAACCACATGAAAATATAAAATCCAGGTACCTATGATTTTTTTATCAATGAGAATGAAGGGAAACAATACAGCTGCCTAAATTTTTTTAACATACTGTCATGAAAATGTATCAACCCAAAAAATTTATACTAAACCTGGTGGTGTATATAGATGCTAACTCACAATTATCCACCCATGAAAAATAACTCATTTGACATTATATCTTCATCAAATCAAAAATAAAACCCTTTATCCTAACACATGTATTTATAATATATAATAACATTAAAATGGATACTAACTGTTTTATAGATGTCATCAACAATGAATGATAGTTAGTATGGTATCATATCCTTTTTTCATCCCCAAAGAATTATCAATTGAAATTAATATGCTTCATCTTATCTATCACAGCCAAAAAAATGGAGAGGCACATACATATTAATTGAATTCATATAATTAAGAATATAAAAATAAAATTTTCCTAAATATGATTCTGCAACTATACATACTATTTTTGAATGGTGTAGATAATTTCTCTCTATTAATAATGATATATTTATTCCTACTGATCATAATTTAGTCATCACCAATTAGAACATATAAGAACATGATTTACCTTATCTAATAAACCTATGCTCAAACACAATTGAAATATCTATCATTATTATACACCTATGTATGAATCACTATTAAAATAACATGTCATATATTAGGTTTGAAGACCTTTCATTAAACCTTTTCCACGTATTACATTTTCTCTAGTCTCATTTCTTCTTATTTGGAAGGAGATATGATTCAATGGTTGAATCACTCCTCATTCATATCAGATTAAATTTTAATGCATAATGGTTGAGAATAGAATCATAAAATACAACCTCCGAGCATGAATGTTATGACAGATTAGTGCAGGACTCATGACCTTATCCAATAAATAAAATGTATGTTATGAGCTATATGAATAAAAACTTGATCAACATTTCAATCCAAACTATAATCTCATAAATAATGGAGAATGAGAAACAAAACTCGTCAGGTCAAAACTGAATTATACAATCATTTCAAGGTATACACATGTAACAATAGACCAAAATATAAGAAAAATAAATTCCAATTATCAGAATATATATAATATATTATAGAGAGTATAAAAGAAGAATAGTTTTTGTATACTATTTTTTAATACTAATCGAAACTGTAGGAAAAAAGATTTTGAACATTTTATCATGTAAACGTTTTACGTAAAATATGTAAGATTTATTTGAAACTAGAGGTCAATGTAATTGAACTGAAAAAGTATAATAATTAAGAGATTTAATAAACTATTAATTTCATTAAAAAATATTAACTATTTTACGAGTCTATACAAAAAATCTATTAAAAATGTATGAAACATTAATATAAAAAATATATAAATATAAAATTACAAAAATACATATATCAGTATATTTTGTGTAATTCAACTGATAACTGACCACTTCTTTTTTAGAAAGTGTTGGCACGTAAATATATATTTGAAAAATATTTAATCAAAAAAGGAATAAAGATATTAAATTAGACGAAAAAATAAAATTCCAAAAAAAATTCAAAAAAATAAAAAAAAATTAAAATTAAAAGGTTGAAGGGAAGATCCTTGTTCATTAATGACCCCAAATAGAAGTAGTTTCACATATTGAGATCATAGAAATAATATAATGTTCTCCTTTCTAAAATGTCTAGAAGTGAAAGAAGAAATAGATATAGAAATGAAGTTAGGAAAAAAAATAATGTTCTTCTATTGTAAAATGAAAATATCACTAATTCAGTGAAATGAAAATTTTATGGCTAACCAGTTGAAGATAAAATGATAAGATAGATTTTTATAGAATGAAGAGTTAATGTTTAGTACATAAAATGATTATCCAGATTTGTATGAAAAAATAATTGAAATAAATTTAGCGAATAATAGATGTTAAACCATAGTACTAACAAATGTTATAAGGGTATCCTAAATCTAAATGTGCTGAGGGAAAAAAATACCAATTTATTTGATGTTATTCGGAAAATAAATAGTGGTCTCAAAAAATTTTATGCATAGTCAATGTAGTAAAATAATAGCTTAGTAAATGCAAATAACCTGTATGTCCAGCTGTTTCAAGTTTTACTAACTTATTTATAGCATTCAACTTCATGTTATGTGTTATTTATGTATATTTAGTAATAAAAAATGAATAGTTCAATAGTTCAATGTTGAAAATATAATTTCCACATTAAAATACCTGTGAAGTTTGATGCAAGATATATTTCAGAGTTTCTTCTAATAGTAGTTTCTATCAATGTATGAATCATTGAATGTTGTTTCTTAGGCGATTGTATAGAACCTACCGGCCTATTACACCCTCTATAGATTATTATCATTATTATCAATGTTATTAAATATTATAAAGTGTATATGTATATAAATATATATATATAGAAGAGAAACATTATATGCATGTGTGAATGTATTACATACCTTGGATGAAAAATAATTGTAGTTTCCAATATGAGTATATTTAGAACTATTGATTATATTAGTTACATGGATAAGAATAAATATTTCACTAACAGATAAGAAATTTTGTACTGGACTATTTTGTGCTTACTTTGATGAGGAGGTAATGACAGACTCCGTAAAAGTATGAGAATTCTTATTAACAGCTTGTCAGATTAATAATGGAACAGGTAGTTGTTAAATAGAAGTGTAACAAAGAAACCATATTGGTAAAAAACGTTCATTGACAACATGCTCACAGAATGAAATATTTTGTTGTATATTGGCATTTTTTCATTATCATACCTTGTTTGATCTTGCAGATATTGTTGTCATATTTGAATAGTGTTAATGGATAGTAAAACAGGGAGATGAGAACTTATATCAAGATATGGTTATCTATTTTATAGTCTGAAATCAAAGTAATTAAATTTGATATTGTAAATGGAACTAACCATTAGTAGATATAGGTGATAATGGAATGCATAAATTTCTTTCTATGATATTTTTTGGTGTTACTAGTTCAGATGTATAATAATTTCCAATAGTTATTATTCTCATAAAAGTTTCATTAAAATAAATATATTAATTTTCAAGTAAGAAGATAATATATTATAGAGTTATGATATTTCGGTTTTCAATATGGTAACCAAAAAAAAGTAATGGACTTTTTAAATTGAACTTACCATTAAGGGGTAGAGATGAAAAATGTATATGTGTTCTGGTTTGAGTGCTTCCTGTTGGTGAAATAGGTTCAGTTGCATCAATGTTTTCAAGAGATATTATGGCAATATAATTAAAAATATAGTTACTATATAAGCCTATGATTGATAAATAATTTAACAATATCCAGACTATAGAATATAAATAAGATAACCTTATTAACGTTTTTGTCATAGTATTCTTATTTGAAATCTTGCGTCTCTAGATCTTGATGGGGAGAGCATGTTTGTATTCTATATCTTTTTATTTAATTGTAAATTAATTGAATAAAACCGTGGATTGCAGTATTGTGATCATAGTGTAGACAATGTATATTCTAAATACATCCAATCATTAGAATGTGCATGTAATCACTGAATTTTATACTAACCATAATGTAATATCTATTAAATCATAGAGGACATCACTACTAGAGTTGTATGTCGTAATACTACGAGTTATAGTTACTATGATGAATTTAATGTAAACCCATTTATTAGTTAGTGGTCAATAAACAAAGGCCGGGCAGATTAAAAAGTATTACTTGATGTATTCGAATAAGAAATATTATTATAAATGTATTGTTACATTTTGATAACCTACAAAGAATCAAAGATGCACAAAAGGGATAGGTATTGATGGAACGAATAAAAACATACATGTTGTAGAGATATTTCTCTATAGGTTTTCTAAAGAATATATGGGTGATGGTTAGGTGGTCCTCCAATAGGTTTTCAATCATCTCAAATAATGGTTGTCACTATAGCTGGTAATGGAAGGGATTGTGAGAGGTGAACCGAAGGGGAATCTGGTGGTACTTGCGGGCGGGTTAGATGAATATTTTTTGTAGAGGAAAATAGAGGACTGGTAGGTGGTCGCTGAGCTTGAAAAAGTTGAAGCCCTAGACTATGAAGACTGAAAAGAGAATTTTGACTGGGGAGACTGAATTGATAGGAAGATAAAACCCTAGATTAGGGTGTTTGAAGGAGGTACATCCTGATTTAGCAGTTATTGTAGGTGAAGATGGAGGAGTAGGTTATCATTGTTAACCCAAAGGTAGAGATAGAGGAAGGAGGTCAAGGTGGTCGACGACGAAGGAGAAGTGGGAGGTGAGCATGAAGGAGTTGGAACGTAGATTTGGGAGACTGAATGTAGAAGCTAGTTTAGGGAGACTGAATAGAGAATCTTAGGAAACCGTCAATTGGGGAGATCAGAAGAGGTGAAGGTGGAGTATTGAGAAGTAGCCCAAACCCTATTTTTGGGAGACCGATGAAGTTGAATTCGATGGACGTCAAGGAAGGAAAATTGTTGGAGCTAAAAAATAAGATATTGGGGAGATGGAATTCATGATGGCGAGAGGGGTTATTAAGGGATAAGGAAGGGAGGTGAGGAGGGGGTGACACATGTCCAGAAAAAATCAAAATTTATTATATATATATATATATATATATATTTATCATATAATAATTTTTTAATAATATTTAAATTTGTTAGAAGAATAAATAATGTAGAACATTCAGTTAAATGTTATATGTCTTCTTCAGAAAACTTCTTTTTCATGTACACCTTAATCTCTCTAAGGTTGGTATCATTCCAAAAATAATACCTCTATAATATGGGAAGGTATTTTTGAATGTTATTTGGGTTGGTATTGTATAAATAAAATGGTTCTTGACGTGTTAATAAAATAATAGAGGGTTCCCTTTTATAATGAGGGGAGGGACATTCTTGGAATTTCTTAATGAATTAAATTTATATAAATAAATTTTCATGTTCAAGTGGATCTAAATTAATGTAATTATAATATAATATGATTATTAGTCCAAATAATCTCATATAATAAAAATTATACAACTTGCTGTTTTCACCCTTATCTTTTTATTTTAACCCTCTCTTACCTCTTTTGATGATTTCTATGATAACAAAAAAATTACTCTTTAGGGGTCAAGATAGTTACTACCAAAAGAAAATTGGAAAATAAATAGACCATGGTTGATATTTTAAATGTTATCCCAATAAATTGGATAAACATAGGATTTTTAGGAATTTTAGATCATTTAATAAAATAAAATTTATTATAAAATATCTTTAACATCATTTTGGAATTATTCATTTAATTTGACATTGGAAACAACATGAAAAAATAAATAATTTGAATATAATCCTTTAAGAAATACTAAAAAATTATATTTATCTAAAAAAATTAGGTAACATAATAATTCATTCAAATTATATTACTTTTAATATATATTGAATAATTTATTTTATTTATCTACTAATTGAATAAATACTATATCAGCGTTGTGTAAGAATTTAAGGTAACTATTTCATCACTAAAAATAAGAATTAAATTACCATAATAAAAAACAAGTTATATTTAAAATAAAAAATTATTACTATACCTATGTTTCTTTATCCATGTAAAAAAATATTATATATAATAAAAGGAAGAAAGCGACATTTGTTACATTATCTTTTACATAAATATTATAAAAGTCAAAATTAAAGAAATAAGGCATTGATTTTCCATATTTTTGAAACATGGATGAAAATTAATGAAATTAAATCATAGAATAGGATAAATTCAAATGATAGGGTCATTTTTTGTCCCTATCATATTATTTTTGACTTTAATCAGTTGGTTTACCCTTATAGTGGTGACAATTATTTACTATGGTTACTATTCATAATGACATAAAAAAGGGACCAAATTAAAAAATTTGTACCTAATAATTAGAAATATGGAATAAATTTTTCAGGATTCAATATATATTAATGGTATAAATTAATTTAATATTAAAATGAAAAAAATAATAAAAAAATATTTTTCAAAAAAATACATTTTTTCGTATATAAATGTTTTTAAACCAAATAAAATAATAAAAGAAATTTTAATAAACTACATAAAATTAGTAATAATATAATATAACTAATTTTACTTTTAATCATTTTTTAAAAAAATTAACTTTGTGAATACTTGAAATAAAAATACAATTTTCAATAAGAAACAATATTTTTCATTATTCATAGGAAAATCAATAATTTTAGAAAAATACCAAAAATAACCCCAAGATAATTTTTATATTTTGATTTCGATGATAAATTTCATTTTATTAAATATATTTTCTAAAAGTGTAAAAAATTAAATATTTTCTCATAAAAAGTAATAAATTCATTTTTGAATGAATTTTTTAGCATAATATAACTTTACTAAAAATTGAATTCTTATTTCCTAAGAATTAATCAATAATATTTTATTTATTAGTACCTTTATATATATTTCATAAGTTTTTTTTTCTTATTCATACCCTCTAATTTAATAATTAGGTTATAATGATCATATTTAAATAATAATATTTTTTTGGTTCGTTTAAGATTGGTGTTGTATGCTATATATACTATCGAACATAATGTTCTTCTTTTAAAATATTTTGGTGTTTTATAAGACTGAAATTTAATTATGTCTTCTGGTAAATATTTTAACAATAAAAAATAATTTCATTGAGAACAAAAGTTTTTGGGTGATTTGAAGAGATGAGTCAATGAAATAAACAACCAAAAATATCAACTGAATATGAAACCTAGACATAAATGTTATAATTGTATGGAGTAAGGATATTAATCAAATATGAGAATGAATCCAAGGGTTAAGGATGAAAATCTATGTCTAAAAGACTAAAGGACATCATTGTTTTCCTCAAGTCTAATCGAAATAGAAATTTATTATATCCCAAACAACACTAATGAAAAAGGTATAGTAAAGTTGAAGTACAAGGCTAGTCCTTCAAAGAGAACGGAACATAATATACAATTATTGACTAAAGTTTTCTTCACTCTAATGTTAGTTGATTTTTAAACTAATTAAATGAAAAAAATAAATAAATAAAATTCAATAAGAAAGATAAGTAGGGATCAAGGTCAATTTTTGGTCTTCAGAAAAAAGATAATCCTAAATATAGCTTTGAATAGTCCAATGTCTTACCTTGTGAAGTATTGAAATGGTCACCAATTGGTTTTGGTCAAACTAATTAGATCTACTTACACTGAAACTATCACTTGATCCAAGTATATCTAATAATCTAGATGCATTATTCTTAGCTTCTATGATGAAGGTGTCACTGGATAATGGTCATAGCCTTCTCAAATCCAATTAGGTTAGGTTTATTCAATTTCACATACCATGGTCAAGGGTATGTAAGAGAATGTGATGAAAATTTTTAGTGTAATTACTAGCCTTAGGGTTACCAAGGGTCAATCTATAGATTCATTAGGCTTAGAAACATCCCTACTCTCAACCCTTAAATATATGAAAATTACCCGCACATGAAATAATTGATTAAAGGAATATAAATAGATGGAATGATTTAAATAAAAATTAAATTATTAAAAACAAGGAAATATACAATTGAAAGATTGAAAACTCAATTAAAAACTAAATTGAAAAACAAAACAATGAATAATGTCACAATGTTCGAATGAATGTTAAAGGGAATGAAGAATGGAATTTGACTGGAATAAAACTGAAGAGTATTCAATCATTACATTGAAGAAAAAAAAATAAAAATAGAAAACTATATATGAAGGACATCGGGTTGGAACCCTACGATAGCCTACTAGTGGTCACACCTCAATATTAGAATAGAATAAATGAATATATAGGATTAAACACATATTTATAAGCCTTTATGTCATTAATTGGATGCCATAGGTCAAATTTCTCAATAAATGGAATTCCATGGGATAAATAAAGTATCTCCCATCAATTATATGATGAAAATTAGTGTTTATTTGCTCTGTTAGACACTTATAGGTCATGTAATTCATACACAATGTGTAATTGTCAAGCCTCAAAATATTCATGACATGATGCAATACATGAAAATATCTCTAGAAAATTTTATGATCTTTCACAGTGTGACATAGTTAGTCTAAACTCATAGATTTTTTTTTCTTCCCATGACCAATAAATAGTTCACTACATATATATTTAAATGTCCTGTATAAAGTACATGATGTTTATCTTTAAATTTTGGTGTCATACCCTTCGTTTCATCCAACTTATTCAGTTTTTTTCCTCCAAAACCTATTTTATTCCCATTGGATTTAATTAATGACTTAATCTTCTTCATCATTTTTCATTGTCGCACTGCACCACTTCGGAGCATGGATTGAAGTGCCATTATGATCCTAAATTTCAATATTTTCCTTAATATTTCTCCAGATGTTTGTCCTGCATAAGTATAAAAAATACATCAATATTTTCCATGATGCTCAACTTTAATTATTTAATATTAAATGAATTCACATATAAAAACCCATTAATATATATATAAAAATAGATTAATTAGTTTAAATAACCTCTTAATTTCAGGGAAAAAGTGAAATGTGTTTAATCACATATTTTAAAGTGGGTCATGAGAATGAAGTGGTGAAAGGTACACCTACCATCCACTCCATAATTAAAAATATATTATTTAATTCTTGATATTCCCACTCATTTATATTTGAAGAATATTATAAGGGTGTCACATCACCACCTCAACAACTATATGTTGAGTTAGCAATAAATTATACTAAACGTATGATAATCACATCTCAAGTTTATATCTCCTCTATAATATAAGATTTTTGGAATGTACTTCCATAAAATCTTACGATTCTTCCACTATTTGAATTTTATTTGATTTTGGGAATGGATTGGATTTATTTATGTAGAGACCATATCAATTGCAGAGTAATTCAAGCCATGTTTGATATCATGAAATAATCTATCATCGTCATTTAGTTCTAGGATGAATACGAACTTCCAATTTAAGTTACCTATGTTGTATGTGTATTACTAACTATTCATGATGTATATTTATCTAAAATTATTTGTAATAAACTCATCATTAAATATATTTATATTTTTCTTTATTTGGATGATGTATTTCATGAATAATTTTATAGTATTCCCCTGAATAATAATGTTGAATTTTAAATAGAACTCATATCTAATGCTACACATATTTCAATGACTTCATATAGAATGGATAAAGATGATTTGCATGAGTTAAACAAGAAACTATAGGAGAATATTAACAAATCATTTATACTTACTCATGAAACACTATGGGTTGAACCTATTCTTTTGGTTTACAAGAAAGATGATTCAGTACATATTTGCATTGATTGTTGAGAACTTAACAAGATTTCTATCTGAAAAAATATCCTCTATCTCGTATTGATGACTTTAATGATATACGAAACAAATATAAATATTTTTCAAAGATTGACTTTCATTCTGGATATCATCAATTGAGGGTCAAAATGGAGGATATATCCAATAAAACCTTTTGTATGATGTATGATCATTATTAATGTATAGTAATTTTATTTAGACTTACCAATTTCCCAATTATATTCATATATATAATGAATAAAGTCTTTATATATTACCTTTATGGGTATATAGAAGTATTTATAGATGATATTCATATAAATTCAAAGAGAATGGAAGATAATGAAGATCATTTTATTATTTTTCTGAATACCATGTGGAATGAGAAGTTGTATTCTAAATTTACCAAGTCTGAATTTTGGATACATTAAGTGACATTTTTAGGTCATATAATATAAAATGAGGGTATATCAGTGGATCCTTTAAATACAGAGGTTATTAAACAATGTCCCATACCAACAACAGTACCAAGATCTATAGTTTTCTAAGGTTGGAATGATACAACCAATGAATTATGAGAGATTTTTCATGTATGTCTAATCCAATATAAAATTATACTCATAAAGGTGCCAAGCTTATTTGGATATATGAATTTGAGGAAAGATTTAAGGAGATAAAAAATAAAGTTGGTCTGTGCACTAGTACATACACTACCCAATGGTGTAGAAGGGTTTTTAATCTTATATGATTAACCAAGGAGGGAAATAGGGTGAATCCTCTTATAGAATGATATGGTGATAGTTTATGCATCACTATAGTTGTAAATTCATGATACAAATTACTTAACTCATGATTTGGATGCGGTACCAGTACTTTTTTCACTGAAAATATAGAGGCATTATATTTATAGTGAATAGTGGGATATATATACTGATGATAATATCGTGAATTGTATATTAATATATAAATAGTTTAATATGAAGCCAAGGAGATAGTTTGAGATTATTAATTATTATTAATTCTCAA
Source organism: Viscum album (assembly GCA_963277665.1). Lineage (NCBI taxonomy): Eukaryota > Viridiplantae > Streptophyta > Magnoliopsida > Santalales > Viscaceae > Viscum > Viscum album. The sequence continues at coordinate 845,625,364 of OY728130.1, forward strand.
CAAACTACCAAATTAGGAAGGCGAATAAGGTGGATGATGTTGTAAATCTAAAATTCCAAGCTATTTTGTCCTTGTTGAGGATTTAAAGAGATCCATTATGAATGGAATTATAGAATATGGATCTTGAAATCATGATTAAAGGGGAAAATCATATATTTATCATATTAATGTCTAACCATCTATCCATGTGAAAATTAATGTAGTGTAGAAGGAGGTTATATAACTAATGAAGAAGGTGAGAAATGTTAATGAGATTAACCATGACTATTATGGAATGATAAGGTTTAGGAACCAATTATGTGTTCCTGAAGAATGAATTATTGGATGGATCTCATAATTCAACCTTCTCTATTCATCCAAGAAGTATGAAAATGTATAAGGATTTGAAAGAGTATTTCTAGTGGGATAACATGAAAAGGGATATTGGAAATTATGTATCTCGATATCTGGTATGTCAGTAATTTAAGGATAAGGGATATAACTTAAGGGTTTGTTACAACTATTTCCTATACTATAATTAAATTGGAAAAACATTACCCTGACTTTCATCTTCACACTCCCAAAAACATCTAAAGGGCATAATGCTATTTGGGTTGTAGTTAATAACCTTAAAAGGTCATCAAACTTCATTAACATTAGAGAATACTTCCCATTTAATAGTCTTTATCGGATATACATTATGGAAGTGGTGATATTTCATTGAGTATCACTCTCAATTGTATTTTATCAGGATCTAAGTTTTACTTAGATGTTCTAGAAAAGTCATGAATATGATTTGGATATATTGTTGTGCTTTAGTGTTTTATATCATCATCAGATATATTTTCAGTATCAAAGTACCATTAAAACCCTAGAATATATCTTTTGAGCATGTAATATATATTTTAAATGTGTTTAGAATCAATACCCTTCTATGGTCAAATTTTCTTTCAATGATATCTTTCAATAAAGAATTCTGGTGGATACTTATAAGGCCACCTATTATGGATAGTGTAGAACTCCAGCATGATAGGATAAAGTTGAATAATGAAAGCTATTAGAACCTAAGATAGCTTAAGAAATATAAGATAATGTAATAACTATTTATAATAACATCAAGCATGCTCAGAGTTGACAGAAAAGTTATGTTGATAATCATCACCAGGATCTGGAGTTAAATGTTGGTGAGAAGGTATTCTTGTGAATTTATACATTTAATAAGTTCATGATATTTTGAAATAATATAAAAATTCCCCTTTTATATATTGGTTTCTTGGAATTTATAGATCTTATAAGGATAATTGCTTATCACTTCTTACTTCTACCAAATCACTCTCTAGTTCATGATGTATTCCATATATCCCTCTAGAGGAAGTATATACCTAATTCATAACATGTATTAAACATAAAATTCATACCAAAGGGCCATTATATCTATTATTAGTAACAATCAATGGAGATTTTTTATTGAAGAGATAAAGTTATGAAAAATAAGACCACTAACATGATCAAGGATTTCTGGAAAAACTCTAAATTTGAGGAAACTATGTGGGAACCTAAAGATGCGATGACACAAAAGTATCCCCAGTTACTTTTATTGGAGTCACATAATTTTAGGGAGAAATTTATTATAATAGTTTATAATGTAACACACCAATATTTTATATTATATTTATCTTTAAATAAATTTTATATCTTCGATATCTTTCTTTACACACTACACCGTGTTTAAACAAACTGCTACAAAATAGTATTATCTAATGTGATAGTTAACTCATAGATGTTGGATTGGAATCTTTTAAAAATTGTGAATAAATTTTGAAAATTTACTTTTTACATATTAATAAAATTAATTCATTAGTTTTTAATTGTATATAAATTAAAATAAAACCATTTGATGGAAAAAATAAGGGATTTTCTCTGGAACTATTTTTATTCAAAAATTGTGTTTTAATAATAATAAATTAAATTAATCTATATTTATTTATTATTATAAAAAAAATTTCATATGATATATTCAAAAAAATATTTTCACATTCATCAAACAATATTTTCATTGAAAATAATGAAAATTAGCCTAAGTTTTTGGCTTAAAATGCATTTTTCTGAAAAAAAATATTGATTTAGTTTTGTGCACATATTTTAAAATAAATTTATTCAACTGGTATGAATTAAATATCTTAAAATATATTAATTTTTTTGAATCATTTTAATTAATATAATAATATAAGGACAACTTAATTTTTTTCCACAATGAATTTTAAAAATAGTAAAAATGGTTTGTTACGGTTAAGGTAAAAATAGTTTTACTAGCGGTTAACCTAAGAGATAAAGTTTAAAATATAAATAAACACTTGATTTAATTTTATTTTTTGATTTTATTTAGTCTTTAGACTTCATATATTCAAATATTTTTAATTTTGGATGCATTTCACTTGAGGAGGACTTTTTAATATTTTAACATTTTGAAACTTTCCAAATGTGTCCTCTCCCTTCCTTATAAAAGGATACCATTTATAGTATCTTAATTACACTTAATGAGCCTTATATATTTCCTAATACCTATCATATTACCTAATTAACATCCTTATCCACATCCTACATGTACTAGTTGGATCATAATACCAACCTTTCAAGGCATAAGAAGTGAGCTAAAGGTGGTTTCTCAATGAAGACTTATAAATTTTAACTAGGTACTTTTAATTTTATTTCCTATTATACCTCCTATGAATATATTAAATCAATTATAAAATAATTAATTCAGTATCTTTGATATATTTAATTTTTATTAAGATAATATATCAATCATTTTCCACCTCATTTCCATAAAATGGGAAATGAAAGTATCACTTTTGCATACGTGTAAACTACCGCCTCTAAATAGCCATATAATTCATTTTCCATCACCGCCTCACACAGAGACATATCATGATATATTAATGTTTATATATTATATTTAAGAAATAATTATTATTATATAACCATATTATATTTTCAAACTTTTTAACTTTTCATTTATTGGAAATTGATAATGTCATGTGTACGTGTGGACTACCACCTTCACGTGGGGATGTGATCTATTTTTCATCACCACTTTATATGGATAATTTTAATGGTTTATATAATTAATATTTATGATAAATATGTAATTTATATGTTTATTTATATTATAAAACCATAAACAAGGTTCAATTATTGGAACCATCAAACTAAAACATACATGGAAACCATACCAGTTTTCACCTGAATATTCGCTTAAATAAAGAAAATATTAATAAAAGGGTTATTAGAAATTATAAATAAATGACACATAGAAAGATATGTATTAATATTTTCTTTCCAATATATGTATAATAAATATATATTTATTATACTTGATATTAGAATGTGTAAAAATTAATATGGAACTTGATGTAAGATTTTATGTTGCACTATCAATTCTTCTCAGGATCGACTATGATAAATTTTTATGATGGGATATTATATTGATATTAACATTTAAACCCATTATATTTTATTTTCCTCTGGTTATTTATGATTTTTTATGTTTTAGTACCATTCTCTACTCTTTCAAACTTAAAATGTTCAAGATTGTTTTTAAAGAAAGTTCATCCTTTTTTCTTCTTTAGTCGTCGAACGTTTTCTACCATGTCAATACTCTTCAAAACAAATTTATGAAAGTTCTGACCTATACAAGAAATTTCCTAAAAAAGTTTGTTTTCACTACCTTTAAATTTATTTACAATGTTTTAAAAATGAATATTTCTAAAAAAATCAGAACAATTCATTTTTTTTACTTTTAAAAAAGTGTGAAATGAATGGTTCATTTTAAAATATATGGAATGAATGGATTTTTACACCATCATGAATGTTAATTTATTTTAAAAAAATATATCTTTTATTAATAAAAAAGGAAAAAACTACCACAATGTCAATAGGGTATGAATAAATGAATACCCATGGTGTCTCCTATTACAATATATGCACCCCTTGGGGAAGGGATTCAATGATAGAAAACTGCCTGATGGGGACCTTCGGGAAGGCCTTTAATGCCAAGAAGTTTTCCATCCAATTTCCTTTTCACCGTATATGGGAAAGCTCAATGCCATTTGTAATCAAATGTTTGAATTTGTGAATCATGTATATGATGTCTTAAGGAGTGGAATAAATACCTTTCAAGGATCTATGTATAATATTTGAATCCGTCTCCATCGAATCCAAAGAGATTTTTCTAGAGTGGAACAATTCCAGACCATAGAAAAAAGCATCTACATTCACCATAAGTGAGTTTTCATCCCCATGGAAATATCTGAAAGAAAATTAACATAGATCTTATGTATTCATGAACAACTCCTCCTCCCCACATTCTTCCTTGGTTGCACGATCCATCAATGTTCAATTTTTGACCTTGTGAAGGGGGATCCACCTCACCCAAAGGCCCTCAGGCAGAGTTCTGGGCAGGATGTGGGGATTAAATCTAATCATGAAGTGACAGAGGGAATGTGATGCCTCCCACTGGTCCAAGATACTTGAAAGTTCAGTTTCTAAGAATTTTTTTTTCATCATAAGAACTAACTCTGAGAGGGGTTCCTTGTGTATGGAATGGTTCTGCACCTTCCACAAGCTCCAGAATCCCAAAAAAAGCACAATTGAATGATCCCTTATATCATGTTTGTTATTGTTGGTTCCTCTAAACCAAATCTAGAGAAAATCATTAAAGGAATCCACTGTTGAGTTAAATTGAAAGGATTCTCCCAGCATACTCTAAATCATCCCAACACATTCAATTTTAAAAGAATGGTGGGTTGAGGTTTCCTCCTTATTGTTCTTACAATAGGTTCACCTAAAATAAATATGTATTTATTTTCCTTTAACAACCAAATCCGTAGGTAAATCCAAATTCCAAATCCTCCAAATTAGGAAATTTTATTTTGGAGGAATACCGTTTCACCAAAGGGTGCCACCCAATTTATCACTACTATGGTGTGGGAGCATCACCTTACAATATGATTTGAATGAGAAGTTGAAAAATATCGATCCTATAAAAATACACTCATTGGGAGCCTCCCCTAAACCGATTCCATCAAAAAGTATTTTCTCAATTTTTTGGGAATTTTTAGATAAAATATTATCTATAGAAAGGGATATTTTCCCATGTTTTTAAAGAAAGGTTTGAATAATAGTTTAAAGGTATATTTAATCCCTGTAAATATACTTTAAGTATTTTTATATTTAATTGGTGATATAATCATATGATAATAACCACATTATATATCTAGAGGGATTATGATGAATATTATTTAAGGATGATTGTATAAAACTCATTTCTTTCCCATAACTCAATAAATTTATGATGGAACCATTAGGAAACACATTACATTTCCATGGGTTATACTATGATGAAATGATGAAATGTTTATAATTCATATTTCATTTTAATATATTATTATATAATGGTATGATCAATGTTTTATGATATTGCAAGACAAATTTTTATGATTTCCATTTTTATGATATTTGGGCCCGAAATTATATATCCCTCCAATTATTGGTTAAATATAGATATGTCATGAGATAATAAAGACTAGAATGGGGATTGAACCAAATTTAGTAAGGATCTATGTCTATTATGATAGTCTTGGGAGTGAACATTGACTATGTAAATGATGCAATGGGGAGTAAACCCAATCCACAATGATATACATGTATGTTAAACTTAACTAAGGAAATAATTTTCTATAATGATGTGTATTAGAAAAACATATTTATTGTGTTTATGATATTCTCTCATGAATCATGATTGATTATTGATGATTCCTCAAACTTATGACTTATGTATATTTTTATGATAAATCCTTCTTCCAAGATTTTTTATTGATGATATTTTATTGATTAGGTATGATTATTTTAAGTTATGATCATTTTTTCATACCCTTATATTTTTCTTATTTTCACTTATGATCATTGATTGATATATATTATGTTTACCATTACTAAGTTTATGATATCATCCTTTAATCTGTTTCCTTTCCTTAGGTTATGAATAATTTTTTTAAGTAGGGCATGTATAAGAAGTGTACTATGTGAGAAGATCTTTTTGATGAATGTTACATCCTTGATCCTAGTAGCTCGGAGTTGGTGCATTACTTTATTACATTGTCATAGATACAAAGGGTCAAATCCTAAATGATTGATCAGTTTAGTAGTTTTTGAGAACTAGATACATACATGATACAAATTTTAAATTTTGGAAAGAAAATAAAACATAATAAAATCAAAAGAACTGTATCCTTGAAATCTCATTCCAAGATTTCTTCTTCATATCCTATGGAAAGGAAAAAAATAACAGTAAGAAAAATTTCTCAATAAGGGTTATGTATAGAGGAAGCTGTCATTAATCAATAAGTATAATAAAAATGGAAAGGTATATAAATAAACACACATTCAATTTGATAAATAACTTGGCAAACATAATTGGATAATTCATAATCAATATTACAAGGTAAAAAACTGAAAACCCATTCCATTTAATTAATAAACTGATAATGAAATGTATCCAGATATAGTATTATTATGAAAATATCATGGATAATAATAACTGAATAACTAATAAAGGAAATTATTAATTATTGTGTGTCCTGATCTTTGGAATCATGATAACTTTATAATCAAGACAATTCGTAATATGATTTTAAAATTATAGGTAGAATCACATGATTTGTCTCATGAGAACTACCAATGAATCAAGGGGCCATATAATTCCTAAACCCACCAATCACTACATTTAAAAAGCATTACTCATATGTAGATAATCGATTTAATTCATGAACAATGTGGCTTATCAACAAATATCGGTATTGAGTAAGGGATACAAATTTATAAATATTTCCCCAGTTAATAAAATAAATTTCCAAGTATACACCATATATAAAAATGGTATACGGTATAGGAAATAATCATATCCATCATAAAATAATAAGGATATTTAGTAAAAATTTAATGAATAATGAAAAATTATCACAAAAAATTATTGATTTATGAAAATTTACCATTCATAAAAGAAAGTGACATTGTGCAATAACTTTTACAACTTAATAATTTTTGACTCAAATACTCTTGGATGAAATATTTTAAATTGAAACTTAAAATAAAATGAATTATGAATGAATCATGATATTACATTTCAAAGGGGAATTATATACACAATAAAAAATAAATTAGGTGCATAACATTACAATATGCCTCAATGAATGTAAATTGAGACGAAATCCCTTGATTCTGACTCATCATATGCATTCATTATCTTCATAAATAATAAAATTATGTTAATTATTTACATTATTAAATTTTTTATCAAGTTTATTATTATTTTTATTTCAATTATTCCCATTTTATATATACAATTACTTAATCAATTATGTTTATGTTGAGTGTTTCGATAATATTAGACTTATGTGTCAAAAATGACTTATGTAGGTTGAATATTTGTCTAAGAGGTCATTATTTTGACATATTAAGAATAATAATCATGAAATAATTTTTATATTTATACATAATTAATAATTTTAAGACCAATCATGAAATATGATTTTGAGAAATGAAGTACGATATGATCATGGATACAGTAAGTCGTAAACACATGTACCATTTTCAATGATTACTATGGAAAGTAGGTGATTAATAATTTATCTTAATAGACTGATAATGATATCATAAATTCCATATTATATATTTAAATATACTTATATATTCTATCCATCTTGTGTGATGATGAAAAGAGAGTCACATCTCTTTATGAAGGCGGTAGTCCACGCATGCACGGACGATGTTTTCATATTTCAGTAAGTGAAAAAATTAAAAATAAATTGATGTATTATATTTTTACATTGATACATATTTCAGGAATATAATAATTATTTCATTTATATAACATATATTCATTAAATTTTTAACACCATAAATATTTATAAATATTATTATTTTAATTAATTATAATTTTTTGATATTATTCATTTCACACAACACTGAATATATATAGTGTTATATAAAAGCACTATGTTTGGTTTTCATTGAACACAAAATAAATTTAATCTTTCATTACATGAAACACTTAGATTATAATTCAGTACATGCGACATTATGTTTCACTTTTGTTACAAATAATGTCGAGTTCCTTTGATATCTTTCATTACACGCAAGACCTAGTTTCACCAAACAACAATGTCCTATTAATATTATTATTAAAATATTATAATAGTTTCCACCAAGCCATTGGAATGGTGGTTATGAATAAGATTAATTAAATTATGAAAATATGGTTTACACATTAATATAAGAAGAATTATTTTGGTGACAAGTTAACTAGATATAAAAATAAACCCCTTTTGAAAATATAGAAAATCATTTGGTGGAAAACTAGATTTATGGAATCAATCATGTTATACGTAAATAAATTGATTAAATATTTTTTTATGTATAATATTAATTAATTATATATATATATATATTATTCATTCAACTATTTAACATTCATCTAATGTTTTTTCTACATAAGATATAAGAATATATCCAATGTTATACATAAATATATATAATTTTCTAATGGGTAATTTTCCTACATTATAATGGAACTCCAATTTTAAATAATATTTTATAAATATTTATAAATTATATCTAATAAAATAGTCTTAATTTTTTATATTGTAATATCATAATCAGTTAACGTCAATTTTTTGGTATTTTCCTGAGAAGTTTCATTTTTTGATGTGTAATGAAAAATACTGAATTATAATTGAAAACTGAATTTTATTCTAATATATTTATATAGTTAAATAATTATTTTTATTTGGTTTTAAAGTATATTTAGATTATTTATACATATATTAATAAAATTTAGTTAATATTAATTAATTTCTTATTGAATTTGGATATTAAAACATTTCAATATGTTGAACATTTTCACTTTAAAAACTCATCGTCTTATCTCGTATGTGAGAATACTTTTAAATTAATTTATTCCACTTATATGATTATAATTTGAAAAAGAAATATTCCATATTTGGAATCATAATAATTTATAATATCTAATATGGTCAACTTTCTTTTTTTCCAATTTTATTAGTGAAAGTAATTAAAATTAATTACATTAATTGAGGTAAAAACAAGTTTTCTTAGTGGTTATATTTTAATTTAAGGGGTCAAATAGCCTAGACACATATCAAAAAACAATTTTATAGAAATATTTATACCATGTCCCATTTTTTCTCAAAAATAAAAAATTATTTTAGGCACACAATTTTAGGGAGACCTCTCAATAGTTTTTACCTTTTTATATTTACGAGAATTACACTCCTCCCCCAATATATAAGGACACTCACCCCCTTTAATTCTTCATGCCTCTCAATCCATTTGGCTCGGAAAAAACCTGAAACAATATCCTTTAAAATTTAATCCCTCCATCCCAGAATTACCACTTTGGGGGTAAATCCAACCAAGTAATCCCTTTAGTGAAAACCGAAAGAATATACCGAAAAAGTGGTAACATCCTTCAATAAGTACTTTTGTTTTATTTATTTCTACACTCCCAAAAATTATTATTATTCCATAATTATATAATAAAAACTATACCATAATTATATTGAGGTGTTTTTTTGTTAATTTTTTCCAACAAATACTCAAATTTCCATCAAATAAGATACACAATCATCATTTGTGTGTATAGTAGACTGTCGCCTCATGAACTGATGTCGTTCATTCTTCCATTTCCACCTTTAATGGTTGGAAATAATGATGTACATACTATTTTTATGTGATATATATAAATTTTTTATTTCTTTTTTCTTATTTAATTTTTATATGACACACACCTTTATGATTTACATTTTTTGGGAATATGATAACTTTGTTTGTGGATGTGTGGACTACCACCTCCTCAAAGTGATGATATTGATTCACACTTTACATGGAATATATTATAGATGGGTTTAGTAAATGTATATGATATGTATGAAATTATAATTCTTCTATAATTATAATATATATATATATACACACACAAATATATTTAATTTACTTTATTTATTGTAATGTGAAAAGAAAATAGAAACAATGTTCATACTTACATACGACCAACTGTCTCCATGAACGGTATATTCTATTATGCATTTATATATTTTATATATTATTATAAATAATTAATTAATGATTACATATGATATTTATATCATTTTTTGAATTATTAAAATAAATAAATTATGATTTATCTAAAAGGATCAATAATAACAAGTCAAAACATAAACGAAAAACAAATCATTTATTACTCGAAACATAGCATTAACATGGAATTGTTAAAAAAATATAATATAAATTCATGATTAAATAATATATGGTATGATATATAATAATATGGTTCTTTATTATATATATAATTAAATTATATTTATTATATATGAGTTTTTAATGTGTATGAAGAAAATCAAGACTAAAGGTAAGGGTTTTCTCATCTCACTTTGTATATCTGTGAGATATGTGTCATATTCACCACCCCTTTACTGAATGGGGCGTATATACTTCCATATGACATACTATATAATTAATTTAATTTATTTAATGATATTTAATGTTTTTATTGATGTTATTATTTCATGGGGATCACAATTCTAATGTTACTCTAGTGGTAAGGGGATCCCTAGCCACACTTTTATTTCTGCGTGACTTATTGCATATTCACCACTCGTTTTTTTGTGTAGTGTGTATACTTATTATGAATTTTTTATATGATTCATATACATAAATTAATGGGTATTTACATGTTCATTTTATGATATATCATTCATGGTGTTTATGGTTCAAAAATTACCTAATCGGTAAAGTAATTTTGTCTCAATTTGCAATATTTGGGACACATGTTTTGTCATGAACCTATATTCTTTTATGGGGTGTATATACTTCAATTTGACATGTTATATAATGAATATACTTATTTTTATGATATTTTAAGATTAATTTAATTTTATTATTACATGGGGATTTTTATTCAAAGTTAAAAATGTAGTAAGATTATATTCTTGCAATCTCATTGTTTATCGGTGTTATTTATGATTACGAATCCATAAATGAAATATTTTGATCCATATCTTAATAATTATCTTGATTTTCATCTACTATGGTTTTTTATAATATATTCATGTATTGGTACCATTTTTTCCACTCTTTTTTACTTAATATAACTATTAAAACGTCGTTAAGAAATTATGACATTATGTCCCTTCAGTCAAAAATCAGTTTTATTCAAAAACCAGGTTTTCTAAAAATATTTTAATTTTTTTAAATGATCTTTTAATATTATTTTAAAATAAAGGGATTTCAATGATTTCAAATCCTCATTTATAAGTTTTAAATTTATTTTGAAATAAAAAGGTTTTCTAAATGATTTATGGTTCAAAAAGTGTTTTTTCAAAGATGAAATGATATTTTCTTTCATAAATGATCAAAATGATCTTTCTAAATCCTTCTTCATCAAAGAGGACATACTTTGATATAGTTTATTATTTAATGGGGATGTTATCAAATAATTTTGTTTATATTATTTATCTTAATGATTTATGTTTTAATGGAATGATGTTTATGTGCTTCGTTTCACTTTAATGGGTTATAACATGTTAAAATGTTTATGAAACACACTTCTTTTCATGGGTCAACCTATGATTAAATGATTATGAAACCTATCTCTTTTTCCATAGGTTATAATATTTTTTAAAGTTTATTTTACCCTTTTCATTTCATGGGTTATGATATGATTAAATTTTAATGATCTTGTGACACACATATATATGTTTTTAATATGTGGCGGATGGGACACATTTTTCATTTTAATACATTGGGTAAAGAATAATATCTCACTAGAAAATGATGGGAAAATGTTAAAGGGATTTATCCACTATAGTAAGAAGGTGTAACCTAATACACTATGAAATATGGTCTACTACTATGGATGGTGTTGTGTCCCACCCAGTAGGTATAACCACCTTAGCTTGAACCTACTAATATGATCACAATTATTGAGAAAAGTATTGTTTTCAACAATACATGTTAACGTTATATAAAGGGAGAGATTATTGAAAATAATACACTGTCTCTTTATGATAATTTTGTTGCTCACAATTACCTTTAGTTATTTTCTAATTATTTTATTTAGTATTTTGCAGGAATTTATTAATTTATTTTACTCTTGAAGAAACGAGAATTTATTACTTATTCACAATCTTCTTTAGCGCGTTCTAGAATCACCATTCACACCTTACGTAGATAAATATAGCGCGGAATCTACTTTAGCGCATTCTGGAATCAATGTTCATACCCTACATGGATAAACGTAGCGTAAGGATGAAAAGAGTATACTTGTTGATATAAGAGAAAAGTATGGTTAAAAAACCATACGTTTTCAGCAAAGTATGGAAGCAGAACCTTATGTTAGGAAGGAACTTTACATTTTGGTTATCAGAAAAGTATAGAAGAAGAACCGTACGTAAATTCTATGTGATTCGTTTGTTTCTCAAAAGTATGGTTCATCAACCTTACTTTTTTAAACAGTCATACATTCTTGGAAAAGTATGTATCAAGTAAAAGTATGGATCTTTTACCGTACATTTGAGTGTTGAAGAAAAAGTATAGATGATCAACCCTACATTTGTGTTCAACCTTACGTTGTCAACCCTACTTTTGAATACTATGCTATTAACCATGCGTTTGGATGCCACGTCATCAACCTTACGTTTTGCGTCAGAAATTTTGACAGACGATATTTATGTGCAACGATCAGGAAACTGATTTTCGGGTGGATTTCAAGCCAGATTTAAAGTAAGACTTTGACTGATTCAAATCCGTTTTATTAATTGATTTAAGATCAAATTAAAAGGATCTTTTTATACCAAGTCTTAAGGGAAGTTACAACTTCTCTGTAAATTTAAATTTTTGAATATCGCAAATTAGAAGGCGACTTTTATGGATCTAAATATGCAGGAGATATGTTTTATTATATATGTTCTCTATGAAACACCAGGTAAAAGAGGATGTGATCAATCTATTATTGAAAAAGGTGGAAAACAGAGATTGAAACTATTCACAATTGATCTATTGATTCAAAAGGAGCGTAAAAGCTCTGTTTGTTCAAGAAGAAGGAACTCGATAGAAGATTCACCTGTTCTATATCAGATATCTACTGTGGATCTACTAATGCTGAGGTTATGAAATATATCTCTATATCTACTATAACTGGATCAACTCAGAACTGCTTCGTCTTGAAGATCAATATTTCTAGAGACGTCAATCCATCTGTTTTCAATTGCATTCTGTTGCAATTTTAAAGATCAACTTGAAATTTCTTTCTGAAATTATTTTTTATTCTTGAGTAACCAGCTTCTCATTCTAAGCTGTGTTGGTTCGTGTTTGAACCAGGATTCTTTGTTTCGCCTTGGGTTATAAATGTATCAACTGCCTGTACTCAGTTGTGATTTGGTTTGTGGAAAAGAGGACCAGCTAGTGAAAATCACCAAGCTCATAGAGTAGAGCATTGGTGGAGTGGACTACGGGCTTTCTGTTCCCCGAAACACTATACATATCTTTGTTCTTGATTTTACTTTTTCCTCTTAACGATAAAATCTGATAAAGTATAAAGGATAGAACACGTTTAAGAAAATAGTTATCGAAAAATTGCAAAATACACAATTCACCCATCTCTTGTGTATAATCTATATATTCAGATCCAACAATTGGTATCAGAGGAGGAGCTTTTGATAGAGACTTAGAAATGTAGAAGCATTTAAGGATTATAGAACAGAGCATCATGATTGATAAAAGAGAAGGGATGTTGGTGGTCAGAGCATCGTATTTTAATGGAGACAACTATGGTTGATGGAAATCACACACGATAATATATCTGAAAAACCTCGAATATAGAGTATATTCAAAGATTCTGACTCCTTATATAATTCCTGAAAATCCTGAGACATAGAGTGCTGCTATAGAGGAAAAGTATAATATGAACTCGAAGGCTATGAATGCAATTATCTGCGGTCTAGGACCAGATGAATTTAACAGAGTATTTCAGTGCCCGACAGCATATGAGATGTGGAAAACAATAGTTGTGGAATATGAAGGAACATAAAATGTAAGGCAAATGGGATATGCAACTGCATAACTAAAATTTGATACTTTCAGAATGGTTGAAGGTGAGAGCATTACCCAAATGAATGGGATATTGACAAAAATTTTCACTAACATAACTGCTCTAGGAGAACCTATCAAGCAGGCTGATCAAGCATTAAAAGTACTAAGAGTACTTCCTACTCAATAGAATGGTATCTCTGCTACAATTGGACAATCAACACCTGTTAAAGATCTAACTATGAGAGAGATGATTGGTACACTGATGATGTATGAAGATGAAATGTAAGATGAGGCTAATAAACATAAAGTGATTATAAAAATAGAAGATACCTCCTTGAAGTTAACTTCACAACAAATGAATAGAAAGATGAAGAGCAAAGAAGTCAAAGCTAAATCAGAAAACTCTGAATCGTCCAACTCAGATGAAGAACTGGCTCAACTAGCAAAAAAAATTAGAAAATTCTACAGCAAGAAAAGAGGATTCAAAAAATCCATTAAGGGAGATAATAAGGAAGTAAGATGTTATGAATGTCAAAAGATGGGACATATCAGACCAGATTGCCCACAATTAAAGGATGCAATGAAAAAGAAATTCTTCAAAATAAATGACATTGAACAGAAAGACAAGAAAGCTATGAAATCCACTTGAAGTGTATCTGAAGACACTAGTAGCTCTTCTGAATCAAGATCAGAGAAAGAAGAAGTCAATCTAAAGGCTAACATGTGTTTCATGGCAGAAACCGATGAGGTGCACTCATATTACTCCTCTGAATCACATTCTAAATCAAGCTACACAAATGAAAAACTTGCAGCCCACTGCAATATGCTTGAAGAAAGATATGACTCACTATTTAAGAATCATAAGTCACTAAAAAATAAACATAAAGCCGTTTCAGATGAAAGAGACACAATGCTGAAACAACATAATGATGTAACTGATAAATAAAAATTGATTAACACTAACTATATTAATTTTCAATCAAGAATAAAAACACTGAAGGATGAAGTATAATCTTACAAACAAGTTGCATTGGTTTTAAAAAAAGGAAAGAATTCATTAAATGAAATTCTTGGAAAAACTGCCATTAAAAATGAGAGATTTGGAATTGGAAGTAAAGGAGAAAAACCAAATCTATATAAAAATTATTTTGTTCCTAGCTCTAAAAATGTTAATTTTAATTTTTGTGGGGCAAAGGGTCATGTAGCTAAAAACTGTTTCTTAAGACAAACTCAAATTTGTGGTATTAAGAAAGCCTATGTTTCAAAAGACTTATATGATTCAGCTAATTTTAAAAGAACAAAGAAAATCTGGATACCCGGATCATTGCTAGCTAACACTCCTGGACCCAACAAAATATGGGTACCAAAACAATTTGTTTGAATGTCTTTGCAGGTAGCAGGTCACCAGAGAAGAAAAGATATATGGTACATGGAAAGTGGTTGCTCAAGACATATGAGTGGGAACTCATTTAATTTTTCTCTACTCACTCAAAAGGAAGGAGGAATTGTCACATTTTGTGACAATTCCAAAGGAAAAATCATTGGCATTGGAACTTTTGGAGATCCAAAAACAGTCTCAATCAACAAAGTACTTTATGTACAAGGACTAAAACACAATCTGATAAGTATCTCTCAACTTTATGATGATGGATATACTATTGATTTTACTAACAATTGTTGTATTTTTTCTAAAGATAAACTATTTATATTTAAAGCACCAAGAACAGAAAATGTTTATACTTTGGATTTACATTCCTTGTGTAAACAACAAGTAAACTGCTTGACCGCTAAAGTAAGTGAATCTTGGATCTGGCATAGAAGACTTGGTCATTGAAATGTATATGTTTTACATAAGTTATCTAAGAAACATTTAGTTTCTGATTTACCTTGTCTCAAATTTGAAAGTGACAGATTTTGTGATGCATGTCAACTTGGCAGGCAACACAAATCATCCTTCAAATCCGTTAATAATGTTGTTACATCTAAACCTCTAGAACTTATTCAAATGGATTTTTTTGGACCTTCAAGAGTAGCAAGATTATTTGGTAAATTATATGTATATGTTTTAGTCGGTGACTATTCAATATTTACATGGATTTTCTTCTTGAAATTTAAAAATGAAGTTTTTACTTTATTTTAAAGTTTCTGCAAATCTGTTCAAAATGAAAAAGGTTTCAATATAATCTGATTGAGAAGTGATCATGGTGGAGAATTTGAGAATCTGGAATTTAATTCCTTTTTCTCATATATGGGTATTAAACATACATTTTCTACACCCAGAAAACCTCAACAAAATGGGATTGTAGAAAGAAGAAATAGAACAATTAAAGAAATGGTTAGAAATATGTTAAATTAATATAGCCTACCTATATATTTTTGGGCAGAATCTGTGAATAAAGCTTCTTATATAATTAATAGAGTTTTAATTAGACCTATTTTGAAAAAGACACCCTATGAACTATGGAATAACAGAAAACCTAAAGTAAATTACTTTAATGTTTTGGATGCGAGGTTTATATCTTAAACACCAAGGATAATCTTCGTAAGTTTGATCTAAAATCTGATGAAGGTATTTTCTTAGGAAATTCTGCTCCCTCCAAATCTTATAGAGTTTATAATAAGAAGTCAAGGAGTTTTGAAGAATCAGTTCATGTGAAATTTGATGAATCTGATCGTTTTGAGAAAAGGACAGAACAAATGGATGAACTTGACTCTAATGATAACATGAGACATGAGTATTTAAATAATGATTTTAAAAATGATATAAACGAAATTCAGTCCTGTTCAGAGGAACCTGACACTGAAGAACCTTTAAATATATTACCTAGATAGTCTATACCCCAAAAGAATCACCCTTTAGAAACTGTAATAGGTGACCTAGAAAATGGTGTTCAAACTAGAAGAAACTTAGAAAACCTAGTGGAATTCTCTACCTTCGTATCTCAACAAGAACCCAAGACTATAGAAGAAGCTTTAGACGATGAAAGATGGGTAATATAAATGAAAGTTGAATTAAACCAGCTTAAAAGAAATGAAGTTTGGGATTTAGTGGAAAGACCTAATAATTAACCTGTAATAGGAACCAAATGGGTCTTTAGAAATAAACAGGATGACCAAGGTACAATAACTAGAAATAAAGCAGGATTAGTAGCTAAAGGATATAATCAAGAAGAGGGAATAGATTATTATGATACTTTTTCACTTGTAGCAAGGTTAGAATCCATTAGAATCCTTTTAGCCTATGCATCTTATATGAATTTTAAATTATTTCAGATGGATGTTAAATCTGCCTTTATAAATGGTTATTTAATGGAGGATTTTTATGTTGAGCGACCTCCTGGTTTTGAAAACTCTCAAAAACCTGATTCTGTTTTTAAACGTACTAAATCTCTTTATGGCCTTAAACAAGCACCTAAAGCTTGATATGAAAGATTATGTTCTTTTCTTTTGAAAAATTATTTTACTGTTGGTATGGCAGATCCAACACTATTTAAGAAAACTGTGAAAATAATGTTTTATTGGTTCAAATTTATGTTGATGATGTAATCTTTGGATCAACAAATAAAACTCTTTGTCCTGAATTTTCAAAATTAATGCATGAAGAATTTTAAATGAGTATGATGGGAGAATTAAATTTCTTTTTGGGTTTTTAAATATTTCAAAAAGATATTGGAAATGTTTTAAATCAATGAAAATACATTACTGATTTACGTAAGAAATTTGGACTTGAGAACAACAAGTCATTTAAAACTCTTATGTGTACTAATATAAAACATGATTTGGATGAAACTGTAAAGTCAGTTGACAACATGTTATATAGAGGTATGATTGGTATTTTGTTATATCTTACTCCTAGAAAGCGAGATATAATGTATTCAGTATGTATTTGTGCTAGATTTCAATCAAATCCTAAAGAATATCATCTAACTGCTATTAATAGAATTATTAGATATTTAAAAAGATCTATTTTCAATCTCTTCTTTATCCTAAATCATCTGATTTTAATTTGATTTCATATTTAGATGCTATCTTTGGAAGTTGTAGATTAGATATAAAAAGTACATCAGGTACATGTCACTTTTTAGGAAAATCTTTAGTATCATGGTCTAGTAAGAAACAACATTTAGTTGCCCTGTCAATAGCTGAGGAGGAATTTTTTTCTGCTGGCAGTTGCTGTGCACAAGTGTTGTGGATGAAAAACACTCTTATGGACTTTGGATTGAATTTTAATAATACACATATTTTATGTGATAATACGAGTGCAATTAATATTTCAAAAAAAAAATACTATTAGTTATTCTAGAACTAAGGACATCGATATAAGGCATCACTTTTTAAGAGATCATGTTATTAAATAAGATATATTTTTAGAATTTATAAATACTGAAATTCAATTAGCAGATATTTTTACTAAACCACTTCCCACTGCAAGGTTGGATTTTATTAAGGGGGAGCTGGGTTTATTTAATATTAAATATTTTTATTTTTATTTTTATTTATTTATGTAAATTTTATTTTTTTTATTGAATACTATTTAAGATTTTCTTTCTTTCGTCATATGAAAAATTTATTTGTTTTTTAAATATATGTAATGATTAGGGATTGCACGGGAATCAAGGATATCAGAGCCTTTTCGACTTCTAAACCCTTTCACTTCTATCGAAACCCTTTCAAAATCCAAAAATCACACTTCCTCTTATGAAACCCTAACCATCGATCTTCTGAAACCCTAACCTTCAAACCTTTAGAGACTCTTGCGGAAATGGTAAGGACTAAAAGAGCCAGTGAGGCCGAGTAGAGCAATGCCAAGAGACAATACACCGAGGGAAGAAAAATCTTACAGGGCAAGGTAATCGATCTCGACTGGTTATTTCAGACAAATCTGTTGTTGAAGCAAGCGCTATCATTTAAAAATCTTGAACATATGTTCAACAGTGAAAATACAGAATTTCTGTATGAAGTATAACTTAGATACTTCTACAAATCTATAGAGTTTAGTCTGGGAGATACAGAAACAGTATGATGGCTAAGATAGAGGATAGGGATTTCTCAATCTCTTCAGTATATATTAGTCAGATTCTCAACTTCCCTCATGAGGGAGTTTTTCATTTTGACATGTAGAATATAGGAGACTCTGTGCATAAATCTGAATACATCATGTCTTTTCTTTTTGGTACCAAGACAATAAAGAAAATGCTTGTCAAATATTTGGAGCCCGATCAGAAGATTTTGGTCAAATTTATTCAAACTGGAATAGCTCCATGGATGGCAGAAAGGGAGAAGATTTTTTACCCTGATATGTATATAATGTTTCTTATGTTAAGTGATATTAAGTTAAACTTTCCAAGATACAAGATAAGGTATCTCAGTTACTACTGTCAAAGCGAGGCTAGGATAAATTTATACCCCTTTGGTAGATTTATTTCTAAGCTACTGTTTAAGAAAGACATGGTGAGATTAGTGGATTATAGAGTTAACTATCATCACAGTAATACGTTTAATGCTGGAAATTAGAGGAATGTTGGATATTTCTAGAGCATAATTAAAGGAAAACTTTTTCCAGTAGGAGCTGTGGAAGACTCATAGAGTGCTCAGGCTCAACCTGCTAAGTCCAAGGAGGGACAAGATGAATCCATAGTTAGCAATGTAGCAAGAAGGATTCGCTTTGAAGTGGAAGATGTTGAGGAAGACAGAAGTAAGGAGGGACTTCAATCAAGAAGAAAAAGACCAGTAAATGCGAATGTCACTTCTTCTGCTTTGGAAACTACAACAGAAGCTTTATTTTCTTATTCTTTTGTGAGAGAAGTTGTTGCTGATAAAACCATGGAAGATGTTACTGAAATAACAACACTAGTAGAGAAATCAAGAGCTTAAGAAGAAACTCAATAGGAAAACCAGGAACAGATTGTAGCTGATGTTGAAGATGTACTTCGACAGGAACAAGAGATGGAGGCAGTGCCTGCTGAAGAAGTGGCCAGAACTCAGGAAACTTTTGAAAATATTGTTCTTGGAAACCCAATGGATGGAATAGATACTGATGTTTTTGGTGAACATGCTTTTGAAGCTCACACAGAGGTACTTCAAGAAGATTTTTCTATGGAGGAGTTTGAAAACTCTAAGGAAAAATCTGTGGACCAACCTTCTCAGGATAGAGAAAAAGAGAAATCTGATGCTGAATCATTGCCTTTGGTACTGCTGCATCAACCTGAGACTATGAATCAATCACATGGTGCATCTGATTCTAGAAAAGAAGAAGTTGAAGAACTGTACAGAAAAGTATCTCAGTTGGAATCTGAGAATGTTTCTCTGAGAAATGCCTTAGACTTAACATTTAAAGTTTCAAAAGCTAAAGGAGTGTACAGTTTAAAGGCAAGAAGTTGAAATTTTTAAAGAGTATATGCTGACTTTTGTTGCACAATTAAAATCTAAAATGGTTATGAAGTCATATTTATCAGATCTGAAGCTGTTTATGGAGAACCAATTTGCATCAGTTGCAAATAATGTTGTTAGTGGATCAGGTACTTCACCTGATTTAATCATAAGGTTTTAGGCTATCACAGCTGTGTTGAGCAACATGAATGACAGGATACAAGATCTTCAATGTAATAGTGCTCCTTTGTCAGTGTTTCTGGATAATCTGAAGTTACTAGTGTATCAACTGACATCTAGTGAGCCATCGATCCGAATTCTGTTAGATCAGTTATCAGAGAATCTGTCAGCATTTGTTGAAAAATAAGAAAGGATGCATGAGTTTTTTAGAGTCAATTTAATTGAGAACATTCATATGACTCAAGAGAACATAGATCTCATTATCAAGCTTGTATATGGGATGATGAAGATACTTTGGGAGCAGTTTATAGAAATCAAGTTTGCAATCCAGAGGAGATAGACCCTGTTTCCTATCTTACCTAAACCATGATTCCTGTGTATATCATTGTCAGGTATATACTACTGTTTTTTAACGAAAATTTTCATCATTTTTTATTTGTCTCTTTCCATATTAGTTTTACTAACTTTATTTTTAATATTCCAGTACTCCACATTTAATTATTGATAAACAGTTCATAATAGCATTTACTAATAGTTCTGTGCAATATTCAATGTGTTAAAATCAATGATTTTTTATTTTTTTTGATATCACAAATATGGGGAGAATATGGATAAACACAACATCAAAACCTACATTTTATTTAGGGGATAATTCATTTTATTGAGGGAGAAAATTAAATGAGAAATTTGGATTTATAATTATCTTTTTGGTGGAGGTTTTTATTTAAAACTTTCTAACTAATTTTGACAGTTAATTTTAGTTTAAATAATTTTAATTATTAGATGGGTTTTGTCATCATCAAAAGGGGGAGATTGTTGAGAATAGAATTGTTTTAAACAATACATGTCAACGTTATTTAAAGGGGGCGATTATTGAAAATAATACTCTATCTCTTTATGTTAATTTTGATGCTCACAAATACCCTTAGTTATTTTCTAATGATTTTATTTAGTATTTTGCAGGAATTTATTAATTTATTTTAATCTTGAAGAAACGAGAATTTATTACTTATTTGTAATCTTCTTTATCACTTTCTGGAATCACTGTTCACACATTGCGTAGATAAATATAGCGCGGAATCTGCTTCAGCGCGTTCTGGAATCACTGTTCATACCCTACATGGATAAACGTAGCGTAAGGATGAAAAGAGTATACTTCTTGATATAAGAGAAAAGTATGGTTAAACAACCATACGTTTTCAGCAAAGTATGGAAGGAGAACCTTACGTTAGTAAGGAACCTTACATTTTGGTTATCAGCAAAGTATGGAAGGAGAACCGTACGTAAATTCTATGTGATTTGTTTGTTTCTCGAAAGTATGGTTCATCAACCTTACTTTTGTAAACAATCATACGTTCTTGGAAAAGTATGTATCAAGTAAAAGTATGGATCTTTTACCGTACATTTGGGTGTTGAAGAAAAAGTATGGATGATCAACCCTACGTTTGTGTTCAACCTTACATTGTCAACCCTGCATTTGAAGACTATGTTATTAACCCTACATTTGTAGGCCACATCATCAACCTTACGTTTGGCATTAGAAATTTTGATAGACGATATTTATGTGCAACGATCAGTAAGCTGATTTTTGGGCGGATTTCAAGCCGGATATAAAGTCATTTTTAAAGTACGACATTGAATAATTTAAAGACATTTAATTAATGGATTTAAGATCGAATGAAAAGGATCTTTTTATGCTGATTCATTGGGAAGTTACGACTTCTCTGTAAATTAAAATTTTGGAATATCGCGAATCATAAGGAGACTTTTATGGATCTAAATATGCAGGAAATATTTTTTATTATATATGTTCTCTCTGAAACACTAGGTACAAAAGGATGTGATCGATCTATTATTGAAAAAGGTGGAAAACAGAGATTTCAACTATTCACGATTGATCTGCTGATTCAAACGGAGCATAAAAGCTCTGTTTGTTCAAGAATAAGGAACTCAATATAAGATTCACATGTTCTACATCGAATATCTACTGTGGATCTACAACTACTGAGGTTGTGAACTATATCTCTATATCTACTACAACTGGATCAACTCAGAACTGCTTCTTCTTAAAGATCAATATTTCTAGAGAGGTTGATCCATCTATAGTCAATTGCATTCTGTTGCAATTGTGAAGATCAACTGGAAATTTCTTTCTGAAATTATTTTTTATTCTTGAGTAACTAGCTTCTTGTTCTAAGCTATGTAGGTTTTTGTTTGAACCAGAAGGCTTTGTTTCACCTTGGATTGTAAAGGTATCAACTCCCTGTACTCAGTTGTGAATCGGTTTGTGGAAAAGAGGACTATATAGTGAAAATCACCAAGCTCTTGGAGTATAGCATTGGTGGAGTGGACTAGGGGATTTCTGTTCCCCGAACAACTATACATATCTGTGTTCTTGATTTTACTTTTTCCACTGCACGATCAAATCTGATAAAGTATAAAGGACAGAACTCGTTCAAGAAAAGAGTTATCGAAAAATTGAAAAATACACAATTCACCCCCCTCTTGTGTATAATATATAGATTCAGATCCAACAACAATGTTATGAGTGAACCCTATAAAATATTCAAAATTTTATTCATAAACCTGGTTACATGTTCATAATGTTATTCATGGACCTAGTTTCATGTCCAAATGTTTATTAATGGACCTGATTACAATTCAAAATGTTATGAGTGAACCTTATTACATGTTTACAATATTATGCATGAACCTGATTACATGCTCATAATGTTATGCATGGACCAGGTTTCATGTCCTTAAATTTATGTGTGTAATTGATTAAATTTTCACAAAATTATGAGGGAACCTAATTATGTGTTCAAAATGATATATGTGGACCTATATTCATGGCCACAAGTTTATGTGGGGGCATGATTTCATGTCCTTGAATTAATGAGTGAAGTTTTTTCTATTTACACATTTCACATTGTTAGAAGTTTATGTTTATTATATAATTATATATCTTATTCTAATGTTTTTACCTCATTTTTTATGATCTTGGATTTCATTATGATTCGTGTCTTATAAACATCCAGTGCATATTCCATGACTCCAGATTATGATCTTTGATATACAAGATATGATATTTAAGTTTTATACTCATGTTCTCATAACCTTTTACTCATGTCATACATATGAATATCATTTATTTGACCTTAATGAGAATCTAAGCTCACCATTTCTTGTGTTTCCTTTCCCCCAATTTATGAATAATGGTTTTAATTAGGATTAATAAAAGGTAAGATCTTTAAAGGAGATAGTGAATCTATTTCACCAAGATAGATGACTATGTTTCCATGTTTCCAAAGATGAAAAACTATTATATTCCTCTAGCATATAATTTTTTAATGTGATGAATATACATCTAAAATAATTTAATATCCATGTATATTAGTCATGGGTCTCTATAGTTGATATCAAAGGGGATGATTAGTCAACATTTGGAAACTAGGATGAGAGAATATTAGTGAGATACATAGGGATATTTCTATGAATTTTTCTAGGGATGACTCTAAGGATAAGTTTATGGTTTAATATATTTAAAAAAATGATTCACTATTTTTACATCCTATATGTGATTTTTCAAGATTATGTGGTTTTAAACTATGATATATGATTCTCACACTACACATTATGGATTTATTCAATGGAAAGAACCGGAAGAAACTGGGTTAATGTTGAATCTGATAGAAAAATTGATGATGAAAATTCAAATATGATGATAACTATAGTGAATAATGTTGTGATCATTCCTAAATAATTTTTATAGAACATGATTGAAAACATGTTCCTTAACCAACCATTGGACTCACTAAATAAGGGAAGAAAGGAGTTCACTAAGATTTTAGATTATGGAGACCATGGAGGTAAGAAGATTTAGTTTCCTTTATGTAGAGAATGTGGAAATAAGAACCCAAGTGAATGTATTAGATGAATAGGAATATGTTTTGACTCTGAAGAAAAAGGAAACAAATAAATTAATTACAATGGGAAAATAAAAAGTTTGGTTAATGAAATGAATGAGAATATTGTCCTCCCAAAGACATCATTGATGGTCAAATTATTATAATGTGGAATGAATGGTAATTATGAAAATAGAGGTCCTAAGTGGAAAATCTCTAAAGAGAATTAGAAAGGTGGCATGAGTAATGGTTATATTATGGATGATAATGAGACTATAGTTCAAATGTAAAAGGAAAGATACATTAATTTATAGGCTGAGGTATCCTTGTTAATGGATTAAGGATGAAGTTGAATAATCAAAGTGTTTATGTATTCAGATTCATGAATTTGAATTGTGAAATATATAAGTATTGTTTAGATTATGTTTTTCACCATGGATTTACAAGAACATGTTGAATAGTTCTGATGGAATATAAAAGTGATTTAATGGAAAGGTGATATTCATGGGAAACACATTATTAAGGGATTGATGACACTTAAAATGTTCTTGATGTTAAGATAATGATGTTTGGATAAATTAAATTAGATGATACTAATTACCTTGGGACTGGTTAATGATTTATAGAGAAAGTTATTTATTTTATCATTGATAATGTTTAAAACATATTTTTATTTAAGGAATATATCTAATAAACATTGGAATAAGAAACATTCTTGTTTTAAATAAGGATTTAGTTTCAGGTTATTACCACGTTTCAAGAGAATACATGATGAAGGTATTCAAGTGTTTGGTATGTGATGAATAAGAGATAATTTATGATATATGGGGGATCAATGTTATGTTGTTTTTGATAAATTTAATGATCTTATAATATTTTAGGATTTCAAATTTTGAAAGGGTTACAAGGTTAACTATTTATGGAATGATTTATGTGGAACTTGAGATAAGTTTTTAGAGATTAAAGTTTTATCTCTCCATATGAGGATTTATGCATACTAGCTAGCTAGTGATAGCCATTTCATTGTGATAAAGATACATGGAATGACCAATCATTCTACTTGTGGTTTTCATGATATGATAATGCTTTAGGAATGAAAAAATCACCTTCATTTCTTTAAATAAGAGGTTAAGTTGAAATTGATCAAGACACAATAAAGGGTGAGATTGTGATGAATTCAAGTAAGTATATCTTCTAATGAAATTTCATAAACATTTGGAAATGGATATTGAAATAAAATTTTGTCCAATTTTCATTATTTTCATGATATCAATTTTCTATTCAAGCTTCTTTGGGATATGGTTTTGTGATCACTAACTTTCTCTACATCACCTGCTTCTGTTTATCAACATTCTATATCACCCTCCATTAGAACATGATAGTTAGATTTCTCTTCCATGTTCATGTTTTCACTTTCCTCATATGTTCTTGTATGTGAAAACGTAGTTATGAGTTCCTTTGGGTAACCGTTATGTTTCAAACATTCCCTTGTAAAAGGAAGTTTTAGTATTCATTTTTAAGATGTGGGTTTCTATGAAAGGAACTTTCAATTATTAAACCTTTGATAACACAAAATAATTTTGAAAGTGAAATTAATTTTAAGGGGGTAGAATTTAACACCCTGAGATTTTCAAAAATATATTATTTTGAATTAATTTAATTTTTTTGAAAATTTTCATTTCACGCAATACTGAATATAGTGTGTGTTATATAAAAACACTAAGTTTGGTTTTCATTGCACGCAACAACAAGTTATTCATGCACTACACGCGACTCTTAGATTATATTTTGGTATACGCAACACTATTTTTGGCTTATGTTACACACAATTCCGTGTTCCTTTGATTTCTTGTGTTACACGTAAGACCTAGTTTTACTAAACTAAAATGTACTATTAATATTATTATTAAAATATTATTATAGTTTTAACCTTGCCGTTGGAATGGAGGTTATGAATAATATCAATTAAGCTATAAAAAAATATTTTAAATATGTATATAAGAATAATTACTTTAGTGACCAACTAACTAGAAATGAAAATAAAATCCTTATAAAAATATTGGAAATCTTTTACTGGAAAAATACAATCAAACATGGTTTACCTTAATAAATTAATTAAACTCTTTTGATAAATTATTTTAATGAAATATATATATTTGTATATATTATTAATTCAACTATTTAACTTTCATATTATGGGTTTTTAAGACAATATATAATAATAAATCTAATTTTATATAAAAGGATATATATATATATCTTTCTAAAGGGTAATTTTATTGCCTTTTAATGGCGCACCTATCTTAATAATAATTTTTGATGTTGTTATAAATTATATTTGATAAAATAAACATCATATTTTAAATTTTAATGTTAAAATTATCTTAGGGTGAATATTTTTTATTTTTCTGAGAAGTTTTATTTTTTGATGAATAGTGAAAATACTGATTTTTAATTGAAAATTGACTTTATTATATTATATATATATATATAATTAAATTATATTTTTATTTGGTTTTAAAGTATATTTAGATCATTTATATATCTATTAATAAAATTTAGTTCATTATAAAAAATTTAAAATTGAAATTTTATATAAACACATTTCCAACATTTGATCATTTTCACTATAAAACCCAATTGTCTCGTCTCATCTGTGTGATTAATTTTAAATTAATTTATGCTACTTATGAAATTATAATTTGAAAAAATGCATTCCATATTATGAATAATAGTAATTTCTAATTTATAATAATGTTAGATTAATTTTTTACCAATGTGATTATGGAAAGTAATTAAAATTAATTATAGTGATTAAGATAAAAATGTGTTTTCTTAGTGATACAACTTTAATTTAAGGATCCAAATAGCCTAGATACATGTAAAAATTCATTTTATAGAAATATTTTAAACATATAACCAATTTTATAGGAAATTTAAATTTATTTTTAGGCACATTATGTAAGGGATACCTCTCAATAGTGTTTTCCTTTTTATATTTAAAAGAATACCACCCTTCCCCCGCTGCCAAAGAGCACTCACCCAGTCACTTATTAAAAATTATAAACAACCTTAGATCGGCCAAAACCTACCCAAATATCCTCCAAATTTCCTTAAATTCATCTTATTGTCCTACTTTTGTGAATAACTCCAACCAATGAATCCCTTTGGTGCAAACCAAAAGGAGTTACCCAAAGAAGAGGTAACAACCTTCACCAAGCACTATTATTTTGTTTCTTTCTCCACTCATCTCAATTATTAATATTAAATTCCCATATAATTGCATTATTATCCCCAATATAATGATAATTTTTTATCTTAAGAGTTATAAATATACCTACAAACACTTCCATCAAATGGGATACACAATCATCGTTTGTGTGTACGACATACTATCACATCGCAAAACGATGTCGTTCATTCTTCCATTTCCACCTTTCAAGTTTGGTAATAATGATGGAATTACTATTTTTAAATGATATTTATGATATTTATGATGTATTTATGCTTATTTAAATATTATACAACACATAACTTCATGATTTTTATTTTTTGAGAATATGATAACTTTGTTTGTGGATGTGTGGACTACTGCCTCCTCAAAGTGATGTGATTTGTTCACACATTACATGGAATGTATTAAGGATGGGTTTAGTAAATTCATATGATATATACAAAATGATAATTATAATATAATTATTATATATATATATATATATCATTTACTTTCTTTCATTCAATATGATAAGAAAACTAAAACAACATTCATGCATACATACGACTTATCGTCACCTTGAATAGTGTATCCAATTTAATATTTATATCTTTTATAGATTGTTATAAATAATTATATAATGAATATATATGATATTTATTTCGTTTTTTACTTTATTTAAATAATTAAATCATGATCTATGTAAGTGGATCAATAATAACAAGTCAAAACATATACTTAAAACAAAGTGATTATTACCTGAAACATAACATTAACATAGAATTATTAAAAAATGGGTAATATAAATTCATAAAAAAATCATATATGGTATTATATATAATAATATGATTCATTGGTAGATTTAAAATAATATTATATTTATTATACAGGAGTTCTGAATGTGTACTATGAAATTCAAGACAAAAGGTAAGAGATTTCTCATCTCATTGTTTATATCAATGAGATACATGTCATATTCACCACTAATTTATTTTATGTTGTGTATATAGTTCCAAATGAAATTTTATATAATTAATTTCCAATATTTAATTAAATTAAAAGTTTTTATAGTTTTTTCTTTCATGGGGATCACGATTCTAAAGATACTTAAGAAATAAGGGTATTTCAAGTCCCACTTTTATTTCTGGGTGACTTATGCCGTATTCACCACTCGTTTATTTTTTGTGGCGTATATACAGATCATGAATGTTTTATATGATTATTATAAGGAAATTTAATGTTATTTACATGTTTATTTTACTATCTATATTTCATGGGGTTTAGGGCATAAAAGTTACCAAATAGGTAAAGTAATTTTGTCACAATTTGTCTTCTTTGGGAAAAAAGTTTTGTTTTTCACATGAATTATTTTAAGAGGTGTATATAATTCCATTTGACAGGTTATATCATGAATATAATTATTTTTAATATATTTTTATTTTTATATTATTTTATTCTTACGTCGATATTTTGATTCAAATTTGGCAATGTGGTAAGAGTTTATTGATACAATCTCATCATTTATCAGTGTTGTGTATGATTATGCTTCCATGAATGAAATATTATGATACATATATAAATAATTCTCATGACTTTATTATAATATATTTCTAAATGATATCTACATGTATTGGTACCATTATTTTTACTCTTGGGTACTTATGATAATTAAAAAACCTTTCTAAAAAAATATGAATTTATGCCTATTCGGTTAGAAATCTATTTTATTCAAAATAATTTTTTATAAAAATGTTTTCAAAAAAGGTTTTAAATTAAAATTTTATAATATTTTCAAATAATGTTATTTCAATGATTTCAAGCTTTATTTATAAGTTTTCAGGGCTAGTTTCACAGAAAAATTACATCAAAATGTTTTATGATTTAAAGAGTTTTTTTCAAAGAAGAAGGGATATTTTCTTTATGAAATAATCAAATTCATATTTAAAAATCCTTATCTATATAAGAATAAATACATAGATATCGTTTATTATTTACTTGGAATATGATCCAATAATATCATTCATATTCTTTCTCTGAATGGTTTATGTTTTGAAGGAATGATGTTTATGAAACCCATTTTTCCTTCACGTGTTATGCCTTGTTAAAATGTTTATGAAACTTTCTTCTTTTTAGGGGTCATCCTGTGATAAAATGACTATGAAACCTTTATAATTGTTTGAATTTTATGATATGATTAAATTTTAATGTTACCCATTTCATTTCATGTGTTATGATATGATTAATGTATATGATATTTCCACACACAAATGTATGTTTTTATTATGTGATAGGTGGGAACTTTATCTCCCTTTAATGCATTGGGTAAAGATTTATATCTCATGATATAGTGATGGGAACAAGTTAATAGGACTTATCCACTATGGGAAGAAGGTGTAACCTGATCCACTATGATGAAAGTTCTACCACTAGGGATAGTGGTGTGTCTCATCTAGGAGGTATAATTTCCGATGCATGAACCTTATTAAATGTTCGCAATTTTGTGAGTGAACCTTTTTACATGTTCATAATGTTATTTTTGAACCTATTTATATTTTAATAATGTTATTTAGGACCTGGTTTCATGTCTATATGTTTATGTGTGGACCCGATTACATGTTCACAATGTTATTAGTGAACCTTATTACATGTTCACAATGTTATGTGTGAACAAAATTACATGTTCATAATCTAATGTGTGGACCTGGTCGCATGTCCATATATTTATATGTGGACCAGATTACATGTTCAAAACACTATGAGTGAACCTTTTTACAAGTTTATAATGTTATGTGTGGACCAGGATGCATGTCCGTAAGTTAATGTGGTAACTTGATTTAATTTCCTTAACAAAAAGAGTGAACCTCTTTCTATTTACACATGTTCACTTTGTTATAATATGATGTGTATTCTATAATTCTCTATCTTATGAAAATGATTTTATCTCATGGATTATTCTCTTTGATTTCATTACAATTCGTGTCTTATGAACTGTCAATATTTATGGCATGACTTAATATTATGATATTTGATATGCAGAGGATTATCTCAAAGTTTATGCTCATGTTCTCACACCCTTATACTCATGACGTACTTATGTATCTTCATCATTTTACATTACTAAGAATTTAAGACCGCCCTTTATTATTTTTACTTTCCCCTAGGTTATGAATAATGGTTTTAAGTAGGAGTAATAATGTGGAAGATCATTAATGGTGATGTGGAAGATATTTCACCAAGATAAAATATTATGTTTCTAAGTTCCCAAAGACACTATACTATTACGGTCCTTAGGCATGTAATTTTTTAATGTGATGAATATTCATATAAAATTACTAAATATTAATTTATTTTAATACTAGGTCTATGTAAAATTTATCATGATCTATTTCCTTGTAAATATTGTGTGAAATAAAAATCACATTGCTTCTCAAGGTGGTATTCTATTGTATGCATGAGTGATGTTATCATATCCCCTACAGAATGAAAATTAAAAAGGTATATTTGATCTAATGAATAAATAGTTATAATTATGTCATAAATAATATATATATATATATATAGTTTATATATGTCATCATACCCAACAATTATATGTGGTAATGTAAAAATGAATGACATCGGTTTGCAAGGCGGTGGTCCACCGTACACATGAATAATGATTTCATAATCCATTTGACTAAAGTAGGGACATTGCAGGTAATTAAATTAAAATAAAATATTCTTATTATAAGGAATATACTAATTTTATTATACCATAATTATTTAATAATGATTTAATTAGGTGTGGGATGAAAAAAATGATCGTGGAAGGACATTAACTCTTCTTCGGGTAAACTCCTTAGGATTGCACCAAAAGACATTCTAGGATGGATTTATTCCCAAAATAAGGCTTTTATTATTAGGGGATGTAATATATGATGTGATATGGGTAGTTATTGGCCATACCATAATGGGTTTAAGATGTTAATAATATAGTAGGGGGCAACCTTTTATATGTGATGTGAGTGGAACACTTGTAATTTTTGAAAAGAAAAAGATGTACACACATTTTTCACATTAGAAAGGGTAAAAAATAGATTATTATAGAGAATTATACATTATAAGGTATAAATATGTCCATAAAATATATTTTGGACAAGTTTGTAATCCTCTTTAACCATTTTCTTTTTTCTTTAACCCCTGGTAAACCCATTTTTACTTTAACTGTGGTAAATAATTCTAACTATTTTTACTATTCTTTATAGTAAAAAATTAAGTTAACCTTATTAGATAATATAAATTATTATATTTAAAAATATTTAATCCATTTCTCCAAATTCTGTTCTAATAATTATAAAATTTTTATATTAAATTTAATCCCTCAGATGCAATTAGAAATCATGTTTTATTAGAGAAAATGATCAAAAGTTGAAAAATATTTATATCAGAATTTAATATTAAAATGAGTCCAATGACATAAATTGTATTAATAGATATATAATTTTTCTAATTTTACATTAAAAAAATTCCAAATACAATTTATCTTTACAAATTGTTTAAATGAATAAGCAGTTTTTAATTAAAATTCAATATTTATCAATATTCATCAAAAAATGAATCATTTTAGAAAAATCCCAAAAACATCACCATAAGATAAATTTCATATGGTTATTTTAAAATGTAATTAATTTTATAAAATAAATTTTATAAAATTGGTCAAAATGTATTTAATATTATGTGTGTGAAGCACAACTAAACTGTCTATTAGAAAAAACTTATTTTTTTTCTAAAAACTTTTCTTTTTTTAGTTGATTCATATTTTTAAATATAATTAGTAGATAAATAGTGAAATGTTGTAAACTATATATCTCTTATAATTTAATTAGTTCTATTCATACCAGATAATTTAACAATTAGGTTATAATTGTAATATTTAAATAATATTTTAAAAGAGTATCATGTTTTCTTTAAATCCAGTGTTGTGTGAATTGCAAGTGATCAAAGAAATTGAATTTATTTAAAAGGAAATAAGTCATAAATTCTATAGGTGTTACATTTTTTCCTCCTAAAAAAATTCATCCTCAAAATTTCATGGTTATTACCTTCTAAAACTATAAGGGTAATTCTTCTTCATAACATCATCTATTTCCCACATTGCTTTCTCCATTTTATGATATATCCAAAGTATCAATCATAGACGAGTCATCCAATTCCTCAATACATTATCTCTATTATCAATAATCTTTATAGATTCTTTACATTATGGTATATTAGGTTCCAATTATATTTCATTAGATGTGAGAACATTTGTTGGGTTTGGAAATTACTTCGTTAATAGTGATATATGGAACACATAATGTAATTTTGAGATATTTGTTAGATTTCCAAATGATAAGAAATAAATCCAATTTTTTCAATGATATAAAAGGTTATGATTTTCTTGGGGATTATATTTCCTTTATTACTGAACCTTATAACACCCTTTCATAGAGATACACTAAAGAAAACATGATCTCCCAATTAAAATTCAAAATCCTTCTTCCGATTATTGGAACAACTAACTTTCCTAATTTGATCTGATTTAATATGATATTTAATAGTATATACCTTTATTTTGGTCAGTTGAATAATCCTTAGGCCTAAAGGTTTCCTTTCACCCACTTCATCTCAACAAGTTGGAGTATGAAATCTATTTCCATATACTGCTTTATACAAACCCATTTGAATACTTGAATGGAAATTATTGTTATAGGAAAACTCTAAAAATGGTAAATACTTATCCCACATACCTTTACAGTCAAGTGATCATGACATCAACATGTATTCCCTTGTATAAATATTCATTTTATACAATCCATTTGATTGAGGTTGGTAGGTAGTTCTTAAATGAAGCTCAGTATCAAGATCATTCTAACAACTTTTCTAGAATTTCAATGTAAAATGGGGATCATGATTAGAAAAATTAAAATATGTAGTACATAAAGTCTTACAAAATCATTAATATAGATCCTTATAAGGAACTCAAGAGTTAAATCCTCTCTTACAGTGAGTAAATTTGCAGATTTGGTTAGTAAATCAATGATAACCTATATTTTGTCATTATTTCTAGGAGTATTTGTTAGTCCTATTAAAATTTCCATAGTAATGTCATCTTATATACACAAAGGAATAGTAATTGGTTTCATTAATCCTCTAGGATGTGGTTTTACAACTTTCACTTGTTGACAAACCAAACATCTGGACACATAATCAGTAATTTCTCGCTTCATGTTATCCCACCAAAAAATGTTCCATAAAATCCCTATATATCTTGTATCTACCATGGTGTATAGAGAAATTTGAGTGATGAGTGTCATCCTAAAATTCCCTTTTTAGCTCAATTATATATGGAACACATTGTATCCTTCCGAATTTAATAAAACCACCTTCACAAATGGAGTCTAATAATTTATCATCATTAATAAATTTAATTTTCTTTTGAAAGACCTCATCATAATATTGAGAAATTTTTATCTTTTTTAATAAATTTGGTTTCAAAATAATTTAAAAAATTAATGATTTCTCCCCTTCCTTAAAAATTCCTATGTCTATATTTACTATAACCATTAACATAGGATCCCTCTCAATCCTCATTTGGTTCATAATTCCATGACCTTTCATACTCAATGAATCCACAACCTTATTTTATTTCCCTAGGTGGTATTGTATTAAGAAATAATAATCCATTAGTAGATCAATACATTACCTTTACCAAATATTGATATATTTTTATGAAAAGATTTATTATAGGATTTTATGATCTGTGTATATCTTGCATCTTTCAGAATAGAGGTAATGTCTCTGTTTCATCAATGTAAATATTACAACTAACAACTCAAGATCATGGGTTAGATAGTTTTTTTTTCAGGATTCTATAATTACATTGATGCATATGATATAACTCTATCATTTTTCCATAGGACACAACAATTTCCCTTCTTTGATGAATCAATATATATGACAAATTCATCATTTCCGGATGGTAGAGTCAAAATATGATCATTAACCAATATCCACTTCAGTTAATCCAAACATTCTTCACATTCCTTGTTCTAGAAAAACATAACCCCTTTTTCTGTAATCTTGGTAAAAGGGTTATCGAATTGGGAAATGTTTTGGGTGAATTACTGATAGTAACTGTCAAACCAATGAAACTACATACCTTGGTTATATTTTTTGGTTCATGAAATTATTTAAATGAATTTTTCTTTTTATGATCAAACGGGATTCTATACTTGGAGACAATATATTCATGAAAAGACACTTATTGAATCCATAAATCAAACTTAAAACATTTTTCAAATAACTATCTCTTACTATCAGTCTCAATAATGATACGTAAGTGATTCTCATGGTCATTATGGATTTTAGAATACACAAAAAATATCATCATTGAATGCCAAAGAAAAATCATCCAGATATTACTTGATTACTATATTAATTAGATCCATAAAAATATATGATGTATTATTTAATCCAAATTAAATTAATGTAAACTTTTAATATCCATACCTCATTAAAAAATTTATCTTTATAATGTATTCATTATTTACTTGCAATTGATGATACCCAAAATTAAGGTTAATCATTGAATAATACTAGGCTCTATGAATTTGATTGAATAATTCATCAATGTGAGGTAGAAGATAATTTTTTAATCATAATATCATTGATTTCCATATAATCAATGTAAAACCTCTTGGATCTATATTTATTCATAATGAAGAGAACATGGACTTCTTATGGTGAAACACTAGGGTGAATATATCCCTTATCATCTAAAACCTATAGTTTTTTTAACCCCACTAATTTTACATTGAATATTCTATAGGGATTATTTGATATTCATCTTGAAACAGGGGTTAAATCAATAGAAAACTCAACTTCATTCTCTAGGGGATTTCTATGAAATTCTTCAGTAAATACATCAATGTATTCATACATAATAGGTACTTAGTCCATTTAAACATTTCCTTCACCATCCCTATATTTTTTTCTCTTCTTCCCCAATAATATCATTCGGTAGAGTTACTAGTGATGGATCTATATTTGAATAAGATGATAATGTCTCTTCTCTAAATATAAGAAAGTTTATATCTTCCTCACAAATCGTAATTTCCTTCCTCATGTGATAAATTTTTTCATCATATTTTGAAATACAGACCATACCAAGGATTTTATTGAATTCAACCATAGGTATTATAGTATTGACAGTAAATAAATCATGTTTATGTGACATAATAGGGACTACCTGACACATCCTTATTGTAGTAAGACTTCAACTAGTATTTTTGACTAAAAACTACCTTATTAAAATAAAAGAGAAACATATAATTTTATTAGAAAACTTGGTAGATATAAAAGAGTGTGAGGATGCAGAAGAAAATAAATCATAATATAAATTTAAAGTCTTTATTAAATTACCTAACTTCATATCATTGGGTACTTACACCTTAGTTTTAGTGACCACATAAGCTTTTCCTTCTCCCCTTGTCCTCTTCTGTGGTAGATTCCCTTGAATCTTGGGATATTTGTTTGTATAGTTTCATATCTCCCTATAGTTAAAACACTAAATATCATTTTTTTTATTTCATCCATTTTCATTCTTTATCTTAGTGGAACTTCTCTCCATACTTATAAAAAAATCTTCATACCTTTAAGAATTTCCTTGGTCGATTCTTTCCACAATTTTCACAAGATGGAAATCATTGTGTTCAATTCTTCTTATTTTATTCATTCCCTTTTTTAGGGTTCTCATATGACCTATTCTTCTCTTGCTTTCCATTAAATATGTAATATCTAGAGAATAACTTAAATTTTTATTATGTAACACCAAACTATTTCATCATATGATGAAAATGTTTGAGAGACTAGCACCTTTCAGAGGCTTGTCTTAATCCCTTCAAAGATATGGTCAATCTTGCACTATGTGTTGTATATGTAATCCATAGTATAGATATCTAAACTTGTAAAGGTAGGTTCACACTCTGAAAAACTTTCTTATTCCTTTTTCATTAAGCTAAGGAACATTCTCTTCATTTCATTTTTCTACTCATGATGAAAATATTTTTTGAATAATTTCTCTTTAAAATATTTCCATTCATGAGTTATATTTCATATTCCACATTGTTATTCTGGATCAATTAAAACCATTAATCAACATCACTTTTGAGATAGTAAATTTAAAGTGTAACCTTTTCCATTTTACCACATCCTAATGGAATAAATATATTCTCCAAATACTTAATCCATTTCCCATATACCATTTGATTAGTAGTGCCACCAAATTATGGGGGATTCTATTGCATAAAGTGACCCAATATAAGAGAATCTTACTATGGAATAGGTTTCTTAATTTTGGAATGGTTTTTTTCATGACCTGATTAATCTTCCCTTATATATACATAATTTTCTCAGTTCCAATAATAGCTATATTAGCTTCCACCGTAGGGAAATATCCACATTGGACATGTGTATTGATACCCTTCTTCATTCTAGGAACCATTTCTAAAAAATGGAATATACTATAATTTCTCAAAAAATTATGAATTTTAAATCATAATGTATGGTTAAAAACATAGCCTAAATTAGAATTTATGAATTTTTAATCTTAGAATCATAATTTTTTTTATTTGGGGATATCTTCATTTTCCAATCCTACATAATGGATTGTAAATAAACTATAAAGTATATTAAGAATATTATATAGTAGTGTCAAAATAGGTGCATAGTATGTCTCATTTTCATACACCAGGTGATGATCAGGCCAATCTAAACGCACCCTTTTAATATTTATTACCACTAGGTACCTCCATTCCAGAACCATACCCACTTGTATTATCCAACCATGGATATATTTCAATAGAAAACCACATAATCTATTCCTCTCCTAAAAACCACATAATCTATTCCTCTCCAAAACATTCTTATTTTCTTATATACTTTTCATCAAAGTCTATCAAAGGGTTATTTTACCTAATTCTATGTTTTTCTTAATCTATTTCACAAGGTTTCTACTAAACATCCCCATGATACATACTATAATAATCCTGACCCTAGTAGTCTGGATCCAATGCCTTAATTTATAACATTGGAATTGATAAAAAGGGTCAAACGATGAAGGATCAGTGGGTTTTTCAATTTGGGAGAACCAAATACATACATGATACCCAATTTATATTGTGGATCTAAAATAAAACATAATAAAATAAAATGATCTTCATCCATGAAAATCTTTCAAATAATTCTTATTCATATCTTGGGGAAAGGATACAAAATATGGGTGAGCTCTAATGCTCATTATTGGTTAAGTACAATGAAAGATATCATGATTAAATAATTATAATAAATATGGAAATGTAAATAATTGAACAAAAATTCCATTTAATTAATAACTTGGATATCATAATTATGTAAGGCATAGTTAATATGGAAAGGTAAATAACTAAAAACACATTCCATGTAGTTAATAAACTGAGAAAGAAATGCATCTAGAGATAATATCACTGTGAAAATCTCATGTATGATGATAAATAAATTCATAATGAAATAAAATCATAATTATTGAATGAAATTATCACATTTATTATGATACCTCTATCATCAAGAGCTTCCACAATATAGTTTAAAACTACACATAGAAACCCATATAATTTCTCTGGCTAATTTGTATCATGAGACATAGATATCCATCGAGGGGCTATATAATTTCAGGACCAACCATAAATACATGTCAAATCATTCCACATATATAAAATAATTTATTTCATTCATGAAAAATGTGTCTTATCAACAAATATCTGTATTATGTAAAGGATATATATTTAACAATATTTCCCTAGTTAATCAAATAACCTTAAAATTATTCAAAATATGTAAAAATTGTATATTTTTTAGGAAAAAATAACATCCATCATAAAATAATAAGGATGTATAAGATAATTATAAATTTTAATGAAAAAAATTCATGATAAAGTTATTATTTTAAGAGAAAATTAATAATCACAATATAAAGTGATATTGTACAGTAACTTTTACCACTTGGTAATTTTCAAGTCAAATCCCATTTGATGAAATGATTCAAATTAAAACTTAAAATACCATTAATTATGAAATAATAATGATATTACATTTCAATATGGAATATTATACAATATAAAAAAATTTAGGTTTATAACTTACAATATGCCATAATGAAGGGAAATTGAGACGATGTCCCTTACCTTGAGTCTGACTTCTCACATATGTTCTTTATATTACTGAATAATAAAGTTATGTTAATTATTTACATGCTAAATAATTTTTTTCAGGTTTATTATTCCTTTTATTTAACTTATTATAATATTATATATAATTACATAATCAATTATTTTAACATCAGGTGTTTCAATGATATTTGACTTATGTGTCAAAAATGACTTCAGTAGATTGAATATTGGTATAAAAGGTCATTATTTCAACATATACATAATAATAATCATGAAATTATTATAATATTTATACTTAAATTATACTTTTATTATCAATAACTCAATATGGTTTTGAGAAATGAAGTATGTTATGATCATGGAGACGGTAGGCCGTACGTATGCATGCGTAACGTTTCTATTTTTCGATGTTCATCATGGAAAAAAGGTAAGTAATATATTATATTTACCAAATTATAATAAAATAATAAATACCATATTATTTATATAAATTTACTTATTTATATCATCCATGTGATGTGGTGATAAAAATACAGTAACATCTCTTCGTTAAGGCAGTAGTTCACACGCACACGAATGATGCTTTCATCTTTTAGTGAGTGAAAAGGTAAAATAGAAAATCTTGTATTATATTTTGAGAATAATAAATATGTTATGAATATAATAAATATTTCATTACTATCACATATATTTATTAGATTTATCCTTATCACCATCTATGTAAAGTGTTAGTGAATAATGAACCACATCTCTTCGTGATACGGTAGTCTGCCATACACACAAGAGACATTATTGTATCCCCTATGGAATGGAATGTAAAAAGGGGTGTATGATATAATAACTCCAAATGTTTAATTATTTTTAAAATATAATATAATATATATACATATATACTTTAGATCCATCATCTTACCCAACCTTGAGTAGTAGAAATAGAAAAATGAATGACATTGGTTTGTGAGGTGGTAGTCCGCCGTACACATGAATAAAGATTTTGTAACCGATTTGATGGAATTGGGGATGTTTTTATGTAATTAACTTAACATAAAAACATATAAGTATAGGGAATATCATCATTTTTTATAATAATTTAATGAGGTGTAGGATAAAATAAAACAAAAATGCTTGTTCAAGGACGTCACCTCTTCTTTGGGTAACCTCCTTAGGTTTGCACCAAACTCCTTTCTAGGTTAGATTTATGACCAAAATAATTTTTTTAGGATGAGGGTATATAATTTTTAAGTTATTTTGTTAGGTATTGGAAAATAAAAAAGGGTTTTAATGTGTTAATAAGATAAGATAGGGTTACCTTTTATAAGTGAGGTGAGTGGCACACTTGTATGTTTTGAAAAGAAAAAAGTGTTCCCACATGTTTTACATGAAAAAGAGTATAAAATGCATTATTATAAAGAAATATAAATTATAAGGTTGAAATATGGAAATATTATATGTTTTCTATAATTATTATGTCGTTTTAACCCTTATCATTTTAGTTAAACCCCCCGATAAACCCATTTTTTACTTTAACTGCGATAAATAATTTTTATAGTTTTATTATTCATTAAGGTCAAAAGTTAAGTTGACCATATTAGATAATATAAATTATTATTATTGAAATTATAGAATCTATTATTACAAATTAATTTAATCTAATTGTAAAAAAATAATTTTATATTAATCCCACAGACACGAAGAGAAAACAGATTTTCAATGAGAAAACGTTCAAAAGTATACAAATTCATTATATAAAAAATAAATATTAAAATGAAGAAAAGAAGAAAAATTTTATTAATAAAAATATAAATGAAATAATTTTACTTTTAAAAAATTAAATATAATTTAAATCTATAAAAAATTTAAAAAAATGGCAGTTTTCAATTAAAATTCAGTATTTTTCACTATTCAGCGAAAAATGAAACATTTCATAAAAATCAAAAACATTCACTATAAGATAACTTTAATATGATTATTTAAAAATTTAAATTAATTATACAAAATAAATTTTATAAAATTGATAAAAAATTAACTTTATATTATGTGTGAGAAGCATGACTAAACAATCTTTCAAAAGAAATACTTTTTTTAGAAAACATTTATTTTTCTATTAAATGATTCTTATTTTTATTTATAAAAAATATATAAAAAATGAAAGTGTATAATATATATATATATATATTTCATAATTTAGTTAATTATATTCATACCATATAATTTAATAGCTATGTTATAATGGTCATGTTTAAATAATATTTTAATAGAGTGTTGTGTATCATTTAAACTCGATGTTGCATGAATGAAAAGATATCAAAGAGATCAAATTTATTTAAAATAAAATATGTTGTAAAGCCTTGGGGTGTTATATGAGATGTTGAAAAATTATTATGAAATACGATGAGTATGTATATAATCTCCAAAGAATCTAAATCTTTACAGTTTTAAGGGTGTGTTTTGTTATGAGATGTATTGAATACTGATATAAAATGATGAAATATATATATTTGTATGTTTCTGTGAAATTATGGGGTTATCTCATTTCACTTCCACATAAAATAGGTTTTGGAGGATGATTAGACTCTGAGTTCCAGCTGATGTATTTAAAATGCATCCTAAGGAAAGGACTTTTTCAGAATGTCTGCAACAAGAAATTCTATAGGAACTTACTATATCCTTACCAACCCAAGCTCCCCTTTATCCTTCATGAAGTTTTACTTGATTTCAATTTACTTCTTACACAAGTGATGTACCATATTTTTTATAATATTAATTCCACTTGAATTATCATAATTTATTCTGATCAAAGACTTTAATTTCACACCTATTTATTGAAATTTCATCTTTATCTATAATAACCATGTGTGGGATTATGAAGAAATAATGTATTCTGCCTCTATAGTGGCTAGAGAAATACAGTCTTGTTTCTTTTTATATAAATAAATACACAATCCTCAAAATATAATTAACCACCTAATGTTAACTTTATATCTTCCACTAAGTTGGCCCATTATACATCTATATATCATTATAAATCTTGTTGATACGTTCTTATATATAGATAACCAAACTCTATCATGACTTTGATATACTATAGTATTCTCTTCACTTCAAACATATTATATTAGGATCACTTTTACATCATTTCATTTGATATGTGGTAAAAAATGTTGGGTCATATTTCTATTAAGTACAATAATATTCTCATGAAATTATAGTTTTCCATGAAATTCATACTTCTCGTTCATCATCCCTGGAATATTTCATCTGGTTCGTAGCCAATTTTTTCATCTCTTTGTAATCCTATTTTCCAAATTGTCTCTAAACCTCATCAACATATTTATATTCATAAATAAATGTTCCACCCCTTCACTATATCACCTAAAGACCATGAGAAAATGTTATTTCACTAATCAATGACTTTTAGAACTCATACTTTATTAATTATACAAACTATTTGGTATTATATTTGTTTGACCCACCAAATATTATGTCATTGACATATACCAAAACCACCATCCTTTGTTTACTCTCATTTTTACGTAAATATTTTGATATTTTCCCCAACATTGGAATCTAGGTTTCTTTATGTATTGATCCATTATTTAATATCATGCTCTTTATTCTTGATTTATCCCATAAAGAGACATTTTCAA
This sequence comes from Viscum album, assembly GCA_963277665.1. Taxonomy (NCBI): domain Eukaryota; kingdom Viridiplantae; phylum Streptophyta; class Magnoliopsida; order Santalales; family Viscaceae; genus Viscum; species Viscum album. The sequence goes on from OY728130.1 coordinate 845,668,049, forward strand.
CATATAAAATTATTATGATCTTCATAAATAGGAAAACCATATGGTCGTTCCATGTACACCTTTTCTTATTGAACTCCATTTAGAAATGTTAACTTGACATTAATCTAGAATATAAACAAATTACTTTGCATTAAAATGGATAAAAATAGATGAATTTTCAATAGCCATGTCATAAGTGAAAATGTCTCATCAACATTGATTCACTCAATCGAAGAGTAACCCCTGCACAACATTAATTAATTTTGAATCACTATGTCATATTTATTTAAATTATTATGGAAAACTCATTTAGTCCGGATGTTTTTAACATCTTTCGGCCTCAAAACAATTTCATACATCTTATTATTATCTATTTAGTTGAGCACTTCATTCATATCATAAACCCAATTCTTATCTATTATACCTTATTCAAGTAATTTTTGATCTACCAGTGATAGGAATTATTTTTGTTTTAGAGACATCATTATCCTCAACTGCACTGGGAATTTTTGATCCTTGGTGATGTTATGACTATCAATTTTAGCTTGTCTCTTTGTCTTATATATAGATATAGGACTAACTCCATCCTACTCATCATCTGAATATTATTCGGAATCTACCTCAGGCACTTTAACTCCCCTGATCTTCTCATTTCTTCATCATTATCCTCCAAATATTGTTCACAAATTTTATAATGAATTTTATCATTGTCCCCCACAACAATATCATTTCTCTCAAAAATTGTTCTTATAAAAATAATAACAAATTTAAATGATTTTATTTCCCTTAAGTATCCATGAAATATCCCTTCATCTCCATGTGATTGAAACATATTATATTTTTATTTATTGATAATGAAGAACTCACTTTTCATGTCTCAAAAGAAATTCAATTTCTGCTTATTTCCAAACCACAACTCTTATGAAGTCTTACCTTCCCTTAGGAATAATAAATCTCTGTTTAGAATATAGGTCTATATCAATACCACTTTTTTCCAAAACTTTTGGGATAATTATTTCTCGATGAAAATCATTCTATAACTTTTTTAATGATTTAGTTTCTCCTCTCGACCACTCCATTTTATTGAGGAGTTATCACTACCAAGAAATGGTGACTTATCCCATGATTGATGAGATGTTATTCCACTTTCCCATTTATAAACTCAATCCCAATATCAATTAATAACTTTTAAACATTCTAAATAAATATCCATTCATCCACACCTAGTAGAAAAAACTCATTTAATATATGTTTTTTACCTTTTAACACTAGTTATAAAGATACATTAGTATAGGTGACATTAAATGTGGAATATGACGTGTTTTTTATAAATTGATGTTGAAAACCCTTCTAAAATGTGAAATATAGAATGTTAATTTTTAGTAAAAATGATGTTGAAAGGATCTATAATTGGATTAAAATGTTTATTTATAAAAATGAAGTGTAATATCCTCATTGTAGGATTTCAACATTGGTTTTTGTTAAATATTACATTTATATACATCCATGTGGCCTTTCAATGCTAGTTTTATAAAAAATCAATATAAAAAGATAATTTTTTTAAAAACAATTATTAAAAAAAAATTATTTCACACCTATAAACATAAAATACGGAACCAAAATAAGAAAAAAAACTACACAAGTAAAAAAAATAGTATAAAAATTTATTGATAACTTTTTCAATATTTTTTAAAAATATACAAAAAAATAAAAGTTAAACTTAAAATTTTTCAAACATAAAAAATATTCTAAAAATTAATTTTAAATTTTTTCTAATTCATTTGATGAAGATAAATTAACATCATTAAAAGCCTTCAAAATAAATTTTGATGAATTGAAAAAATATATTTTTTTAAATTATAATTTCTAAAATGAAACTAACATTTTTAAAATATGTTGTTGTTCTGGTTATAGTTTTCTCATAAATGAATCATAAAAAATACTATCCATATTCAATGTTCTATTTTAAAAATCTAAAATACAGTTATGAAAAATTAATACAATAATAATAACACAAGATATGTAAGAAAAAAATTAATATTCACTGATATACATGTTATCTACCTAAACATGCTCATATAAAATTTTTTCTCATTCCACTATTGAATAGTGATCCCTATGGAACTTGATCCATGAAATGTTTTATTTTAAAATATTAATTCTAAAAATTTATGTAAAATAAAAAATTTAATATTAAATAAAAAAGAGAATATAATAAAACTTATTACTTTAACAACTTTATAAATCTTCTTTGAACACATCCTAGTAATGAGAATACGCAATATGTTTTACATTAATTTCATAGAAATATGCATAACATAAAATGACCAATAAAATATAAAAAATTCAGCATTAATAATAGTATCATGAATAGTTATTTATAATTATATAATTTTTATTAATAGTAAAGGAATGGAAAAACCTAACATATAATCTATTTTTTTAATCTTTCATAAACATATTCAACTCTAGCTTTATGGTTCAAGTATTTCACCTATGTTGAAATGTATCGGGTGTCTATAAACCCATAAATAAAATTAAAATAATATTGTTTACAAATATTTTGGAGATTAGTGATTATAAAAGTAACCAATTAAGTCAATATAACATGTGTTTACTTGATAAAAATAAATTAAAATATTAAATTACATACATGGAAAGAAGCTTCGACACATGAACATAGAGATGATCACCCCTGATAACATCCATGATTTCATTTTTAAAAATATTTAACATATAATCTATTACACATATATATATAGTCATAAAACAATTATAATAATTATCTAATAAAGAAAAAATGTGTGGTAACTTTGTTACCCAATCATCTTCATGAGAAGTATCTAAAGGTATTGGAATCTTAAATTTTCCTTCAATCTAAAAATATTCCTTTGATTTCATATAATATTATACAGGTTAAGTATATGAAAATATTATAGGTAATTTTGAATTTAATCATAAATGAAAAATGAAAAACAACACATAGATCATATATCACTTGAAGGTAAATACTAATTAGACAATGTAAAAAATAACCAATACTCTATCCAACTATGGGAACCTCCTTAGTAGGAAGTGACACTAGAGTAGTTGTGTCAATAATACCATGAACATTTACTCTTATATAACTTGACTATATATGATAATTATATACATAATCCCCAAAGGATTTATAATTTTAAATGCTATAATATGTACATGGAAGTTCCTAACATGAAAATTATAGTAGACGGTTGGGTCTAAATGAGGAGGATGTGGATCTGGGTAGGTAGGTTGTGTTTTCCTCCTCTCGTATGTAAGAATATACGATATAGTGATTTAATTATATCCTCTATAGTATCATTAAACTATCATATCTAAGCCTCTAAATAATGTATTCTTCCCTTATATTCTTCCCCCATAATTTCTGAAATAGGAGAACACAAAATAATTTTTTAAAATTAATGCCCTCTTTATAACCTCTGATGTGGCCCCGATGTTCTGGATTTCTAAATAAGTGGAAAAAATATCCATATCAACCTTAGGGATAAAGGACTCATAGATTATTTTCTCCTAAATGGTTTCCCTAACTAATATTTTCAAATGTAATATTAGTGAGATAAATTTACTAAATATTAATATTGATTAAAAGTAACAATAATTTAAATATAATATTATGATCTACTTCCTTTTTTTGATTAATAATATACTTCCTCTTTTCCACCATTCTCACCCATTACCATTTTCCATGATGAAGGGGAGGAAATGTAGGGTCAATTGTAAAATATTCAGATCTGATACTTGACATGGTTCTTAATTCAAAAAAAATCATTGATTTTTTTATTTTTTAATAAAGGATACCCTCCATATGGAAATGTAAGAGGGTATATATTGTGAGACACCATCTTTTGATGAGTTTTCCTAGATTACTATTACAAAAGAAATAATAAATAAGTTATAATTTAATTATATTAATTAATAAAATTAGTTTACACTTACTTAATAATAGTTAACCATTATATAACCTTGTTTTACACTATCTTAAATTTAGTTTACCCTAACTTAACTTTAGTTTACTTTTAATTAAATTTTTTTATTCTTACTTAATTTTTTTTTACCCCTAAATAACTTTATTTATCCTTTAATTAACTTTACATTACCATTAATTAACTTGTTTTACAATTACATACCTTTTTTACCCTAACATACCTTTTTTAGCTTTTTACTACTTTATTTTACCCATAATTAACTTTAGTCTATCCTTAAAAAAATTTTCTCCCTTAACTTTTTTTTCACTTATTCTACTTTAGTTTACCCTTTCATAATGTTAATTTATCCTCACTCATGTTTTTTTACCCTTATATACCTTAAATTTACTTTAAATTAACTTTTTTACCCTTACTTTACTTTATCTTACTCTTAATTAACTTTAGTTTACTCATGAATAACTTTTTTACACTTATATAATTTTTTTATAATTAATTAACTTTAGTTTACTCTTAATTAGCTTTACATTAACCCTACTTAACTTTTTTTTACCCGTACATGCCTTTAAATTACCGTAACATAACCTTAGTTTACCCTTATTTAACTTTTGTTTACCCTTAATTAACTTTAGTTTACCCATACGTAACTTTTTTCCCTTCACTTAATGTTATTTTACCCTTTACTAACCTTTATAAGTTTCATTTTATAGTGCAAAACATTTTTTTACCCTTACATAATTATAATAATTATATTTATATGTAAATAATTAAAAATATATTTATTAAAAAATGAAAAAAGATTATATATTTTTTTCCAACAACCAAAACATGCCCTTAAGGATTCACCCCATCATTTGGAGACAAATTTTTACCATGTATCCCTATATGTAAACCCATAATTAAGGCATGGATCTTGATTCTATTTACTCCCAAAAATATAAAATGAAATGTACTCTTTCTTAAAATTTATCCATCTTTCTGCCACAAAGGATATATAATTTTTCTTAATTACATTAATCTCTTGAATGTTAAATGTCCCCTATAATCTAATAGATAAAATATTAATACATGAATAATATTTAAACAACTGGAATAATAAATAAATATGTTTATAAATTTTACCGTTACAGACTCCCATAACAGATCTTTTGATGACTGGTCGACGCTCTTACAATTAGGGAATAAAATACATAACCAACAATGACTCTGTATAGCCAGGTAAGTCATAAACATTACGGCTTGTTGTCCAGTTGGGTGGTTATTCTCATCAACGTTAATTATTACTCATTACTCGCCACATGTAAGGGAAATTTTTAGTAAATTAGTAATCTCACACCTACCATCATTAGATACAATTCTCTCTATAGAAGAATAAGATCTATGCATAAATTTAATAAATATAATTTTAATTTCATTAATTTATTTAATTATTATAGATATATATTTATATAAAAAAACATACGCACCATGGTTCCCTTTCCTCACTTTATTTCATTTAGAAATATATATGTTACTTAAAAAAATATACATGTACTTGTATTTGATTAAAATTTAAAAAATGTAATAAATAAAAAACTTACTCTTCATAAAAGAAAATAAAACATTTTATTTTTCATTCTTCAACCAAAACAATGTGTAACTAAAAAAAGTTAATATTAAAATTAACAATAAAAAATTACTGAAATTATCATCATCTAAAAATGTGTAATTTTTTTCATTAGTATATTTTAAAATAAATTAATTTTATAATTAAAAATATAATTGATCATAATAGGAAGAAATTTATAAAAAAAATTTGAAAAAATTTATTCCGAAAAATGAACACTGTAAAGAAAATAGTCACAAAAAGTTATAAAGAAAAAAAATTTCAACCAAAAAATGTATATCTGAATCTTAAGAATATAAAAAATATTTAAAAAAATAAATAATTCTAAAAATTAATATGATTAAATATAAAATTTTAAAAAAATAATGTTTTTAACTATGTCAGTTTCACAAAAAAAGATGTCTTGATTAGTTAAGTGAGTAATAGAGTGTTTTCACATATCCCTTACACATGATCATTTAGTGTTGTATGTAAAATGTATACAAGATAGTCACTTTTATCATCAGGTAATCATGTAATAGATGAAGAAATTTCATATAATTCTTCAGTATCAATAGTATTTTCATCACCCTTATGATTTTTTCTCCCTAGAAAAACAACATACCACTATTCATTTAATGGGTCAACAACATAAATTATATTTTTTACATGCATGACCATAATAAATGATTACTTCTTACAACTAAATCTTTTCAAGTCAACAAGTTTCTATCCATACCCATCATGTTTCACACCATTGTTACTTTCAACCCAATTACACATAGATACTGGTACTCAAATTTAGTATAATAAATCTCCCATATATCCTAAAATCTCCAAAATATGATATTTATTTACAAAATGGGTTTTTACTATTGGTACTTGAAAAACATAGTGATTCCAAAAATAACCATTAGTCCATTATTTGGAATGGTACCCCTGTCTTCTATGTTTTTTTTTGTAAAATTTATAACTATTAAAATCAAAACTGGACAACATGATCACATCAACACTTAATACCCTATTAACCATTTCAATGTATCTATTATAGATAAATCAATGTTTATTTTAACCTTATGTCAGAACCTTGATCTTCTTTTCATGTATGTTTTCCTTTTTTTGTGTTTTTGAGTAAAAGAGGAGTTTCTGTAAATTTCTGAAGTACATGCCGTGTACTTATATGTACACACTATGTACTTAGTTTCCATACGTAGATGTGTGCTAGTCATGTAACGGCCGAGTACACAACCATGTGTGGTGACATGGAGTCCGCCTAAAGTAGGTCCCGATAAGGGCAAGTACATGATGTGTACCCATAATGTACATGTAGTGTATTTTGTTTTTTTCATTAAACATATTTTGGTCACGTCTAATTGGCATAACATTCTTCTTTTTCGGTCGTCTCATCTAGGAGCGTCTGTAAATCTAAAGATCTTCTCTAAGTCCCCAACTCGTCATCCGCTCCCCAAATCGAACTCCATCGATTGCATTGGAATCACGTCGGTGAGTTCTCTCTTCTTCTAGAACTCCACTCCTGATTTCTCCTCCTTATCACGTTATATTCAGTTGAACTTTTTATATGTTTTTGTAGATCAACAGTGTTCTAATGTGATTAAAGTCATTTTATTAACGTATATCGAACTCACGACGTCGAGGTATGTGGTTTGTGCCTTTATGTAGATAGTCTTTGAGTTATCCGTGAAAAAGTGCCCAATACCCCTATTAGGGGTATTGTGTGTTTATGGTTTTAGCACTGTTAATTATATTCTATGATTTTATGTTTGAGTAGAGGTTAATTGAATAAGAGTAATGTTATTTGTTATGTTTTGGAAGTGTTTTCCTATGCATGTTTTTTATATGATCATTTATTCTTGCATAGCATGTTAGGCTATGGTGATTTCCATTCCTAGTGCTAATAGGATGGAGTGGTATTTTTATCTGAAATACTATGATATGTAATAGATTTTTTATCCAAGTAGTTCTTGAGGTTTACATTGGCTTACATGTATCATTTGTGCATGTTTGACTTACACAGGGCTCTGAGAACCTAGTGTAGTAGACCATAGGGAGAATGAATATTGAGGGCTTCTCCAGAGTATCTGTTTTACTGTTATAATGTGATACCATAGGGGGAATGGACTAAGTGATTCCTTATAGAATCTGTTGTTCCTCGATGTGGGACACATGGAGAAACAAATGTTTGTTGCTTCCCTAGAGTGACTTTTAGTTACTGATATGATACTATAGGGGTAATTGACAGCGAGTGCTTCCTCAGAGAGTTTATGTTAAAGCTGAACCAGAGGGGTTAGACTATGTGTACATCCTAGAGGGTTTCTTGTACTTGTTTAGTTGAACCAAAGGGGTTAGGCTCTGAGTAATCGCAAAGGGTTACCTTCTTTGTTTAGTGTCTTACTTGATATCTGAAATTAAATGTAATTGAAACTCTATGATTGTTTACTTTTGAGTACTTCCTTGTTTGATGCTTCTTTTTGCATATTGTCTTCCATATACATTCACTGACTGTTAGGATAGAACTTTAGGTGGTTGAAAACTGGGATTAGTCTCACACCCTATTTGGGTCATGCTTTTGGGCCTAAATAGATTTTGTTGCCGCAGGTATAGATAAGGGAAAGTGCCCTTTTACTTCCGGTACTTGACTGCTTTGGAGTTGGAGAGCATGGGACCAAGCTAAGGCTTGTGATGCTGAGGATTTGTTTACTTGTTTTCTTTTATACTTTTGTTTGGTACTATATTCCAGAATTGTGACATGTTTGGCTATTTTTCCTAGACATATATATCATGCATCATTTATATATGTGCTCCAGTTATTTATTTCTACAATCTTCCACTTTTTATTGTAGTATGGTATGTTTACTGCTTCTGGAATTGTTATCTGTTTTACTTCCACTGTGTTACTTTTCCAATGAGGCTATAGTTTTCCCGCTATCATACCTAAGGCCCTTGCTGCTAGTCGGCATCCTCTAGTGTTCGGGGAAATGTGCTTGAGGCCATGTGACCAACCGAGTAAGAGTCACCTCTGGGTGGCTTCCAGAACCGGGACATTACAAAATGGTAATAGAGGAATTCATTTCTTCTTAACTTACTATTTGGATCCTATAGTCGAGGATAGTAAGGAATAGGTATTTGTAATAAGCTGTGCCTAGGAGTAGCTAATCCATGTATAAGGAAAATCAAATTTACCTTGGTTATTGCAATTTTTCTAGGTTTTTCAATTTTATAGTGAATTTTATTTCACCATTGGGTGATTCAAAAGTACTGTGCTATTATCATTGATGTTATTGAGGTTCTATTTCTGTTGCAACCCGATGTGATGAGGGTATTCCATCTCATGCACATTATAGATATTTTCTAGAAATCACATTTCATGCATTCTTACCATGCCACTTACGGAGCATTAGCGATTGTATGTTATTGTGATAGATGTTGTGTAGATATGCATGTTGTTGTGATAGATTAATTGATAGAACAAATGTTATTTGATAGGGTATTGAAATTCTTAAGGGTTTTCTTTAAAGAATGAAAAACTTTGGTTCTTTGGGTGTTATGGGCCCTCGTGGATCTGATTTTGGTGGATCGTTGCCTTGTTTTCCTTGTATATGACATGTATAAGATGCCAATCTTTGATTCTCGGGGAGTATGCACCCTCACAGACCAGAATTTGGCACTTAAATGTCTGTTTCTATTTTTTCTAGGCTTCTGGAGTAGTTTCTGGGGCTTAATGTCCAGAACAAACCTGGAATAAACGGTGTGTAATGATGAACACATGCTGTGTGTCCTTCTGTTTAGGAAAAACTGTTTTTATTAAATACACATTGTGTACTAAATGTACAAACGATGTAATATCTAACAGCATCTCAAACTATGTGGGCAGAGACATCGGGTTTCTAAATCTTTGGTAGGACACTCTGTGTATCGGATGTACACGCAGTGTTGTATAACTGTGTAACCGAACGTGTGACTAACAAAACGGGTCGATTGAGTCTTTTATAATACACATTGTGTATATCTGGAACACGCCATGTAGTGTAAATTGAGTATCTGGTCGTGTAGCGAACTACACAGGTCAGTGAAATATTTTTAGTACATGTAGTGTCATGTAGAAACACACCGTGTAGGGTCAGCCATCTAATCAGACGTGTCACTAACAACATGAGTCAGTAAAGTTGGTCTAGTACACGCCGTGTTTGGAACTAACACACCATGTATTCTTATTCTAAGAGAACTATGTGGCTTATCCATATAAGGGAACTCGAGCAGGGGAAGAGGATTTAAGTACATGTTTTGTGTTAGGAAAACAAGTCGTGTGTTTGGGGAGTTACATGACCACTGGTGGCAGGAGTACACACCCATGTGAAGGTTTAAGGGAACATTTCGTGTAGTCCTTATACACACCGTGTATCCATGTTTTGAAAAACATGAATTCTTTATTTCTCCTTTTCCGTTCTTAAACTTCTATTCTTCATTCCTTGATGATCTTGATCTAAGGTGTGTGCTTGACCTTGCTGATTTATGCCACCAAGATGTCCTACGGTTGTACGCCAGTTATAGAGCAATGATTAGACACCAGACATGGCTGATCATGGACAACCAGCAGATCCTCCAGTTGTGCTAGTCTTGGCACCATCCATCATTCTGGACACAGGTGTTGATGCACATTTCCAAGAGGGTTTTATGCGGTTTTTACAGACCTTCTGTGGAGTAACACATCATGCCCTGTCTATGGTAGAGCTGACACGAGTTTTCCAGCAACATCATCCTCCCACTTTCACAGGGGATGGAGGGCCTCAGGCTGTAGAGTCATGGTTAGAAGCCATGATTTCTATCTTCGAGCATCTGGAGATGCTTTTAGAGGAAATGGTGAAACTCTCTACGTATATGCTTCGGGATTCCACCAAGAGATGGTGTGATGTGATCTCACATGCATGACGCTGGTAGGGTACTACTTGGTATGAGTTCTACCATTCCTTCTACGTCTACTTCAATTCAGAGAATTTGAGGGCCGATTGAGCCCAAGAGTTCATGAGTATGGAGTAGTGTACTCTTTCTGTTATGGAGTATTCCTCTCACTTTACAGACCTATAGCGCTTCACGCCCATCCTAGAAGGTGATGAGTTATTCTTGGAAATGACGTCCGAGGATGGTCTAGGCATGACATCCGATCTCAGGTAATCATATTCATTTTGAATTCCATCGCTTCGATAGTCAACCAGGCGCTAACCGCGGAGCACAATTTGAGGGATTCTGGAGTTGTGAGATAGGGCGGCTCGACATCCGAAGTTGGTATTCCTCCTATTGAAAGTAGGAAGTGTCGTAGGGAGTCCACACATAGAGATCTTAGGAGGCGATAGACATCTTTAGGTAGCCAGGTGGTGTGCTACCAGTACCGGAAGAGTGGGCATATGAGTCCACATTGCCCGATAGAAGTAGTAGAGTGCTGATCTTGCTGCAAGATGGTTCATCTTCAGTGCTTCTGTCAGATATTCTCACCAGAAGCTAGTGACAATCATTATTCTATGACTCCTCATTCAGAAGCAGCACCACCAGTTTCTCACCAGTCAAGGAACTGGAGTTCTTACGGATGCTTAGGCCGAGGTAGAAGTCGCGACCATGGTTGTTAGTCTCCAAGATTTCAGAGATAGTAGGGTGGATCAGCTCAAGGTGGTTATGCAGGGTTACAGGACTGCGGTTCAGGTCAGACATTTTCAGTGGAGCAGACCCGGCAGGACCAGGATCCCGTACCCTCTACAGTTTGAGGTATTATCCTAGTTGCCATAGTTTTAGCCGCTGCTCTTTTTGATACAGGGGCTTCCCATAGCTTTATATATGTTATTTTTCTGGAGATCCTTGGTATCTATGTCTTTTCTCCTATGAATATCTTGATTCTAGACACTTCGTTCTGGAATAGAACAACTATTGTACGTCAGTGAAAGGAGTGACCTCTTGAGTTTTGTGGGTGTCCCGTCTTATGAGACCCTTATGTCTTAGAGATGACAGGATATGACATCATTCTCGGAATAGATTGGTTATTTCTTATCCAGGATGTTTTCGATTTCTATAGCTGTAGGGTGAGTTTCATAGAACCTGAGGGTAGATCATTCCTTCATAAGGGAGAATGGGATGTCCAGGCGAGCAGAGCAGGACCCTAGCATCATGGGTTGGGAGGAGTTACAATCTAGATTGCTAGTCTATATCTGGATGACTAGGGGACTTCAGAGATGGAATTTTCTCTCGTGGTGGATTGTTTCAGGGATGACTTTCTAGAGTTCTTTCAAGGTTTTCCTTTAGAGTGAGAGGTTGAACTTTTGGATGATCTTGTTCTAGGAGCAGAACCGGTGTCCATTCCTCCTTATAGGATTTCTATACAAGAGTTCCCAGAGCTAAAGAAGTAGTTGGAGGAGTTGTAGGAAAAGGGTTTCATCCAACCCATTACTTCTCCTTGGGGTTCGCCTATCCTGTTTGCAAAGAAGGCATATGGTACCCCCAGACTTTGTGTGGATTATCAGAAGTTGAACCAGTTGATGGTCAAGAACCGATATCCCTTACTAATGATTCAGATCTATTTGATCAGTTTCGAGAAGGCCGAGTGTTCTCAAAGATTGACTTGAGGTCTGGTTACCATTAGTTTCATGTTAGACCATCAGATATACCTCTTACTACCTTCCAGAGCAGTTATAGTCTATACAATTATGTGGTTATTCCATTCGGTCTCATGAATGCTCTTGTAGTCTTAATGGACCTAATGAACCGTGTGTTCCATCCATACTTGGATTATTTTGTGGTAGTCTTAAAGGATGATATGTTGGTGTACTCTCACACTCCACACGACCATGCCACACATCTTGATATCATTTTAAGTACACTAAGAGAGCATCAGTTGTATGCTAAGCTCTCAAAATTCCACTTTTGGATAGACCAGATTCACTTCTTCGGTCATGTTATCTCAGAGATAAAAGTATCAGTTGACCCAATGAAAGTGAGTGCAGTAGTTTCCTGGGAGCAACTGAAAAATTTCCTTGAGGTGCAGAGTTTTCTAGGGCTAGATGGATACTACATACATTTCATACAGGACTTTTCACGCTTAGCATCGCCGCTGACAGGCCTAACTATGAAGGGTGCACAGTTCTTGTGGTCATATTCTTGAGCGTCAGCCTTTCTGGAGTGAATGCGAGGTTAACATCAGCACTGATACTAGTTTTTCCAGAACCAGGAAAGATCTATACTATTTATTGTGATGCTTCAAGAATTAGGTTGGGATATGTGATTATGCAGGGAGATGGAGTCATTGCGTATGGGTCTCAGTAGTTGAGGCCACAAGAGAGGAATTGCCCGATGCATGATCTTGAGCTGGCAGTAGTTGTTCATTCTTTACGCAGTTGGAGACATTATCTTCTGGGAGGGCATTTTTTGGTTTTCACTAACCAAAAAAGTCTCAAGTACATCTTTACTCAGCGTGACATGAATTTGAGACATCAAAGGTTGGTTGAGTGCCATCAATCCTATGACTTTCATCTTGCCTACACGCCTAGGAAAGGAAATGTTGTGGTTGATGCAATGAAAATCAGGACTCCGATACAGGAAGTTCTGGAGGCCAGCAATGAGTTGCAATTTATGGATCTGTTATCTGAGATTCATTTAGAGGTGCATGACAGATAGGGGTAAATGTTTCTATCCTATGTAGCTTTTACATCTACTCTTCTTGATTGAGTGCGAATGAGGGAACTATCAGATTATAAAGGAATAGTACTACGGGAAAGAGTGTCAGGAGAGGAACCTATTCCTATATGGACCATAGTTGAGGATGAGATCTTGTGTTTTCATGGGCGCATATGGGTGTTAGCATACATACATGAGGAGATGATTTGGGACTTTCATTCCTCAGTTTGGACTGTTCATCCTGGTGTCACCAAGATGTATCGTGATCTACACTATCAGTATTAGTGGCCAAGTATGAAGAGAGATTTTGCCAAATTTTTCATGAGGTGTTCCACATGTTAGCAGGTGAAGGTGGAGTATCAGTGACCAGTAGGGTTTTTACAGGATTTACCCATTCCTAAGTGGAAGTGGAATGATGTCGCGATGGATTTCAGGACAGGGTTGTCAAGGTCTCCTCGAGGGAATGATTTAGTTTGGGTTGTCATTGACAAACTCACAAATGTTTCTCACTTCTTGCCGATCAAGGAGACCTTCAGTTTTGATGAGCTGGGAAGGTTATACATCTGAGTGATTGTACGTTTACATAGAGTTCCACAATCCATTGTTTCAGATAGGGACACACGTTTTACTTCACGGGACTGGTAGGGGCTTCAGAAGGCTTTGGTCACACAGGTAATTTGAGTACAACTTACCACCCCCAGATAGATGTCCAGTCCAAGAATATGATTCAGGTGCTTTAGGACATGCTTAGACCATACATACAAGATTTTGGAGGTTTGTGGGTGAAGCACATACCTCTTGTGGAATTTTTCTACAATAATAGTTTTCAAGAAACTTTTCAGATGGAACCTTAGGAGGCTTTGTACGGTAGGTCATTCTGATCACTACTATGTTGGATAGAGAATGGAGAGTTAGCTATGTTGGGATATCGTCTTGTCCAAGAGACCATATAGAAGATAGTGTTGATTTGAAAGAGGATGGATACTATACAGTCACGATAGAATTCTTATGTTGATTGACGGAGACGACCTCTGGAGTTCGAGGTCAGAGATCAGGTTTTCCTATGTGTCACATTGATTTTGGGACACAAGAGGATTAGGAGACATGTTAAGCTTTCTTCAAGGTACGTTGTGAAGTTTGAGGCATTGGAGAGAGTTGGGCCGGTTTCCTATCGGCTGGAGTTACCTTAGAGGTACTGAGATATGTAGCAGGTCTTCCACGTTTCTTAGCTTTGACATTACTTCTTATACCCGTCTCATGTTTTTCAACCCTAGGAGGTTGAGTTAGAGGATGACGCCTCATTCGAGGAGAATCCAGTCTGGATTGTTGATCGATGTGTGATGGTTATATGTGGCTAGTCTGTTCTTCTAGTATGAGTTATATGGCAGAACGGTTGAATAAAGTACAAGACTTGGGAGAGGGAGGCTGTTGTACGATCCTAGTGGCTGGAGCTGTTCAAGGATTCTTCTTCTACTCCACCTAAATAGGGAAATTTGGGGATGAATTTCTTTAAGGGGGAGGTTTTTAAGAACCCAAATCTTCTTTTCAGGCATGTGTTCCTTTTTCTATGTTATTGAGTAAAAGATGAGTTTCTAGAAATTTCTAAAGAACATGTCATGTACTTATATGTACACGCCATGTACACAGTTTCCGCACATATCCATGTGATGGCTGTGTAATGGTTGAGCACACAGTCGTGTGTGGTGACCTGGATGCCACCTAAAGCAGGGCCCGATAAGGAAAAGTACACGCTGTGTACTTATAAAGTATACGCAGTGTATTTTTTTCCATTAAATGGACTGGGGTCATGTATAATCGGTAGAAAACTCTTCTTTTTCAACCACCTCATCTAGGAGCATCCATACGACCAGAGATCTTCTCCGAACCCCCGAATCATCGTTTGTTCCCCGAATAGATCTCCATCGGTTGAGTTGGAATTGCATCGATGAGTTCTCTCTTCTTTTAGAACACCACCTCCTAATTTATCCACTTTCTCAATTTATCTTCAGTTGAATATTTTAAATTTTTTGTAGATATATGGCATTATAAGGTTATTCAAGGCCTGAGATTCATGTATATCGATATCACGACACTGAGGTAGGTGGTTTGTGCCTTTCTCTAGATAGTCTTTGAGTTTTATGTGAAAAAGTGCCCAATACACATGTTAGGGGTATTGCGTGTTTACGGTTATTTCCCTATTAATTGCCTGTTATGCTTGTATTTTTTAGTAGAGGATAAATGAATGTGAACAGGGTTAATTTCGATGCTTTGGAAATGATTTCCCATGCATGTTTTGTTTATGACCATTTGGTCTTTCTTATCCTGTTAGGATGCCGTTTGGTCTAACAATCTCTATTCATCTGTTTGGTATGCCATTAAATAGGCCTATGCTAACCTTATGGCTTACTCGAAAT
This sequence comes from Viscum album, assembly GCA_963277665.1. Lineage (NCBI taxonomy): Eukaryota > Viridiplantae > Streptophyta > Magnoliopsida > Santalales > Viscaceae > Viscum > Viscum album. Next base: position 845,683,666 of record OY728130.1, read on the forward strand.
GGATTGTTTGAAAGAAATACCCTCTTAACCTTTGGACCACCCCTTGGCTGTCTCGGCATATTTGTGATGATGTTTCCATACCTCCTCTCTTAATAAATACTTCCTTTGCTGACTTCGAGGGTAATTCAACAATCATCAATATGATTCTGAATCATGTTGGCACATAAATAGCACAATACTATTACTTTGATTTTGACACATTAGTATGGATGCCAAATTTTAATGGCATGTTTAACACAAGGAAGGGCTATAGTTTACTTTACAGTGCTTCCCTGGACCCTCCATCTTGGGTCATAGATTTTTACAAGCCATTAATTCCCCCGGCCTTAGCTTTACTCATTTGGAAAAAGGAGGGAAAAAGGAATCCATTGCAGGACATGTTGGAGCGGTCTGGACTCTGTCTGGATGCTGCTGGTATGCTCTGCCTACAGGCAGATGAATCAGCGGATCATGTGTTTGTATCAAGCAAGTTAGCTTCTGGATTATGGTATTATGTGCATGCAATTTTTAACTACTGCATTCACTCCATTTTGATTTAAGGACTTCTAAAATTCATATGAAAGATTGATTTTATTATGAAGGTCTGGTACCTTCTATTAATAGCCGTGGCTAGCCTGCTATCTTCCATTTGGAAGGCAAGAAATACTGTAATTTTTAGCAGCACTTCTCTCTCCTTCCATACTGATGTTCTGGCGATCCACTGTGCAATTCAGACTGCTTACAACATCCAAAATGGTACCATGAGGAATGATGTTTCTGACTTTATCTTATTGAGGTCTCTTGGTGTAAATGGCAGGGAGAAGAATCCACTGATAATGAAACATGTTGGCTGGATTCCAGCCATCTCTCGATGGTTGAAGGTCAATGTTGACGGGGCAGCTGCTGGAGAACCATGTCCCTTCTGGATGGGGTGGTGTCTTCCAAACTCATAGGGGGTTTTTTAAATGATGCTTCTTCCACTATATTGGAAATTCATTCTCCATTGAAGTGGTGCTTTGGGCAATGATTAAATCTATCAGGTATGTTGTCCAATATGGCTGGCATGATCTATGGCTTGAGTCTAACTCATCTGTTGCAGTTCAAATACATAAGGATCGGTCAAGGAATGTTCCATAGAGGATGTTACCAGCTTGGGTGGAATGCCTTCGACTTGAAGAATCTCTCTCATTTGAAGTCCTACATGTTTACCGTGAGGCCAACCAAGTTGCAGATGATCTTTCAAAGGAAGATATTGAAGAGGTGAGCACCAATTGGTCCATCGTGTCAAAAGAGATTTGTAATATATTTGTATAGGCTGATTGTCGTGGTGAGACTTATACTTGCCTTTTTAGACAACCTCTCTGACTTAGTGTTGTATGATTTAATTTTTCATTAATAAATTTTCCTGGGAGCAGGCACGCCTGTCTCCTGAACTTCTAGGTAGGATGGAGTTATCTTTTTATTTGAGATGCTATGATATAATGTAGATTGTTTATCCAAGAATTTTTTTAGGTTTACTTTGGCTACCATGTATCGTTTGTGCACATTTGACTTACATAGGGATGTGAGAACCTGGTGTAGTGGACCATAGAGAGAATGGACGGTGATGGAATCTCCAAAGTGTTTGTTTAACTATTAAGAAGTGAGACCATAGGAGGAATGGACTTAAGTTCTTCCTCAAAGATTCTATATTTCCTCAACGCGGGCCATAGGTGGAATCGTACATTAATTACTTCCTTATAGAACCTTTTAGTTACTAATATGAGACTATAGGGGGAATTGAGGGCGAGTACTTCCTTAGAGAGTCTATGCTAAAGCTAAACCAGAGGCGTTAGATTATGTGTACTTCTCAGAGGGTTGCTTGTACTTGTTTGGTTGAACCAGAGGGGTTATGTTGTGAGTATTCCTAGAGGGTTACCTACTTTGATTAGTTTCATACTTGATATATGAAATGGAATGTAATTGAAAATGTAGGATTGTTTACTCTTTATTACATCCTTGTTTACTGCTTCTTTTTTCTTATTGCCTTCCATATATATTCACTTACTGTTAGGAACATATCTTTGAGTGGTTTCCTACTAGGATTAGTCTCACACCCTTCTTGGGTCATGCTTTTGGGCCCAAAATGATTATATAGTTGTAGGTATAGATAAGGGAAGCGCCCTTTTACTTCTGGTACTTGAATGATTTGGAGTTGGAGAGCATGAGACTAAGCTAAGGCTTGCGATGCTGAGGAGGTGTTAACTTGTTAACTTTTGTACTTTGGTTTAGTACTTTATTCTAGAATTATGACTTGTTTGGCTGTCTTTACTAGACATATATACCATGCATCATTTATATATGTGCTCCATTTATTTATTTCATCACACTTTCACTGTTTACTATTGTATGGTATGCTTACTACTTCTGTTATTGTTATCTATTTTACTTCTACTATGTTACTTTTCCAATGAGGTCATAGTTTCCCCAATATCACAGCCAAGGCCCTTGCTATTAATTGACAGCCTCTGTCGTTCAAAGAAATTCTCTTGAGGCCGTGTGACCAACTCGATACGGGGCACCTCTGGGTGCCTTCTGGAACCGAGAAATTAAACCTTAAACCATAATACAAATCTGTTTTTTCATTAATCAACCTCTTTTAATTTATTCATGGATATCATAACATCAATCCAGTAAAATGTGATGATATATATGGTTGAAAATCACAAATGTTTTTTAAAATATATAAATTTGCAATCATCACTTGATTATTCATAATTATCTTTAGCTTTAAGCCATGAATCCTTTTACCTTCACAATAAACTACCAAATATCGAGATATAGGGTGGCAAACATGATACACATTAAACAAATAATATATAAATAACCCAATTACCACTTTTGATGTATATTTTTTAACAATATTGGCCTTTGGTCGATGTATATTCTTAATATACCCCTTAAATATTTTCTTATATATTCCAAAAGGATATGTCCAACATAAATAAATAGGCCCACGTATTCTTTTCTATCACACAAAATGAATCATCAGGTGAACTATTATATAAAAAATGTCAGTGGAGAATACAATTCTAGTTTAAAAAGTATGAGGATGGATTTAATCCCTAACACATATAACAAATATGGATCTATCACTTTGAAAAAATTGGATTGAAAATGTACCACAACCTGGTTATCGACTTTATAACAGGTATCAATAGTATCCCATGAAATGAAATCAGTGTCAATTGTTTCATCAATACATGACAGTCGTCATATTTTTTACCTATTAACATTAAATCCATCAATAGAACTAAATTTTTCATAATTGAAGAAAACCCACTAGATACATTAATACAATGTAGGTATTTTAAAAAAATAATCTTCTCACTATTGATTAATGTATAAAAAGCTGAAGGAAAATATATTTTTTTCTGTTCATTGGGGAAGCTAACTCTAATGGTATTACCATGGTTATTATGTCCAATATTTCTTACAATCCATATATAATCAATCCTTTTATATTTAACGGTGTTCTAATTAGACTCTTGGAAAAAAAATTCTCAATATGCATAACATCAATGTTATGTTTTACATCTAAATAATTCTAATACAATGGTTTGAATAAAATAGATCATTTCTTTTATGAATTTGGTTGACAATAAAAATATATTTTCTTAATTTTCACATTTTTTTAATAGTATTCATCTAGAAATGGTTGTTCTTTATAATCATACTCTTATAAATTATTAAAAACCTTTCTATTAATATTCAATAAGGATTATCCATTAATATAAATCTTTGATATCCCATATACAATTTTTCTCTTCCATTATCTAATTAATTATATGAATTACACTCTTTAAAAATTGTACAGGATTTATATCCTTTATCACTATATCCAGATATGTTTTCAAATATAGGAATATCATTTATAGTAAAAATTATCATAACACACAAACAAAAATAATATTTATTATATGCATCAAATGTTGTAACACCTTTCCCCCATATCAATTTAAAATCATCAATAAATACAAATAGATAAAAAGAACTACCATTTCAAGGATATTTTAGTCCATAAATCATAAATCTCATCATTACATATTTCTTATTCATACATAAATATGTTGAAAATTAATAAAAAAACCCACAAAATAGGCCATGAGCTATATTGGCTGAGGGGACACTAATATGAATTCATTCTGCCTGTGCACAAACCCATTCTAAGATTTATAACATCATTTCCAAAATTAAAAAACATGTATTAAAATAGTTTACATTGTGTTCAATCAGAATGAAGACATAGGATTCCATTAGATATGCATTGTAACACCCCATGATTTTGAGAAATGTTTTTTAGCATAAATATAATCTTTTTGATATTTTACATTTCACGCAACAATAAAAATAGTTTTTTATGAAAAAACTAAGTTTTCCTTGTGTTATACACAACAATAAGTTAATAATTAACTACACAAAACATAATTTTTATCACGCTCTATATGGAACATCAAGTTTAACATACATTACATGCAAAATTGACTATCCTCGATGGCTTGTGTAATGCACAAGACTGAGTTTTACCGAACAATATTATATTATTAAAAATATTATTATTTAATATAATAAGATATAACATTGCTTATAAGATGAAGGTTATGAATAGGTTTAACTAAATTAAGAAAATAAATGGTTCAATTAATTTTTTATGAATTAATTAGAAAGGAATATAATAATAATTGAATGTAGAAGGATAGTTTTTATAAAAAATACTATTATGATCACAAAAAACATTTATCCTAATAAATTAAATTAATTACTATTGGTGAATGATATTAATGAAATATATGTTTTATATATTCATTAAAATATATTTTTTTATTATCATCCAATAGATTTTATAAGTATAAGATAAGACGAAACCCAATATTTCTCATAAAATCAACTTTTTTACAAAGACAGTTTTATCACCTTTTAATTGAGAACCTATTTTAAATCAAATTTTTGAAAATTTTATAAATTAAATATGTAAAAATAATCTTAAAATTGAAATGATAAATATAAAAATTAACTTAGCGTGATTTTTTTGTATTTTTCTATGAAGTTTCTTTTTTAGAGAAAAGTGAAAAATAGTGAATTTAAATTCAAAACGGTTTTTCATCTAATTTATTTATAAGGTTAAATTATATTTAAATTGTTTTAGAAGTTTAATTAGATAATATTTTTATAAATTAATCCAATTCAGTTAATTTTTATAAATTTCACTATGAAATTGTGTATGAAAACCTATCAAACTTTTAAGTATTTTTTACTTTAAAAATATGCATTGTCACCCCATCGTTGAGATTAAATGTAAACTAATTTCTACCAGATTTGTTAATGGAATTTAGAAAAATGTATTCCAAATTTGTAATAATAATAATATATAATTTATAATAATCCAAACTTGGTTTTTGAGCAAAATTATTAGTGAAATTAATTAAAATTATTTACAATGATTAAGGTAAAATTAATCTTAATAAGGGACTAAACCATAATCTTAAGGGACCAAATGGCCTTAAAATTTCTTTAAGATCCATTTTCTAGACATATTTATACCCCATAATACATTTTATATAATTTTTTTCCATTATGAGAGAAACTTTTCATGGTAAAAATAAGGAAAGAATTCTCTTTCCTAACATTTATTTGAGTGCCAATCCTACTCCACTTTAAAAGACCTCCTCTCTTCCCGCATTCTCACACCTCTCATGGAGCTAGGTATAAACCAATATCTGAAAACATCGCCCCTAAAAATCCCTCCCAAAATTCTATAATGATCCCATTGTGTATAAATCCATTTAAGGAAGCCCTTTGGTGAAATCCAAAATAAGTTTCCCAAATAAGAGGTAACATTCTTCCCCAAACTATTAGATTCAATTCTTTATCCACCCTTTAAATTATCTTTATTACAATATTATATAATACAAAAAGTATCCTAAATATAATAATATATTGTTATACTATGGTTTATACCTTCACATACACACACTTTCATCTAATGGGTATCGAACATACTGTTTATGTGTACGAAAAACTATCACCGCACAGAATGACGATTGTTCGTTCTTCCTTTACCACCTCTCATGGTAGAAATTGTTATTCAAACTATATTTTTAAATTACATATATTATATTTATAATCTATTTAGGTTTATTTAATTATTTTATAACACATATATTTACACTTTTCTTCTTTTATAATTATGATAACATCGTTTGTGGAAATATAGACTACCGTCTACTCAAAGTGATGTGATTAATTCACACTCTACATGGAATGTATTAAGGATAGTTTTAGTGAAATTATATGATATATATGATAAAATAATTATAATATTATAATGATAAATATACATATATATGTATTACATTTATTTTCTTTCTTTCAATACGATAATAAAATTGAAGCAACGTTCATGTGTACGTATGACCTAGTATCTCCATGAATAGTGTATTCCACTTCATAATTATATATTATATAGATTATTATAATAAAAATATAAGAACATGATATTTATATCATTTTTTGCATTCTCAAAATCATGATATATGTATAAAGACCAAATATATAAAATAATCAGACACATGAAAAAAACCAAGTAGATGTTAATCGAACCATAACCTTAACGTGAAATTGATAATAAGTGGGTAATATAAATTCCTAATAAATGAATATTTTTTATTAGATATAAGAATATGGTTCTGTATAAGATTTATAATAAACTTAAATTTATTGTAGAGAAATCATGTATGAGTACAATGAGAGTGAAGACATAAGGTAAGGGGATTTCATCTCACTTTTTATTTCTGTGAGATACGTGCCTTATTCACAACTCATATCATTTGTATGGTGTGTATAATTCCCATGGATGTATTCTAGGATATATATATTTATTTTTATGGGTATTTACATATACATTTTTTTAATTTTATTTCTTGGGGTTTATGCCTCTAAAGTTACCAAATCAATAAAGCAACATTGTCTCAATTTCCCCTTTTTAGGAAAAATGACATGTCATGCACCTATATTTTTCTATGAGGTGTATATAATTCGTTTTGGAATGTTATATAAAGAATATAATTCTCTTAATTATATTTTAAGCTTTCTGTAATATTATTCTATCCATCATGAATTAAAGTTACAAAAATGTTAACATTTTATTGTTTTAATCTCATTATTTATTGAGATTATTTACAATTACACTTCCATAGAAGAAATAATATGATCTATATCTCAATAACTATTATGATTTTTCTACCCGTTGAATATAAATTCTATATCCATGTAATGGTACCATTTTTTCACTCTTTGGAAATTATGATAACTAAGAAAATGATTTTATGAAAACAGGGAAATATATTTCGTTTCGGTTGGAAAATTGTGTTCGTTCAAAAATGTTCTTTCTAAAAGGTCTTAAAGAGGTTTTATAATTATCCATGTTTTGAGTTTTTAATAAATTTATCTGAATAGAATATTCTTGTAAATTTTTGGTAAATTCACTTTTCTAAACTTATAAGGTGTAAAATAAATGTTTGGTATGTATGTACTTGCCTACCGTCATGACCATAATTTCATTGTTTCTTACTTTATATGTTTACTGGGTTATTTTGAAGAAACGTTTTTCCCTAATATTCTTGAAATTTGTTTAATTTAACGTTTTTTTAAATAAAAATGTTTTCAAAAATATTTTATGTTTTAAAAGTGTTTTAATTTATTTTTCAAATCATCCCTTATATGTTTCCAAAAGGTTATTTTCAAAGAAAATGATTTAAAATTTTTCATAATTTATTTATACATTTTCAAAGATATTTTATATAAAAGGGTTTTTGAAATGTTTTCAAATCATTCTTTATAAGTTTTCATGTCTGTTTTCCAGAAATATTTTTCAAAATGTTTTATGTTTTAAAGATAATTTTTCAAATAAGAAATGATATTTTTCTTAAGATATGTATTTCAAAAGATATTTCAAAATTATTTTCCACATATGATGACACCCTTTGGTGTTACTCATGCCTTTATAGTGATTTAATCCAATAATACAATTCATATTCTTTCTTGAGTGGTTTATATTTTGATGGAATGGTGTTTGTGTCACCCATTTCTATTCTACGAGTTATATGATCTTGAAAACCGCTTCCTTTCATGGGTTATTATGTGATAAAATTATTATGATACCTATCTGTTTTACATAGGTTATGATATGATAAAATTTTTATGTTACCAATTTCTTTTCATGGGTTATGATAGGATGTTTATAAAACCCATCTAATTTTATGGGTAATGATATGATGCAAGTTAAATTATATTATGGAACATTTATGTATGATTTTATTATGTGATGGGTGGGACTTCTATCTCCCTTGAATAAATTGGGTAATGATAAATGGTATATGAACTCAAAGGGTACATCAGTTTTAGCCCAAGTCTGAAAACTAGAATGTATATGAGTAGTATTTCAAGCCAGAAAATAAGCAGGTGTACGGGTTGTAGCCGAATCCTAAAAGTAAGTGGGTGCACAAGTTCTAGACCAATCCAAAGAATAATTGGGTACATGTTTGTTAGCCTAATCATGAAGTATGTACATGGATCATTTCCCAATCCTGACATTTTATGAAGGTCTTGGTAGGTATCCTTGACATAGGGATTTCTATTTTTATGGGTATACCGTAATTCCATGTCTTACTCCAATTTTATTCTTTCATGGACTATGTTTTTGGTTTAAATATGATTCATATCTTATTAACTACTGATCTTTATTCCATGATCCTTTTTTATGATATTTTATTTGTAGGGTATGATCTTTTAATGTTATGACTGTGTTCGTATACCCATATTCTAATGTTTATGCTTACATGTATCCCTTTTTGACCCTTAATAAGCATCTGAGATCACCACCTCTTATGTTTCCTTAACAAGGTTATGATGATATATTTTATGTATGATTTGTTCATGAGGGTTCTAGTCTTAGAAAACTTAGTAGGAGTTAATTTATCTCACCCGTGTACCAGTTTTTATTTTTCCATCTTTCCAAAAGCACTAAACTAACACTGTCCTTAAGAGTCTTTTTATGATGTTTTAAATATTCCTCAAAATTGATGGAATATGTATATATGTTAAGATAGGGTTGTTGTAGTTGGTATCATAGAAAAGTTTTTTTCAACCCTTTGAAACTGGGATGAAAAATCTTTAGTGATATACATTGGAATATTTCTAATGATATTTATAAGAATTTCTCAAAAGATAAGTCTGAGGATGAGCTAATGTTTAGGAAAATGAACTTGAATTTGGGTAAAGAATACAGTGAGTGGATTCCTATAATTATATTCATATATGGATATTACATGTGGATGTGTCTCTAGAACATATGCACCTAGGGTCAACAACTCTGCCAAGGTGCGTTGGTCCTAACTCGGAGTGACCTGGTACACAACAATGGGACATGTTGTACACATGGTTTGACACTCCCGAGGGATGTGCATTTGGGATTCACAAACTATTTACAAAACATCATGAAGGATTTAATTATAATATGACTATATATAACCTCAGATAAACTAATGTAATTTTAGATTAAAGAATTAGGATCCATGATTTAGTCATCCTATATGAAATTTTTCATGATTATAAGGTATCCCATTCTGATAAATGTTTCTAAAACTATTCATTTTGGTTTTAGATAATGGAGAGAACTAGAATGAACATGGTTAATAAGGAATGTTATATATGTTGAAATTATGGGAATTATGAAAAACTATTTTCAAAGTGTATATCTCATAAAGAGAATCAGTAAGGTGGTACGAGTAATTGTAATACTTCTGAAGATAAAGAGATAGAAAAAGACAAGTGAAAGGTATGTGATGTTCTTCTAGTATTGTTTACATTAAACATAATAATGATGATTATATTTAGGTTTAGGAAACATAATGCATGATTCATATTTCATATTCTGGGAAATATGTATTAAGGAATAAGTTGATTAATACTAAGTAATGGTTTAGGTATAAGGTTGGGTGAATAAAGTATTTATGTTTTTGAATTCAAATATTTTGTTATATAAATCATGAAATATATAGGTATTTTTAGTATAATTTTTCATTAAAGACTTAATTGGACATGTTTAATGGTTATGAATACATAGAAAAGTGATTTCATTAAATGGTGTTATTTTGATCAAGGGAATGTAACCCTTAATTAATGTATGACATTTAGATAATGATGTTTGGATATAGATATGTTGGATATGAATAAGTAAATTGGATGGTGTGGATTACCATGTAAGTGATTATTGACAAAGTGGTCTATTCCATCATGTATGAATTTTACAACTTCTTGGATTTAAATAGTGAATCCAGTAATCATTGGAATATGGTGGCATGCATGTTTTCCAAAAGGATTTATGTTAATTCAAGTTATTACCATGTTTCAAGGGAACATACGATGAGGGTATTCACATATTTGGAATATGACAACCAAGTGTTACTTTGTTATATATGGGGGATCAATGTTAAGATAATTTCATTATTTTATTTCTAAATCTTTGGACTTTCATCTTTAGGAAAGGTTAGAAGGTTAATAATTTATGGAAAGTATAAGTTATACATCATATGAATTTTGTGAGATTAAAGTATTATCTCCACACATGAGGATTTATACATATTGGATAAACTATTCTAACAACTTTTTTTATTATAACTCATGAAAAATGGGATGGAATATCATATATCTCGTGATTTGTGAGTGATTTAGGAAAGAAAAGTCACCTTCCTACCCTAGAGTAAGAGATGAAGTTGGAATTGATCAAATAAAAACCAAAGTGTGAGATCGTATATATGAAAATGACTTTTAGAATTTCTTAAACATTAGTAAAAAGAACCTTCAAACAAAAAACCGTATCCTAGTACCTTTATTTTCGATGAATCAAAGGGCCCCTTAGATAATCACAGATTTATGGATTTTTTATTGTTAAATTTATTCTTACTATGTTCTCTATCAATATCCATAAGAACATGATAGTTAAATTTTTCTTCCATGTCCATGAATTAACATCCCACATATGTTCTCATATATATAAACCTAGTTATATGTGACTTTGGGTAACCACTATGTTTACAACATTCCCTTTTTAAAATATGTTTTAGTATTCAATTTTAAGATGTGGGTTTCTAAGAATTGAAATTTGAAGAATTAATCCTTCGATAACCCAGATGAATTTAGTGGATGAAATTGATTTTAATGGGGGAAGAATGTAACACCCTGAGATTTTGAGAAATATATTTTTTTGAATTAATATAATATTTTTGGTATTTTTCATTTCACACATCATTGGAAATAGTTTTTTATTAAATAATGAAGTTTGGATTGAGTTATATGCAACACCAAGTTAATAGTGCACTACACAAAACATAAATTTTATAAATATCTATACGAAACACCGAGGTTAGCATAGATTAAATGAAATATTGACTTTCCTTGATGACTTGCATAACACTCAAAACTGAGTTTTACCGAACAATATTGTACTATTATAAATTTTATTATTTCATATAATAAGATATAATGTAGTCAATATGTTAGAGGTAATTAATATGATTAAATAACATATAAAAATACATGGTTTATATAATTGGTTGTGAATTAATTAGAAAATAATATAAGTACCAATTCAATATAGAGGAAATGTTTTTATAAAAACTACTTTTATAATCATAATATAAATTTATCATAAAAAATTAAATTAATGATTAATGATATTAATTAAATATATATTTTAAATAATCAATAAAATTTTTTTTATGTTCATTCAATATATTTGAAAATACTAAAATAAAAACAAATGAAATATTTCGCATAAAAATAAATATTTTTATAAAGGTAATTTTACACAATTTTAATAGAGAACCTATTTTAAATCCAATTTTTCACACTTTTATAAATTAAATATGTAAAAATAAACTTTAATATTAGAAATAAAAACATAAAAATTAGCTTATGGTTAATTTTTGTTATTTTTTATGAACTTTTATTTTTTAATGAAAAGTGAAAAATACGGGATTTTAATTCAAAACTACTTTTTCATATAATTTATTTTTAGGTTAAATTATATTTTAAATTGGTTTAATTTTTTAATTATAACATATTGTTATAAATTAATCAAATTTATTCAATTTTAATTAATTTTTCTTTGAAATTGGGTATAAAACCATAGCAAACTTTAGGACGGTTTTACTTTAAAAACCCACATCTTTGTCTCATCAGGGGGATTATATTTAAATTAATTGATTCAATTTAATTGAATGCAATTTTAAATAAATATATTAAATATTTGGTATAAAAATAATTTATAATGTCTAATATGGTCAACTTAGTTTTTATCCAAACGATTAGTGAAATTAATTAAAATTAATTACAACAATTAAGGTAAAAGTAAGTTTAATAAGTGGATAAACCTTAATCCTAAGGGTCCAAATAACCTAGAAACATATGAAAGAGACATTTTATGGCCAAATTTAGACCCTACACTCACTTTTATATAATTTTTTCTTTTATGTGTGCCACTTTTCATTGGAAAAACGTTGGTGTAATTCCATTTCCTAGAATTTACAAGAGGGGCACTCCTCCTCCACCATAAAAAGGACACCTCTCATCCCACTTCCTCACAACAATCAAGACACTTTTTCTAAACCAATATCTTCCCAAATAGATCATACAAATATCTCACCTAATCCTATAATCGTATAATTGATAATAAATATATCAAAAGAATCCCTCTAGTGCAAACCAAAAGGAGTTACCCAAATAATAGGTAACATTCTTTTTCAAACTCTTTAGTTATATTTCTTTATCCACTCTTTAAAATATACTAATTCGTGCTTATATAAAAAAACAAGTATAAAAAATATACTTATATGTTATTATACTAAGTTTCAAACCTAATCTTACACAAACTTCCATCTAATGGTGAACGAACTTACCATTTATGTGTACGGGAAACTGTCACCACACAAAATGATGATTGTTCATTCTTCCTTTACCGACTCTCATAGTGAGAATTATGATGGAAAATATATTTATATATAATATATATTATATTTATAAAGGATTTATTCTTATTTTATTCTTTTATAACACATACCTTTATAATTTTTATCTTTTTTAAGTACTATGACATCATTTGTGGAAGTATGGACTACTGCCTCCTCAAAGTAACGTGATCCCTCCATAATCTACATGGAATGTATTAAGGATGGGTTTAGTTAAATTTTATTATATATATATATATGATATAATAATGTAACTAGAATAATTATATATATACATATATATACATATATTTCATTTAATTTCATTCTTTCAATATAATAATAAAATGGAAACAACATTCATGTGTATGTACGACCTACCGTCTCCGTGAATAGTGTATTCCAATTCATACTTATATATTATATAGATTATTATATTAAAAATATAATAAAAATAAATGATATTTATATCATGTTTATATTTTTTAAATCATGATATATGTATAAGGATAAAAGATATATCAAATTAGGACACATGCAAAAAAAGTGGATATTACCCAAAGCATAACCTTAACATGGAATTGTTAATAATTGGGTAATATAAATTCATAATAAATTCATATATTGTATTAGATATAAGAATATATTTCTTTAAAATATGTATAATATACTAAAATTTATTATACATGAATCTTTTATGAGTACGATGAGAGTCATGAAATAAAGTAAGGGGGTTTCATCTCACTTTTTATTTCCATGAGATACAAGCCTTATTCACCACTCATTTCATTTTCGTGGTGCGTATACTTCCCATGGATGTATTCTATAATTATTATACTTAATTTAATGTTTATTTACATATCCATTTTATGATTTTTATTTTATGGGGGTTATGTTTCTAATGTTTCCAAATCGATAAAGCAACTTTGTCTCAATTTTCATTTTTTGAGACACAAGCCATGTCATACACCTATATTTTTATATGAGGTTTATATAGTTACTTTTGAAATTCTATATCATGAATATCCTAATTTTAAGGATATTTTAAGATTAATGTAATTTTATTCTTCCAATCGTGAATTAAATTTACCAAAATGGTAATAGTTTATTATTACAATCTCATCGTTTATAAAGATTATTTACATCAATGTTTCTATAGATGAGTTATTATGATTCATATCTCAAGAAATATCATTATGTTTTTCTACCCTATTGATATGAATGTTATAAAAATATATTAGAACCATTTTCCACTATTTTTTAATAAATATAATTAAGAAAAAATAATGAAAACCTGGCTATATCTTTCATTTTGGTCGAAAAACTGTGTTCTTTCGAAACCGTGTTTTCTAAGATATTTTCAAAAAAATTACAATTATTATATGATTTTTAATGGAATTTTTTACTCTTGTTTTACATTTTAAAAAAAAATTTTAAAAGAAATATTCTTGTATATTTTTGTTTAAGGAACTTTTCTAAACTTTAATGGGAAAAAAGGAATGTTTGACATGTCCAGACACACCCACCGTCTTGATTCTTATTTCCTTGAATCTTGCTTTATAATTTTACATGGTTATTTTTGAAGAAACATTTTTACCCAATATTCTAATTTTTTTTATTTTAAATAGGTTTTCAAATTAATTTTTTTTCCAAAATGATTTTTGTTCAAAAAATATTTTAACTACTTTTTCAAATCTTCCCTTATATGTTTTGAAAAGGATATTTTTAAAGAAAAGAATTTCAATGCGTTGAAAATTTTTTTATATGTTTTCAAATAAATTTTCTATAAAATGGTTTTTGAAATTTCTTCGTAGCTTCCTTTATATGTTTTCAAGTTTATTTTCATGAAAATTATTTTCAAACGGTTTTATGTTTTAAATATAATTTTTCAAAGAAGAAAGGATATTTTACTCAAGATATGTTTTTAAAAAGATATTTCAAAATTATTTTCCATATGAGATGACACACATTGGTGTTACTCATGCCTTTATAGTGATATGATCCAAGGACAATAACATCCCATGAAAATAAAGAATATGACATTTTCATATTTATTAATATTTTTGAATAAAATATTTATTTTAATTTAAAGGGGATTCTATATTCAATGGCGTACCTGACACGCAATAATGGGTTTCTTTGAAATCTTACGTTGCACACTAATAATATAATATTATTATTTTAAATGGTCATTAACACCTAGACGTTGTGTTTGTGGGAATTAATAGAACTAACTTATATATGATAATATATTTTTTTAAATTTTTTTTACATTTATCTAATAAAAGTCTGAGGCGTAAAATGTAAATGAATCTAATTTTTAGCATAATTTAGTTTAAAAGGGATATTTAGAGACTTTTGATGGAGAAACCTTTTTAAATCTAGTTTTTCTCACTTTTAAAAATTCTATTTGACAAAATAATTTTAATCATTAGAGTCAGGACATAAAAATTTACTGCGGATGAAATTTTTATATTTTTCTGATAATGTTCATTTCTAGGGAATTGTGAAAAAATGTTGTATTTTAATACATAACCACCTTTTAATATAATTTATTTATATTTTTGTATTATATTTTTAATTTCATTTAAAGTGTAAATAAATTATATTTTTACCATTTAACCCAATTTTGTCTATTTGAAGTAATTTCACTTTAAAATTGGACAATAACAAGTATCAATCTTTTGATGGTTATTATTTCTTAAAAACACAATTTTTGTTATGACAATGGGAATTAGTTATAAAATTAATTAATTAAACTTTTATGTTTTGAATTTGGTAAAATAGACATAATTTTTGAATTCAGAATATCAAATTTATCTTAGAGTGAATTTTTGGAATTTTTTGGAAAACCTTCAATTTTTGATGAATAGTGAAACCACTAAATAGTAGTTAAAAAATGAATTTTTCATTTAAATGAAATTTTACCACTTCTATGATTTTATTTTAAAAAAATTACATAAATGGTTGTCATTATTAATTAAATTTGGTTCAACGAGATGAAAATAATTTTTGGTGAATAATAACTTTTGACTTTTATTAACCACAATTAAAGGTAATTATGGTAATTTAAGGTAAAAGTAATGTTATAACAATAACAAATTACCTTTACAGTTGTACTAAGCTTATTGGATGAGTAATGGATGACCAATACAATCCATGGGTCAATTTGGAGGCCAAATTGAGCCACTTGGGTAAGATAATGACATTTATAACTTTTTATTTAAAGTAAAAATAAAAATGTCTTAAACATGTATGGTTTTAATAAAACAATTTTTAAATGGGGTTATATAATTTATATTTTGGACTATAAATATTCATTGAAAATATAAGGATATTACTTACAGCATGTTATTTTTTTATAATTTTTATACACCATATAAATAAAATTATTTATGACACAATTATGCTGCAGTGTTTACCTCATTAATGGATGATTTAAAAAAATAAGAAGATAAAAATTAAAAAAATATCCAAAACATGTCAAATTCTTATTGGAAGATTTTATTTCAAACATGGGATACCTTTTTTTCTACTTTAATGATTTTTGGACCTTTATAAACCGAAAACCATTATATAATAAAATAATATTTTCTAACATTCCAAAAGAGTCCCTCCTATCCCTTATAAAAATCTTTCACTTCATACCAATTAATCGCACTTCTAAAGCCCTTTCCTCATCCAACCATTTCTCAAACAATTTCCCAAGATCCCTATCTTCATTCTAGAAACCTTACCTTAGGTAGAAATCACTTCAATAAACCCTTTTGGTTCAAACCAAAGGGAGTTACCCGATTTAAAGGTAACATCTTCTCTTAGGTTATTTTGTTTTATTTTACATCTTCAACCCCCTAAACTATTTTTATTAATTTATTTTATAACAAAAAAAGTATTATAAATATACAAGGATAGTTTTATGAGAATTATTTGAGCTACACTTACACACACCTTTATCTAATGGGTAAAGGACATACAGTTTCAGTGGACGACGAACTACTGCCTCACGAAACGATGATTGTTCAATTATCTCCTACCGCCTCTCATGGTGTCCATTATGATGGAAATGTAACTATATATGATATATATTATATTTATGTTTTATATATGATTCTATATTTTCCTTTTTATATCATACCATTATGGTTTCCATAATGGGTAAATGCGATAATTTCATTAGAGGAAGTCTGAACTACCTTCCCCTCAAAGTGATATGACTCGTTCATGCCATACGTGGAACGTATAAAGGATAGAATTTATGAACATATGTAAACTATATGACATAAATATTATAAATAAATTATAATATACCTATTGATCACTATTTTTTCATTTCATTAAAATATGAAATAGAAATGAAAGTAGCGTTCTTGCATACGTACGGCTTACAGTCTCTATGAACGGTGCATTTCATTTATTATCTCCAAATGCTTTGTAATATTATACATACATATATATAATGGATATATATGATATATATGACATCTAAATGATGAATACAATTCTGGATAAAATGTAATTCTGACCACATGGGCAATTTATAATTATAACAAGTTTATTTTTTTACTCAAGTTCCGAACATTGACAAAATGTCCGATATGAGCTCAAATAATTAAGTAATTGTTATAGAATGGTAATAAGTAATATAAAAGTACTAATAAAATTGAAAAATATTTTTAAGCAAGTATAATGTAACTTATGTTTATTATTCATGATGAACAAGGAATATACGAGCGAGGCAAGTCGGACAATGATGTAAGAGGTTTCTTATCTCACTTTTATTTATATGGGATTTCCATTGTTCGCCACTAATTTATTGAATGTGGTTTATTTTGTACTACAATTTGATATATATTATCATGATTCTATTTATATTCATGTTATTTGGTGAATCATTTTGTGGTTATTAACTTTTTTTCATGCGACTCAATTGATTACAACGTGGTAAGGGATTCTTATATCACTTTTAATTCTATGAGATTTACATTGTTCGCCACTTATTTATAGCATGTGGTGTATTCTTTACATATATTGGATATATATTATCAGAATTATATTTATATTCATGGTATCCTATGATTATTTTGGTGGTTAGTAATTTTCTGTGATATGATTCGATTGAATACAACGTGGTAAGGGATTCTCATCTCACTTCTTATTCCTGTGAGATTCATGGTATATTTTCCACTATTTAATTTTTTGTAGTGTATTTACTGCCCATGATTTTACTATTTGTGTAATATAATTTAATTTATGGGTATTTACATATTCTTTATATGATCCTTCTTTTATGGGGTGTACATTTCAAAAGTTACCAAATCGGTAAGGGAACCTTTCACCCTCCTCCTTTAAGTCGTGACTTCCTTTATGTTATGTTTGACAGTTCCATTTTATTTTGTGGGGGATTGTTCTTATATATACATAATATAATACATTTCATTTCCAAATTATTAGAGACCCTTTCTACTCTCATAAATTGATTTTATGAATTTTTATGTGACGCTGTTAGGCTATCAAATTTTCCGTAAAAGGAATCACATCTTCTCTTTTCTTTCAGGTTTCATTTTCATGTGGTATGTCATTCAATTTTCAATAAGATGTTATTATCTCCATGTTATTCTGTATTTATACCTTATTATATATTATTTATGAGTGGGTTACTCTTGTACCATCTCTTTTTATTATTTTCTAAAACCATGTTATATAGCCGTTATGCTATAGAAATTTCGTTTCAAAATTTCTCTCTCTTTATCTCAAGAAATTATCTTATGTTATATATGATAATTCCCATACCTATTTAGTTTATATCGGTGTTAATAGTTATAAAAAAAATTATATTTGATTCTGTAATTGAAAAACATGTAACCCTCACTCCCTTTCCATGGGTTATAAATGACATAACGATCTTATTTTTAAGATCTTTTAAAATGTCGTGATTTTGAAATAAACCCATTTGTTTTTGTATCTATTGGTTATTTATGAAATGTTTGATTATTATATATGCGACTCACATGAAATTAATGACATATTAATGGTGCACCCTGATAGCACTCCAATGCATTGGGTAATGAATTAATCTTTAGATATGACAAGTTTCACGATACCTTGGTGATAACCTTGGTAATTTTTATGACACACTGGGGATGGACATTGGTGATATGTTAATGAATGTCTAAATAAAATTTTGTAGCCAAATATTCAGGTTATGATTCATGTTATTTTTATTATGATATTCTTATTCTTCCATTGCTCATTCATTTATGATTTATTTCATATTCTTATTAATATTTCTCAAGATCACATGTAAACTATTTCACTTGTTTTCTTTACAGCGCCTTCTGCTCACCCGTTCCTTTGATTTCTGTCTCCAGGTTATGAGATGAAGTAATTTTACATAGTATTAACCTATTATGAAGCCTTACATTTCTATTAGAAGTATTTTCTATGTTGTTTTCATGTATTATGTTCCCGATTTCCAAGACACTAGACTTTAAAGATCTTCTGTTTGTAAAATGTAATGACAAGGTATGTATTAAAAAATAGGGATGACATAGTTGGTATAAAAGGATAGTTTAGTAATTTATGGAAGTTAGGGTATGAAATATTTAGTAAGAACCCTATATAAAAGTTTATATATAGAAACAATTCCTTGTATTTTGGTGAGTATGGAGTATGTGGTTTATCGAGCAAATACATCCCTGTCTGGATATGAGAAGAACTATATTAATGTGTTGAGATGAAAATGAGAGATATGAGGAAAAATGTAAGGTTAAAACCTATTAGGATTATGTTTGAGTTTTATAAAAAGTAAAACACATAGACAGGGTGACAACCCGCATATCAGACAAAGATATGGGAATCGAACCCACAACCAAAGTGTGATTGGGTTTTATCATCTACCACTGGCCTACATGAAGTCCCTGGTCAGTATGACTTATTATTTTTAGTTAAATGATTTTATGGATCAAGAATAAGTTGATTTTGGGAAATTATGTTTTATCAAATGGATATCCTTAGTATAGGGAAATGATTTTGTGATTAAATGAAAAAAGATATTTTGGAAGATTTTTTCCCTTTTGGAATACTATATGCCTAAGGAAAATAAAATAATACAGGGTTTTATTTGGGGAGAAATGGTTGAAATCCTTATTTTGTAAGTATCAATGTATTTATTGTGGAAATATGGTTATTTGGGTTATTTCTGGAAAATGAATAACCTGTCATAGAGAATATATTATTAGGTTAATTTCACCTTAGTAAGAGACTTTAAGAGTACTCGATGTTATTCAGGGATAAATGTCAAGATTTATGGTGGAAGACTATGTGATTAAATCCTTCTGAGTTTTGGGTTTCAATTTTAGTTTGGATTATTTCGAAGAAATTTAAGGAAGACCTTGTATTAAATGGTCTTTCTAGAACATTGGGTACTTTTTGTTGAATTTCGGAGATTAATAGTAGTATTTCTTTTAATAATGGATTATCCTTTTTAGGGATTATATGATCTCGTACTAAAAATTTGTGTTTTAGTTGATGTCTAAAGACAAGGGAAATATATAGTTCTTCTTTTTTGGATTATGTGTCTCTCTAGAAGATAATTCTTGTGCTTTTTATGTGACCAAGTCTTTTTGAATGCTCATTGTTTGGAGAATAGATTTGTTTTTGGTTGAAACTTATTAAAGGATGAAACTCTACTTGAAGGAAATATATTTCCTTATGTTTTTACTCTATGTAGTAAATAAATTCCTCAAAATTATGAAAAGTAACATAAAACAAAAACGTTGTTGATTTACATTTCCTGCTGGGTAATCAAATACCGTTTAACACATCATAAGTTTGTGATTTTATGGTGGTTAACTTTATCCTAATCATGTTTTCTATCACTCTCCTTCAGAACTTGACCCTTTTTTTCTCTTCCATATCCATGTTTTCCTACATGGAATCCTTGTATGGGTTAACTGGGGTGACCTTTTTACTTATCTTTCTTTCTTTTAATGTGATAGTTTTGCTTTCTCTTTTTCCGATGTTGGACTTTCAATGATGTTTCCAAGCCCAATATTAAAATTACGAGGGCACAAATTCCAAAAGGGGGTAAGAATGTAACATCCCAGGAAAAAAAATATAAAATATTCATAATTATTAATATTTTTGAATTAAATATTATTTTTATTTTAAAGGGGATTCTATATTCAATGGCATACCTGACACACAACAATGAGTTTCTTTAAAATCTTAAGTTCCACACTAATAATATAATATTACTATTTTAAATGATAGTTAACTCCTAGTCATTGTATTGCATGAAATTAATTTAACTAACTTAAATATGATAATATATGTTTGTTAAATGTTTTTACTTTTATCCAATAAAATTCAAAGGATTAAAATTCAAATGAATCTAATTTTAAGCATAATTTAATTTAAAAGGACGATTTACCGCCTTTTGATGGTAATCCATTTTTAAATATAGTTTTTTCACTTTTACATATTATATTTGACAAAATAACTTTCATCCTTATAATTGGGACATCAAAATTTACTTTGATGATATTTTGATATTTTTCTGATAATGTTCATTTTGAATGAATAGTGAAAAAATGTGGTATTTTAATTCAAAACCACCTTTTAATCTAATCTATTTTTATTGTTAGATTATCTTTTTAATTGGTTTAAAAATGTAAATATATTACATTTTTACCATTTAACCCAATGTTGGCCATTGGAAGTAATTTCACTTTTAAAAATTGGACATTAACAAGTATCAATCTTTTGATTGTTATTATTTCTTAAAAACACGCTTTTTGTTATAATGATTGGAATTAATTATAAAATTAATTAATGTAACTTCTATGTTTTTAAATTGGTAAATTAAAAATCATTTTTGAATTCGTAATATCAAATTTATCATAGAGTGAATTTTTGCGATTTTTCTGAAAACCATGAATTTTTGATGAATAGTGAAACCACTAAGTAGTAGTTAAAAAACTGAGTTTTTTATTTAAATGAAATTTTACCGCTTTTGTGATTTGAATTTCAAAAATCCGACAAACACGGTTTTCATTATTAAGTAAAATGTGGTTCAATGGGATGAAAATAATTTTTGGTGAATAGTAACTTTTGACTTTTATTAACCACGATTAAATTTAATTAGGGTAATTTATGGTAAAAATAATTTTTTAATAATAAAAAATTACTTTTACACTTGTTCTAACCTTATTTGATGAGTAATGGACGACCAAAAAAATCCATTGGTCAATTTTGGGGCCCCATAGGGCCACTTCGGTAAGATAATGACATTTATAACTTTTTATTTAAAGTAAAAATAAAAATGTAATAAACATGTTTTATTTTACTAAAACAATTTTTACATGGGGTTATATAATTTATCTTTTAGACTCTAAACATTCATTGGAAAGCTAAAAAATTTCATACATCAAGGTATTTTTTTTATAATTTTTAGACATTTACGTCATTAATGGATGATTTAAATAAATAAGAAGATAAAAAATTAAAACAATATCCAAACCATGTCCAATTCTTATTGGATGATTTTATTTCTATCATGGGACGCCTTATCATCTAATTTAAGGATTTGTTTACCTTTAGAAACCGAAAATCATTATATAACAAAATAATATTTTCAATCTTTCCAAAAGAGCCCCTCGTGTCCCTTATAAAAAGACCTCAATTTCTATCCATTTCTCACACTTCTCATGCCCTTGGCTCATCCAAACTCTGCCCCAACAATCTCCCAAGATCACTCTCTTCGCCTTGAATCCTTTCCATAGGCAGATAACACTTCAAGAAACCCTTTTGGTTCCAACCAAAGAGAGTTACCAGATTTAAAGGTAACATCTTCTCTTAAGTTATTTTGTTTTATTTTACTTCTCCAACCCCCTAAACACTTTTTATTCATTTATTTTATAAGAACACTAGTATTATCAATATACATGGATTTTTTATGAGAATTATTAGAGCTACACTTACACACACCTCGATCTAATGGGTAATGAATATACTGTTTCAGTGGACAGAGAACTACTGCCTCATGAAACGATGATTGTTCAATTATCTCCTACCGCATCTCATGGTGGAAATTATGATGGAAATTTATCTATATATGATATATATTATATCTATGTTTTCTTTATTCTTCTGTATCTTCCTTTTTATATCATACTTTTATGGTTCCCATAATGGGTAAACACGTTAATTTCACTAGAGGATGTGCAGACTACTGCCCCCTAAAAGTGATAAGACTCGTTCATGCCATACGTGGAATGTATAAAGGATATAATTTATGAAAATATGTAACATATATGACATAAATATTATACTGAAATTATAATATACCTATTAATCACTATGTATTCATTGCATTAAAATATGAAATAGAAATGAAAGTAGTGTTCATGCGTACGTACGGCTTACCGTCTCCGTGAACGGTGCATTTCATTTCTTATCTCCAAAAGTTTGAACTATTATAAATACATATATGTACTGGATGTAAATGATATATATGACATCTAAATTATGAATATGATTCTAGAGATAATTGAATTTTGACCACATGGATAATTTATAATTATAACATGTTCATTTTTTACTGAAGTACCGAACATTAACAAAATGTCCAATATGAGATCAAATAATTAACTAATTGTTTTATCAAGTTAATAATAAAAATAAAAGTAATAAAAAACTTGAAAAATATTCTCAATCAATTATAAATTAACTTTAGTTTATTATTCAGGAAGAACAAGGAACATATGAGCGAGTCAAGTCAGACATTGAGGTAAGGGGTTCCTTATCTCACTTTTAATTATGTGGGATTTCCATTGTTCGCCACTAATTTATTGCATGTTGTGTATTTTTTACATTCATTTGATATATATTATCATGATTATATTTATATTCATGTTATTCTATGAATAATTTGGTGGTTATTAACTTTTGTTCATATGACTCGATTGATTACAACGTGGTATGGGATTCTTATCTCGCTTTTAATTCCGTGAGATTTCCATTGTTCGCCACTTATTTATAGCATGTGGTGTATTATTTACAGCCATTGGATATATATTATCAGGATTATATTTATATTCATGGTATTATGTGATTTTTTTAGTGGCTAGTAATTTTTGGTCAAATGATTCGATTGAATACAACATGGTAAGGGATTTTCATCTCATTTCTTATTCCTGTGAGATTCATGGTATATTTGCGACTATTTCCTTTTGTGTGGTGTTTGTACTACCCATTATTATAAACATTGTGTAATATAATTTAATTTATGGTTTTTTACATATTCTTTATATGATCCTTCTTTCATGGGGTGTTCGTTTCGAAAGTTACCAAATCGGTAAGGGAACCTTTCACCCTCCTCTTTTAAGTCATGACTTCCTTTATGTTATGTCTTATAGTTCCATTTTATTATGTGGGGGAATGTTATTATATATCCTTACTACATTAAATTTTATTTCCAAATTATGAGATTCCCTTTCCTCTCTCACCAATTGATTTTCTTGAATTTTTATGTGACGTCATTAGGCTTATGAATTTTTCATAGAAGAAATCATATCTTCTATTTTGTTTCATATTTCCTTTTCATGTGGTATGTCATTCAAATTTACATACCATGTTATTATATCCATATAATTATTTATTTTTATTGTTTTATAAGTTATTTTTGAGTGGGTTACTATTGTACCCTCTCTTTTTATTATTTTCTAAAACCAGGTTATATAGCCATTATGCTGCAGAAATTTCGTCTCAAAATTTCTCTCTCTTTCTCTAAAGAAATTATCCTATGTTATATATGTGAATAACCATACCTATTTATATTCTATGGGTGTTAATAGTTATACATAAATTATATATTTTATTCTGGGATTGACATAAATATAACCCTCACTCCTTTTCCATGCGTTATAAATGACATAATGATCTTTTTTAAGGACTTTTAAAACGCCGCGATTTGAAATGAACCCATTTATTTGATTATTTATGGGTTTTTTATGAAATGTTTGATTATGATATATGTGGATAACATGAATGTAAATACATATTAAGGGTGATCCTTAATAGTGCTCCAATGCATTGGGTAAAGAATTAATCTCTAGAGATGACAAGTTTCATGATACCTTGGTGAATAACCTTGGTAATTTTTATAACACCTTGGGGATGGAACATGGTGATATGTTCATGAATGTCTAAATGAAATTTTGTATCCACATATTCAATTTATTATTAATTTTCTTTTTATTATGATATTCTTATTGTTCCATTTCTCATTCCTTTTTGATTTATATCATGTCCTTATTACTATTGCTCAAGATCACATGCCAACTATTTTCACTTGTTTTCCTTACTGAGCCTTCTGCTCACCCTTTCCTTCGATGCATGTCTCCAGGTTATGAGATGAAGTAATTATACATAGGATAAACCTATGATTAATCCTTACAAGTTTATTAGAAATATGTTTTATGTTGTTTTCATGTATTATGTTCCTGATTTCCAAGACACTAGACTTTAAAGATCCTCTATTTTTAAAATGTAATGAAAAGTTGTGTATTAAAAAGGCATGATTCAATAAGGACTCCATTGATATTATTTCATGAGTGGTTTATGTATTTATATAATGATGTTTATGTAAATAATTTATCCTCCACAGGTCATATGCTCTTAAAACCTGATTCTTTTCACGGGTTATTATTTGATAAAATGATTATATGACCTATCTCTTTTCTATAGGAAATGATATGATGAAATGTTTAAGATAACAATTTCATTTCATGGGTTTGATAAGATGTTTATGAAACCAATCTATTTTTATGGGTCATGATATGATGCAGGTTTAATGATCTTGTGGAACTTGTATGTATGATTTTATTATGTAAGGGGTGGGATCTATATCTCCAACCAATACATTGGTTATTGATAAATGGTATATGAGCTCAAAGGGTACACAATGTTTTTACCAAGCATGAAAACAAAAAGGTATATGAGTTGTAGCCCAAACATGAAAATATATAGGTGAATAGGTTATACCCCAAGTCTAAATGTAATAGAATACATGGTTTGTAACCCATTCCTCAAAATAAGAGGGTACACGGGTTGTTATCCCAAGCCCGAAGTAGCTACACGGGTGGTATCCCAAGCCAAAATTGTAATGACGGTCTTGGTAGGTATCCTTGACATAGTATTTCATATGTTTATGTGTATTCCACAATTAAATGTCTTACTCCAATATTATGCTTTTATGCTCTGTGATCTTGATTTCTTTATGATTCATGTCTTATAAACTACTGCTATTTATTCTATGATCCATGTTTAGGATCTTTGATATGAAATTTATTATCTTAAATTGTTATGATCTGATTCTTGACTAAATGGATTGATGGATTAACACTTTCCCAACTCGCAGTACTCCCATCGCCTCCTCCCATTATCATAGGGTTTGAGGGCCTACTCGATGGAGATGGATCCCCCTGCCTATTTTCCATCCTCTCCCTTCACACATTTTTAACTTCTTCTCCACTCCTGCCTAATGCTGCGTGCTGGTGTGGGTATCATGCGATGCTTAACGCCCCTCTTTCCGTCAATCCTGGTGCATTAGACTCCCATATGGGTCTGAGTGATGGAGCCTTAGACGTCTTGGGTCAGTGTTGGTGGCAGCGCTCATTGCCCTTCTTCTCCACTGCCCTTGCTGGCCTACCCATCGTGTTTTGACTCTACTTTAGTTGAGCTCGATTTGGGATCTAGGTCTTCTTGGGGTGGGGCTGGAGGAGGGATGGTATTGGTCTTAGCTCGGGTTCTTCATCGGTGCAGATCTGGACTGGCGATGTCAGTTTGATGTCTCTGATGGTGCTATGTTTCTCTCTTGTGGTGAATGATATGGCTTCTGGCGTGGTCCCCTGCCTGGGTTTCTATCTATTCAGCCCTGCTCTGGCATCCTGGTCTCGCATTCGTTTCCCAGTTGGTCTAGCGTGTAGGTCTTCAGGAAGCTCTGGGAGGTGCGGTTCATGTAGCTTGTGGTCTCCAAGTGGGCGTCTAGCTCTTCGACGGAGGTTCAAATTAGGTTATGTCTTTCAGGTAGCTATTATTGCAGAGATGTTTGTGTGCTTGGTGGAAATTTGTAGACTGAGATGGTTTTGTGGATGTTCTATTTGTGTTTTCTCCGAACATAGACTCGGGATGGGATGATTGATGATGATTGTACTGAAGGACACTGGTGGAGATGACGACGATATGAATTGCTATGGTTACAGAGTTATCTAACGAGGATAGCTGATGCGGTGCGGGTGTGGTCTTTGGTGATGTTCTGGCCAGTGTAATGTCTACAGAGGTGTTGGAATGATGATGGTGAGGTTATTTCTGGTGTGGTGTGATCTCCGATGCAGTTCTATAGGGATGATGATGGTGCTGTAATGATGATGGCATCATGTGTTTCCCAGTGGTAGCGTGATTTGTGGGATTTGTCTCCAATGCGATGGATCTTGCGGAGACACTATTGTATTTTGGTTTTTTAATTTGGATATGGTTTTAATTTTGAAAGTGTAAGGCGTAATATGTGCGGTTTCCACTTTTCCCTCAAAGTGGCTTTTTTATGAAAATAAAAAATAATAATTTGGCCTTATGATCAGGTTCTCATACCCCTATGATCATGTTTCTGCATACATATCTCCCTTGTTTACCCTTAATGGGCATCTAATATCACTTCATTTTATGTTTCCTTTCCTAGGTTATGAAGATATATTTTATGTATGATATATCTTGTATGGGTTCTAATCTTGGAGAACCTAGTGAGAGATAATGTATTTTACCCATGTACCAGTGTTTATGTTTCCATGTTTACAATGGCACTAAACTAATATGGTCTTTAGGCGCCTATTTTTGTAATGTTTTAAGTATTTCAAAAAATGATGTAATGTCTATGTACGTCAATACTGGGTTGTTATATACGTACATTTATATGAAATATTATCCTGTTTACATCATTATAATTTTTAAATAGGTGCTTCAAATGTGGAACTACTATAACATACTAGATTGATTTAGCAAGAGTTTTGGTGCATATTCTTGAGAATGACTCACATTTGGATTTTTTTCCATTTAATATCACGATGTCCCACATTTAGGATGTTTTGAAAAACATTCAGATACCTTCATATACATAACAAAAACATTAATAATTAATGTATCTTTTTTATACCCAAATTCTACTAGACGTAATATTCTTCCCCATACTTATTATATGGAATCCTATTTTCTTCTAAGAGTATCTCTTTTAAAAGTTCAATAAATATAGTGAAACTTTTATCCCCTAGCCATTCCATTATTTCATGTTAACTAATATCAATACTTCAAATAATACTATATATTTAGTAAAACCTAATAATATTGGTTTCTCAGCATCTCAATGCATTTTTCAACACTTTTTCAATGGTTTCAACACCTATATCATGAATTAGTTGTTTAAGATGATCCTCTGCCTCAAATGGAAAATCATCATCATAATTAGATCTTTAATTGATTACTATTGAACCATGCCAAATCCAGTATATATAATTATGAATAAAACCATATAAAATCAGATGATCTTTGATTTCTATTTACCCTAATTTACTCATATTAAAAAAATCATGCCTAAACAGAAAATCGCATCTTTATTTTCAAGGATTAGTTTATAAAATTTCAAGAAACTATCAACTACTTTCTTATATTCATCAGTATTTCATCATGAATTTATTCAATTACAATCCATTAATACATTCACCGTTACTTTATTCATACATTACTAATAAAAAAGATATTTCTGCTCACGGGGTTCTGAAATAGTGGAGGCCAATCGTAAATCCTTTTTCAAAAATGTTACAGTAATCAGGAGTAGCACCAATACCATTGAAAAGGATGATATAATCATTGATGTCCCATTTTCTATTATTTATTTCAACTACCTTGTACCCTCCCTCCATGTGGGGTGGACTTTTTTTCGATGTTAAAAAATAATCCTACGTTTTCTGATGAGATATGTGAGATGCCAAGGACTTGTAATCTTTTTCATGAGAGTATCTACAAGAATTTTAGTGTTAGCTTCCACCACCCCAATGATTATATTGAATAGTCTACATGGGGAGAGGTTGATGTGGAGAGCACATTCTTCCTCCCAATGGAGTTTCCTTTCATGTAATAAGCATTGGAACTGAGAAGTATAGAGCCCCATACATCATGAACCATACTCCCTATACGTATATCACCTTATATGTAGGACCCATAAATATTAAGATTGAACCATGTATAGGGTGGGTTCCATTATCCATCTTCCCTGGCCAGTATATCTATTTATATCAGAGATGGTCATGCTCTCTGGGATCAGACCCCTATTGGCCACCGCAAATCATCCACCTAAAAAGAGAACACCCATTTCTACAACCAGAGAAAGATCATGTGTATGGATATATAGAAGAGAGAAATTAGTTCTATCATGTTTTTTATTATTTTCTTCTCACAACACCCAACAACCAACTGCAAAATCCATGCCTTAATATTTCCCTTTATTACTTTTTTGATCCACCCCTAAAAACTTGGAGGTAATGAATTCAGTGGTGGAGCTTCTCTGAACCCAAATATTGAGGTTATGACCAACTATATCCCATGTGAACTGATCCCAACCACCATTAAAAAATAAGTGTTGGGTCATCTCCATGTTATAACCCTTGTAGCACTAACACCGTGAGGCTAGATGAATTCTTGTTCTTTGAAAGATTTCATGTGTTGGGAGGGCCTTGTTTCTAATTGTCCATACATGAAATTGATCTTTGGTAGGATCTCCTTCCACTATAATTGGCTCTCCCAATTTTTGGTCTTGTGGGATGGATGGATTAAGGCTCAAAACCTTTTCGTATTTAATATCCCAGAGGCAATGCCCATGAAAATGAATTTATCATGGTCTTCTTCTAGTTGTATTATTGCATGTATGCTCTTATGATGGTCATTGAGAATAGTGTTTATGAGTCCATGGTGGTTTCATGCCATCTTATATAGCTTGGGCGATGTCGGTTCTCCTAGAAAATAGAGAATATGTTCCACCATTTATCCTTCCAAACCAGATTTTCCCCCACCAAAAACCCAACAATTTTTATCTTCTAGAAATTACAAATCATAAACCATGAAGTGGGATAAATTTTAGAGAATATGTTTGTTCTCCTTTAGTATTTCATTAACCACACCCTGAGATATTTCTTATCAATAATATCCCATGTGAGATTCGCTTAGAAGCCTTGAATTGCCTCTATTACATTCCACAAATTCAATCCACCTTTAACAATTGGCCTCACTAATCTTTTCCATGAGACCCAGTGGCAATTTACCTCATTCTTATTATCCTAAATGAATGGATTTTTTATTTTCTCAATTTCAGTGAGAGCTCACTTGGGCACTTTAATAAATTATAGCACTTGCATTGGTATCAATATACGGATAGTGTTAGTAAGAGAGATTATTCCACTAACAGAGAGAAGATGTATTTTCCAATTATATATAAGTCATGTAATATGGCTGATCATATTCACAAAGAGAACTTTCATGACTCTCCTATCAATTATAGGTTCTTCTATATAATCCATTAGAAGCTCTCTCCTCTACATATCAATCCAACGCAAGATATATTTTTCTCTCCTAGATGAGAATATTTTTTGAGATATAAATATTTCTTTTCTCAAATTTGATCTTATATCTACTCCAAATATAGTATAAATTCATGGTTCGGTTGAATACATTAATGTAAGTATGCCTACCATTGACAAAGAAAATAACATCATCCACAAACATGAGATGAGAGATAATTTATTTACATCACCTATTCAATAAAATGAAGATATTTCCCCTATAAATATCTTGGTTAATGTTTATAGAGAGAGATTCCTAAGATATAATGAACATGATCAGGAAAATAATATCCACTTATCAGATCCCTCTCACTAATTTGAATAAGCCGAAACATCTCCCCAAAAGTGGGACTCACAACCACGAAGAAGCAAAGCACCTAAAATCCTAGCCGCAAACCCACTTTGAAAATACCATTGGCCTCATGATACTCACAATGAAAGACCAATCCATCCAATTGTATTCCTTTTAATGTCAACATTTCTCATGATGTTATATCTGATGGAATTCTTATTATTTTCGTTAATCATTTCCATAGAAATTCTGATTACACTATGTATGCTTCTGCCTTTCAAGAAACTATTCTACTCTTCTAATACTATCTTCAGGAGAACCTTTCCCAACATTTTGTTAATGAGATAGGTGAGGGTTTTATAAGATAAATTACATAGGAATATGGTTCTTTACTAGATAACCAAATTCATATCCTTAACCTTCAGTACCAAGATGAGTTTAGAAGCAATAGTTTCCCCTATAAGCTCACCCCAGCAGAATAATTCATACACTACCTTGACAATTTTATGATTTATGATATCCTATGAAAAATATGTATAAATCCCATAGAAAACCATTAATTTCTAGTTCACTTTCAGGTTTTAAATCTTTCATCGCCTCCTTTATATATGATTCTTTCTGAATAAAAACCAAGTCCTCGTTATCCTTATCTTCTACTAGCCTTATAACATTTCGGATGATTGATTCCTCTCTGCACCTAGTGTTCCTTATCTATTCTAAAATTTTATCTAATTAAATAAGCTCTTTAAATTAGTTTACCACCTTCCTTACTACCACCTCCAAATCTTCCTTATAAGATCCATTTTCTAATAATAAATTTATTCTGCCTAGGACCCTCCTTTATCTCATGGAATCATGAAAATATCCTGTGTTTTGTCTCCATCCCTTAGCCAAAAAAATCTCAACTTATCTCTAATGCTCCTCTCAATGGGAAATAGTTTCTCTGATAGCTGACCCCAATTTGAGGCTAGTATAGAAAAAGTTTTATTCCCCCATAACTCTTAGAGAGAAGCTCCCATCATGAAAATCTCCAACTTTAATGTTTTAATTTTGAGTTCACTATTAGGGTGATTAAAGTTCCATTATGATATATGATCCTTGAGTATTTTAATATGATATTTCCAGCCTTCCCAAGCTCCACCAAACACCAGCTGATCCCAAGATTTTCTCATGGTTTGGATGAATGTAGAATTATGTGACCAGTTGTTAGAGTAGAAATAGAACTGGCTCACATAATTATCCCTCTTAAGGTGAATCTATACTAGAGTATGATTGGTTCTCACTTGATAGATATGGGTAACCTAAGTATTGGGGAAGGATTCAATCCCTTGAAAATTAGATAGGATACAGTCAAGTCTACTCCAAATTTTATAGTTCCTCTTCTTATAATTGCACCAATTATATGGGTCCCTAGTAAATTTCACATCCATTAGATCATTGTGTGCCTAGAAGTTGTTAAATTCCTATATATCTACTAGTGAGAACAATGATTTGCCTTTATTTTTGGAAACATAAAATATGAAGTTGAATTCCCCACATACATACCATGCTATATTCAGTAGTTTAAAATTTGAAAGTTGATGCAACATTGTTTTCCATTCCTTTATGTCACGCTTTTCACAGACAATTGTGAAAGGAAAGGAAGCCCCAGATGAGGTGACCTTGGTCGTGATATACTGAGTATTGAACTTTAGTGGTTCAGAAAGATTTTTTAATTTTCAAAATATGTGAACATGATTATTTTCTGGACTCCCATGGAGACTATGTGCAAAGCTAAGTTTCATAGTAACGAAAGAGATAGAATTAGAATTTTTCTTATGTTCAAGGATTATCAGTATTGATACCTCATTCTTTCTGGACTTAGAAACAATGAACATGAACTTTTATCATGCCCATGGTCCTTTATCATTCCATATAATGATGGAAGGAATTGGTGACTGTCATTGATAGACTTTTAGCCGCTAGAATTGAGAGGTAGGGATGATGATTTGTGTTCATTGATTGCCAATTTTGATTTGGACCGATTTATCATTCCTTCATGGGTGATAGATTCCAAAAGGTTAATGTTGTGTGGTGAGTTTTGAAGAAATGGAACCTGAGAAACACAGCTATGGGTTGAGAAAATTAGGGTTTACATGGATTGAATATGTCAAGGGTTATGGAAAAAGGATAAAATATTGAAGAATTGGAGATTTTTTTTAAAATAATATGAAAGTGAAATAAATGTGAAGATTATCTTGGTTTGGTTTCATCATGTATCATAATAATGAGGGTTTAAAAAATATTATGTCAAAAAAATGAGGGTATGTCTATGGAAACTGTTTAATTTTAGACACTTTTAACAACATTTTTTTATAAAACTAAAATTAAATGTTTTTCATTATTGCATTTAATGTTTTTTTTATAGAAATCAATTGTAAGGTTAATTATAAAGTCCTTTTAATGTTATTTTTCTATAAAACCATAATTAAAATATTCCCTCTTTACACTTGACATCAGTTTCTAAATAACAAAGGTTAAAACCCCAATGCAATATCCTCTTTTTCTACCACCACTCCCTTCGATATTGTGTTATGAAACTAAAAACCTAAGAATTGTGATGGATGGAAATTATCTTATCCATTCTTATATTATCATAAATTAAAAGAACATAATATCTCTTCCCATCAATGGATCTTGGTTGGACTATTCTACATAATTTATATGAACAATCCCAAACACTCTTATTGACTTCCATTATTTTCCATTGTAAATATTTTGAGTAATATTACCTTGTATATAAGAATAGCATGTGTGTGTATGATCATGTGATAAATTATGGATATCTTTAGCTCCATCACGTTTAAAAAAAAATTCAAGGATGGTTTGCTGAAATGGACAAGTCATTTCTGCCACAAATATTTTTCTTCCTCCTTGGATATAAAGAACATATCTCCCCCACAACTCATAAGTTATATACTACCCTGAATCATTACATCATCACATATTACCTTGATTATACATAACATATTCATACATCTAAATACATTCCTTGAATCACATAGTTGACTAACACTAAGCAAGTTGTGATCAAGACCATCAATGAATAATACTTTAATGAATCTCATATCTTTCCCCCAAAAATTTTGATTTTTTAGAGCTAACAATATTTAGTCCTTTATCATTATTGAATATTATAATGCTATATTTATCATTATTGATACATGTGACAAGATAATTATTTTCTATCTTGTGGGAAGTGAAACCACTGTTAATGATCCATACACTAGTATGATCGGGAGATTTTAGTGAAATATCAACAACCACTATCTTATCATCTCTTTTGTTTTTGATCTATGTCTTTGGGTTCCCACATAGTCTTTTTTGACATTCTTGATCCTATTTAGAGTATTAAGAAGCAACATTTTCTTGCAAAGATAAAAATTTATTTTACACTTTCCTTTATCTTGATGATCGCTTGAGCTCTTGTGCATGAATACATTGTTTCTCATTTGGTATATTCTTCTACATTATTATTGAAAATAAGTATAGAAATATTTATAAATCCTCCAAACCCTAGTTACAAACCATTAAAATTATCCGTAGAATGTTAAACTCTTCTCAGCTACCTTTGTTACTCTTAAGCCCTCTAGTATCTTTTTATTATGGAACAAACATTTTGGGACTTTACTATATTTACAAAACAATAAAACATAATAACAGGTGCATTCTTATGTTTCATTATTTCTATATCAGTTTTACCTTGGGTTCTCTGATTCTAAGTCATAACCCAATCAACCATAAACTTTGGAGTGAGTGCTTGGGGTCTAGTATCAATCATTACTTCTTTCTATTTACTAACAAGCCTCATACCATCCTTATCATTAGGGTATGGATTTTGATTTAGCTAATAGTATTTATCATGATTTTATTGGACTCCACACTTGAATTTCACTTTTTCTAACACATGTGTTATCTATATTCCATATTTCATACTAGGAGTCAAAAGTGTTTCTAATTATTTAACTTTTTATCACAGATTTTATACTTCATCCACACAATCTTCAATATGCATGACCTAATCATTCATTATCCTACTCAATCCATTGATAACCCTGACTTGTTATTAAAATTTTATCTTGTAATAAAGTACCTTCTCCAAGTTTTATGGATTTTCATATTTGATCTTTTTAATTTGTATTTTCATATCATACTTCTCCTCTTCTTTCTGCTGCATTTAGAGAATAAATTAATCTATTGTATTTATTCATTTTGTCTCTCAAAACATGTATATTTTCAAGTGAGGAATCCAATTCGACATGGATAAAAACAATTCCTTATAATATTCCTTCATCATAGTTCCTCTCTTTAATTTTATAGGAACTTCCCATAACCACCACTATATAATTTTCTATGTAGTATTTGTATTATTAAAATTATCTTTCCTCAGTTTCATCTGAATTGTAATTTTATTATGAAATTTATTTATTCTTATTATGGAAATTATGATTATTGATTCTCCTACCCTTCACATTGGTGGAATATTTATTCATGGGGATTTTATCATCCTCATCATCATGTTGAAAGTTATTGGGAAAATTTGTTGTAAGGTTACCAAAAATTCCACATTGATATATTTCATGTTTAATTTTACCTTTAAATGAACATTTTACCCATCAAAGATTTGAGGAAATGAATGAAATGACTTAGTTAACCTCTTCTTCTTCCTAACTCTCCTCTATGGTGATATTATTTATATCCTTG
The DNA here is from genome assembly GCA_963277665.1 of Viscum album. Classification (NCBI taxonomy): domain Eukaryota; kingdom Viridiplantae; phylum Streptophyta; class Magnoliopsida; order Santalales; family Viscaceae; genus Viscum; species Viscum album. Next base: position 845,719,386 of record OY728130.1, read on the forward strand.
AATTCCACTTCCTTCGATTTTCCATTTTCCGCAGCCACATTATTATTGTTTCTCCTCTAAAATTACATAATATTAATATGTAAACTATCCAATGGTATATCCTTTGGGTATTTATCCTCAATAAAATTGACTTTTGGACTGAATATGGGTGGAAATATTCTCAGTATGTACTTGAAAATATTCTCATTATTGAGGGTTTCTTCAAGACCTCACATGTCCTCCACAATTACATTCACCGTATAAAAAAATTAAATAATAGATTCATTGGGGTGAATCATTGGGCCATCCTAATTATTATATAGCAATTATAATTTAGCTTCTTGAACATTTGAATCACCTTATTAGGTATTCCCCAATTTTTCATACATGTTATGTGAGGATTTACACAACATCACCTTCATGTAGATTGTATCAGATAAATCTCCCTATAAATCATTCATAGATATGGTATCACCATCTAGTTATATTTGGTTTGTTTATGATAAATAAATTCGATCCATAGTGACTGAGATCCCATTAATAGTGGATATATACACATCCATGTATAAATATTGAAAGTATTGATATATCTGATTCTTCAACAGTTGGAAATTGTTTCCCTCAATGATTGAAATTTATTTATGATTGATTGGATTTAACTAAGAGATATTCAATAACATTAACATTTAGCTCTAATACATATTTTTAGTCGCACTAGTTTAATTACATTGAGGGGGTGAATTAGGGTATGTTAGATAAAACTAATTCCCATTTTAGGATCCTGTTTCACTATGAAACAAAATAATCTTCCCCCTCATCCCCATTACATTGTATAATCATAAATAAAATCATGTGAATAAAAAAATTATTTGGTTCACTCTAACTGGGATAGTCTAAGGATCATACAAACTTAATTTTAAAATTTACCAAAATTCACTATTGTTCATTATTTTTATAATGTTCATAGAAGACTAGCTATCTCCCCTAGTTCACTAAAAATCATGTATTGAAAGATCACTGCTCTCTATGCAGATATATTCTTATTTTTCCATCAGCAGCAACTTTAGTTGTTTTTATCATGATAGAGTTTTTTTACAAAAAACTAGTGTTAAAAAAGATGTTTTTTCTTTCAAGAGATGAAATTAACTTCACCTTATACATTTAGTTCATGAAAAATTACTTCCTAAACTATTATACTACATACTTTACTGCATGGAATATTTTTCACAACTTACTCCAACTTCTCATATTACTATTCACCATGAGATCAAACATCATGGACTACTTCTTTGTGAACTCATGATTTGTTCCATATTCTCCAATTTCATGGAAAACCCCACACAATCCCTTTCATGAACTTGAACTTCATAGACAACCATTTATACTTAGATTAATTTCTCTAGCGATGTTCTTCTCTGTTGGATTTTTATATATCTATAATGAAGTAATTCAGATTCCTTTAATAATAAAAGAACTCTTATAAAATTACTAATCATAATTAATATTGATACCTTCACTTAAACTCATCTATGTACTTCCTAAACATCATGATACCACATACCATGTACTCATCCACATGGTGCATGGACCAACCACATGGTCATCCAAATTTTTCCACCTCAGGACCACATACTCTCTTTGAGGTGGGCCAAAAATTACTATCTTATGACCACATACTTTAAATGTTTCTTCATAGACTTAATTTTTTGTATTTTTACTATAATTCATGGTATACTATCGACAAACATCCTTCACATATGCTACGAACACCTATTGGTGTATGTTCTGGACCTTTCCGTCTATGTACTAAACCTCATAATTTGTGTTCTAACTTCATGGAAAACACTATGTCCCATTTTTTCCATCCAAAAATATAGAAAACATTGGGAAAATTCTCCACCTTATTAAATTACTATTTTAATAAAACATAAGAACATTGATAACTATAATTGTCAACAAACACATCTACCCAAAAATATTGAAACATAAGCATTATGGGTTTTGTCCAACAATGGTTCAATCCAAATTAAAAGGGAGAGATAACATATCCAAATGGGTATTACCAATCCTATTAAATAATTATCCATGGGATGAAAAATAATTCTCAACTCAAACCATAATTCATTTTCTTCTCCTTACCTTTTATAAGAATCAAATAACATTTTTTGGTGTGCAATGAAAACTCATCTTCCATTAATCCCTTGGTTCCAATAGTTATTCAAGGGTTAATATCCAATAAGTACTAGTATTGATTATTAATCCACTATTCTATACCAATGTAGATTATTTTATAATCCATTGTAATACAGATTTGGAAGGGGTTAATATCCTCTTAAGAATAGTGATAGTGTAATGTGGCTCAATAGTCTCAATCTACTATTATATAAATATAACATATCCATTCTATTATTATCCATCTACAACCTCAATAATTAAAACATCCAAAAAAATATCGGTTAGTTAATTCATTTAAATAAACTTGGGGATTTGAACCCCATTTATTATTTTTCCAAAATATTATTAAATAAAATAAATTAATTTATAAAAAATATTAAATTATATACTATTCAATATTTATAGTATATTTTAATGGATCATAATGAATTTTTTACTACTTAAGTTATTGGGGAATGGATTACCCCAAGTAGTATTATCCATGGATGGAGCATGGCTTTGACATTCCTAGTTAGGATAGGATTCAATTTTTACTTTTTATTATGTATTATAAAAAAATTTTAGTTTTATTGTAAGGATGATGATGTTAAAAATATTATGATTGATACTACCAAGTCATTTAAATTTTTATCTTTTATTAAATAATATTTTATATATTGATTAATATAATGATATAGATAAACAACTATGTTAATATTAAATTAATGAAGTAAATGACAAATGATATTTTTAAAATTATTTATATAATGATTATAACATGTCATCTACAACGAAACACGATAAATAAATCATTATTTAGAAAATGATAAAAAATTAAAGGTCAGAGAATATAAATAATTGAACCCAATAGATCAATATGTTCCAATATTGTGTTCACATCATATTAATACTCTACAATGAATTTATAATGTTCACATTTTTTCTATATTTTGTTATAATGATTCTATGAGTTAGTAAATGTTGGTTCCTCGTGAAAATAATGTTATTTCAGACTATAAATGAAATAAAACATATATAAAAAGTTTTTTTAGTTGAAATGAGGATACCTTATTTTATCTCCAAACCATTTTAAACTTAGTCAAAAAAAGTACACTTTTTCTTCTTATTATTAATCACAAAATAATTGGGAACCATGAATTTTATATAATAAGTAAACAAGATGTATACACAACATAGTGAAATGGTTTTTTTTTGGGTTTTATAATAAAATATTAAATAAAAGGAGAAATATCTTCCATATGATTTAAAAAAGGGAAATGGGTAAGAAATATAAGTAAATTACGTGAATATAAGTTGAAAATTCAATGGTTTCTGGTCTTCCATAAAAATTTTAACTATGAAAATCAATGTACTAAGACAAAAAATATTATTACTAAGAGTGAAATATTATAAAATAAAGACAACACCTTACTAGGTTAATGAAATTTTTAGAATTTAAGGGCTATATATTTTATTACAAGTGAAAATATGATCATTGTAATTAGTATGTTGGTCATTCAATATATGACTGCTAGAATAGTAATTTGATTGTTAGAATAATAGTGTCGTCATTAGAATAATAATTTAATTATTTTAAGTAACTATTTAAAATAGATGATTCCATATGTAAATTGAATTTTATTCATATTATATACCAAAGAAACATTCTTGGTGCATGTCCCAATTCAATAAACAATTCATCTTAACCATTAAATAACATATTTTACTTAAAAATTATTTTATTAATTTTTTTAATAAATATATTTCACATAAAAAATTACTAATTTTCAAAAAATGTATTACAATTTTAGAATAGAAACATTGAAATTAGTAAAAATTATTATTTTTTATAATTTTATGAAAAAGTATAATTTTTGGGAAAATAGTAAAATAATATTTTCTTAGTTATGTTTTATAACATCAATTTAAGGTAAAAATTATATGATATTTTATATAAAGGATTTCATGAATCATAATTTTTTTAAATGGTAATACAGTATATTTAAATTTAATAAATTCAATTTCTATACTAATAATGTAATTGCCAAAATCTAAAAGTTATTTTACTCTTTTGAAAAACTATTTCTTTATGTCTAAAAAACAATTATTTAAATATAAAATACTATTAGGAAAATACATGTTTAAATATATATAAATTAATTTTACATAACTTAGTTTTTTGAGGGCTATATTCATAAATTATTACATAATTGTTGAATATTTTCTATAAATACACACCTCTTCACCCCAATTTTTTAAGCATGTCTTCTCACTTTCATGGGTTATACCAACTTTAAGGTTATCGATTTGGTTATTCCCACTTGACCAAATGGTAGTATTACAAGGGTTGTGTGTCATAATGTTAAAAGATTCTTGGTTTAATGTTTCTTCCTAGAAATCCTAGGTTCTACTTTCACCTCCATAAAAGGATAATTGATTATTCTATCATTTGAAATAGATTGGTTCAGGTCTGATCATAGAGAAATATTGTGTTAGGTCTAAGATTTGGGTTTTTCCTACACCCATTTTAAAAGGTTATATCTATAGCGAAAATCAGTAATCTTTAGTTGAGATTTAGGAGAGTAGTTATTATATCATTTAATTTTAAATACTATAAAATATCCATGTTATCTTGTATAATTTAGTACTTATAGTCTTCACACTTGTTAGTACCAAGATAATAATGAATAATATTTTTTCAACTATTGTCTTTTGTTTTTAATGAAGTTTGAGAAAAAGGAAATCACTTCACTCTATATAATTGGATGAGGGAAGACATGGAAGATACAATACTTTCCATGGTAAATATGATGATGATTTTATGGTTTTTATTTCAAAAATATCATAAGTAGTTTTTAGAACTTGTGATCAAATATTTATAAAGGAAAAGGGAATAAAAGATGTTTCGAAGCAGGTGTCTAAGGTGGTGCAGTTTTCCAGTGTTTGCAAAATTTGTAGGGTCCAAAACTTGTAGTTTGGTGAGCATTATAAAAAGTGTATTTACATGAATATCTAATCAAAACATGGAAAAGGTATTAATTTAAAAAATATGGATTTTATAAAGAGATAATCAAAAAGTTTTAAAGGATTATGATGGTGAGCTTTGTGAGTACAATGAGCTTCATGAATGGAATAGGAAAGTAGAATTGTATGTGATCATTATGACGGTGATGGTGAAGATCATTACAGTGGTACAAAGGAAGAAGAAGCACTGTAGGGGTGCAAAGGATTTTATGGAATGCTCTGTGATTACAATTACCATTGTGATATGGGAAATTTTACATGGATATTTGCGAAAAATAATGAAATTTGGATAATATTCCAGAGCTCTGCAATTTGGTGTTGATGTGGTACAGAGGTGGATGGAAGGTTCCAAATTTGGTGGGAAATTCCTATAAATAGTCCTCGAACACCTTGAGAAGAGGAGAGAGGGTCAACAAGAATTTTTATAACTCTTTAATTTCAAAAAAATGTTTCAAGAATGTCGTGAGCTATACAAAGGTAGTAGACTATTTAAAGGGAAGAAGATTTATGGAGGGTCGTTGAGATTTGTGAAATAAGTGAACATTACAAAAGACCAACTTGGGATCTTCAAAAAAGTCATCTCTAAAAACTATTAAGTTCTATGAAATTGTGAGATCTATGAACTTGTGATCTCTACAGGCTAGAGTTCTCTGTGAAGTTGGGAACTTCACAAAGGAGCTCTGTGAAGGAGCTCTATGAGTTAATGATTTGAGTAACCAATTAAAGTTGGAAGTGATTTCTAAGTGCATCAAGATATGAATATGGTATAGGAATAAGTATCATTGTGAATTAAAAGACATTCTTTCCAATGTTTTGGTCTGAAAGAGAATAATTTTTTTAAGAGATAATATTTGTGAAAATTTTTCAAGAAGCACAAAAATATTGAATTACCCTATTAGTGCTAAGATGGAGAACACACGCTAGCAGGTTGTTTTCCAAGTGCTTTATGAGTGTAAGGTTATATATTACTCATTGTATTCCATATCAAAGGATTGTTTTCTAGTGGATTTTGTGGTACTGGATTACTTTCGTACCATACCAAGGACTTAGCTACTCTTATTGCGTAGTGAACCTTATAATTCTTGTGTTCCTACAGATATGTGTTTTGATTGTGTTCAGCAAGGAAAGAAATCTTTAACAGGAGGTGAAGGTTGTTTCAAAAATAAGGAAACATAAAAGAAAAAGATATGACTAAATCATGCCCTCCCCATCTCAATGATTATTGGATCCTTACAAGAAAACTTCAATTGGTATCAAAGGAAGAGGTTCCCTTCATTTTTAATTTGCTTATGTTTTAAAGAGAATTTGTGATGGAAAATTTGGATTGCATGAACAGTAAGGGGATTCCGATATTTGATGGGAATAATTATCATATATGGAAATATATAATGATTCATTATCTTATGTATCTTGGGTATGAAGTTCTTAAATCTACCATAGATGGATTTCCTACTATTGGTGACAAGGTTCCTATTACAGCTGTTGATACGAAGAATCTTGAGAATAATGGAAGATCTAAAAATTCATTACTATCATCACATTCAGATAGTGACTTTTTAGGAGTAAAAGGTGTCGCTATAGCTAAAGGTGTATTGTATAATATGAAAAACATCTATAAAGGAAATACCAACGAGAATAAGGAAAAACATCAAATCTAGAGGCTGAAGTATAAATACATGAAAATGGAAAAGAATGAATCTGTTGGGGACTTATTTACCTAGGTTAATGACATTTTCAATAAAATCAGATGTTTTGGTGAAAAGTTGGAGGATTCTAAAGTTGTTAAAAATATAATGAAAATTTTTCCCAATAATTTTGATGCTAAGGGTTTATCATTGGAAGACAGAGACCCTAAAACATTATCAATGGATGATTTTCATAGCACTCTCATCACTTATGAAATTATAAGAGAGAATAATTTAAAGAGAAAAAAATGATAGAGAAATGTATTTCAAGGCTATAAAAAAGAGAATTTAAATAGGATTCTCATTAAAGTTAAAGATTGTGAATCTGATTCTGAAGATGAGGTATGTAAAACTTTTAATGAAATTTTATCCTTGTTTTCTAAGAACATGAAAATAGATACATGGAAATATAAGGGGAAAATTCCCTAAAAATTGTTTTGAATGTGGATATATTTGCCACTTTGTAGCTAATTTCCCTCAAAAAGAGAAAGATGAGGACTGTGATGGAGAAGATAGAAGTCCAAGAATGTTATATAAGAAAAAAGGTGATAAAGATAAACATTCTGCCAAGGGGACAGATAAAAAGTTCTTCAAATCCAAAAGAAGAATATTTTTGTCCAAAGATGAAGAAGAAGAGAATAGTGAAGCTGAATCTGAAAAATATTATGCTGAGAAAGCTAGAGAGAATACCTTTATTTTAGTAGTGAATAATAAAGATTATGGGAGCATCAGTTCTGAAGAAGAAGAAACTCAACATGAATATCATCTAAACGTATAGTTGAAATAATGTTTGAGAAATATCAGAATTCTTGAGAAGGAAAACAAGAAGTTGATAAATGAAGATTCTGCATTAAACAATCAAAAAAGTTTTCCTGATGAGAAAGTCTAGTTGGAAAAGGATATTGATGATCTAAATAATTATCTTGAGAGTGAAAATAATCATAATGATCATCTGGAAGTAAAGATGAATGAAAAATAAAAAGAGTTTGAACTTTTCCAACTTAAAATTTCCGAAGCTAAATAAAGGAATATAACATTCAAACACTCTATCTCTGAAGCTGGTGAGATTTCTAGTAATAATGGACCAAAGAAGGATACAAAAAGATACCTTCAATGTTTGAGAAGAAATATGGAAATATTTTTGATCAGAACAAAGCTAGGAAGTCTATATATGTGGAAAAAGATAGAAATTCCAAAAAACATTAGAATTACCTAAAATACAAATTCTAGAATGATTTATACTACATCTATTTCTAATAAGTCTGAATAGAATTATGATATGGAGAAGAAATTTTTGATACAAAATATCAAGGATGATCATCAATAGAGTTTTGTTAAGAAGAATGTTGAGAATCATGTTCTCAACTCTAATCAGTATGGAAGTTTCAGAGGAAAATATCTATTATATGTATACTACTGGTATTTTGGGGGATTCAGACACATAGAAAATATGTATTGGTTCAACCAAAAACATTACTACTATTCCACAAGTTATGGTAGACAAGGTTTGAGGGGGATTAAATCCTCTCAAATGAATAGGTACGAGAAGGAAGTTCAGACGAAATCTGAGAAGGCTGGTGTCAAATTTGAAAATAGGTTCCCACCAATAGAAACTATTTTTGAAAGATGTGAAGATCCTGAACATCTTTCTAAGGGATTTCTTGTTTTTTTCAGCACAACAAAACATTCTTAACAAATCTCAAAAGCTGGAGGTGAACAATGAAAAGGAAGAATAAAAATCTCTTATTGTTGAAACCACTTTGGAAGATACAAAAGGAGAAAATCCATATATTTTTGATAGTGGGTGTTCTTCTCATATGACAGGAGACTTAAATTTTCTAAATAATGTGAAAGACTTCAAATAAGGAATAGTGACATTTGGAAATGTTGAATCACTACGGATCAAATGTGTTGGATCATCCATCATCAGGAAGGAAAAATAAACTCTAGGAAAAAATTATATGTTGATGGGCTGAAACAAAATCAGTTGAGTGTTTCAAAACTCTGTGATGTGGTAAACAATGTTATCTTTATAAAATAAGGGTTTTTTTTTATGAAAAGTGAAAATGATGGAAAGGTATTTACTAGAGGCTAGTATACAAAATGGAACTTGTTCCAAGTTAATGAAGTACATAACTCTTATTACATGTGTAAGGTAGATGAAAAGCAGTTATGGTATAAAATGTTGGGATATATATGTCAGAGAAACATGTGAATGTTATCAATGTAAGAACATATCTGAGAAATTCCGGATTTATCAAGAAGAAGAGATTTTTGTTTCAATATTTGTGAGAAAAATAAAGATTAAAAACACTATTCATAAGAGATTTGACATTTTTTCAAAACAACCCTTAGAATATATACATTATGATATCTTTAGACCAATGAGAAAGCAATCAAAAAATGGATATATGTACTTCATTACATTCATTGTTGACTTTACTCACATAACTTATGTTATGTACATGAGACAGAAGTCAGGTTCTTTTAAAATGTTTAAGAGTTTCCAGAGGAAATCAGAGAAGGAATGTGATTATTCATTGAATAAGTTGAGAACTAATAATGTTAGATAATATAATAATGAAAAGTTAGAAATTTATCTTTGAAATCATGGAATTATGCATGAGTTCAATTCATCATACACACCTCAACAAAAATGGGTTTGCTAAAAGAAAGAATATAAGGCTGGTGGAAATGGATAGAACTATGTTACTTGAACATAGTCTTTCTCATTATTATTAAAGTCAAGACATGATAACTAATATTTATATTCAGAACCGATGTTTATATAGAACAAATTCAAATATGACTATATTCAAAATGTTCTATGGAAAATCTCTATGTCTGAAACACTTAAGAGTTTATGGGAGTCTGGGCATTATAAAAAAACGGTGGAAACCTAGTTATGTTTGAGAAAAGTGGAGATGCTAGAATTCTTCTTGGCTATACTCCGGAAGGAAGAGGATATATATGTTTCAGCAAATAAATGGGGATAAATGTTGATTCAAGTATTGTAAATGTTTTTGAAAATATTGAGAATGATAAGAATTCTTATGATGATGTGGAAGTTGAGAAGGATAAGGAAGGTTTTGTTAACAATTCTAATAATGTTGTAAATAGTGGTAATATTACTCAAGAAGAAGAATCTGACTCAACAATTTCAAGTGTTGTGGAATAAGTTCAAATAGCTCATCCTAGGATAAGGATGAAAGTATAATATAAAAACATTACTGGTGATCAACATCAGAAGGTTCAAACAAGATGAACATCAAAATTTGTGACACACACTTCTTTGTATTCAAAAGTTGAGCCGAATTATGTGAATGAAGCTTGTGAGAATCTATAATGGGTTCAAGAGATGAATGAAGAACTTGATCAGATAGAAAATAATGATACTTGGGAACTCATACCCAAGCCAGATAAAAATAATTTTATTGGTACAAAGTGGGGTTTTTGGAATAATCAAAATGAAGAAGGTGATGTGATAAGAAACAAAACAATATTGGTTTGAAAAAAGGTATTTACAAATTGAATGTATTGATTTTGATGAAACATCCATATTAATGGACTGGTTAGAAACAATCCAAATCTGTCATTCTATTTCTGCACAACAATGTTATAATATATTTAAAATAGATGTTAAATATGAATTCTTGAATTATGATCTCTAAGAAGTAGATTACATTGAAAATCCTTGTGGGTTTCTTTAGGAAGGATGAAAGTTATATGTGTAGGTCGAAGAAGGATTTGTTTGAGCTAAAAAAGGATCTAAGGGAATGGTATTCTAAATTGGATGCTTCCTTTAGAAAGTTGAATATTAATTAAGGTAGAGTTGATATAAATATTTACATCAAGGAATGTCAAGAGTTTTCAATCATCTTAATTGTTTCTATAGATGGAATTATCTTTGCTGGAAATGATGAAAGATCATGTGAAATATTTTTTGAGGAGATGACAAAGTCATTAGAGATGTCCATTCTGGGAGAAATGAAAAACATTATTGGGTTGAAAATTTTATAGAAGAAGAACCACATTTTTATCTCACAAGAAAAGTATGCTAAAGAACATCTGAAAACATTTTTCAAGAAAAATTAAAAAGAAGTTTCCACACAGATTTCAGTGGTAACCAAGTTGTATAAATATGGAGAAGGCATGTAAGTTTATTAGAAAGAGTTTCAAAAGATTATTGGATGTCTATTATATTTGACTCCCTCAATACCCAACATTATCTATGTCGTTACCTTATATGAAAGATTTCAGTGTGCTCCTAAAGAATCACATTTTATTACTAGAAAAATAAATCTAAGATATATCAAAGTCACAAAATAATTTGGAATTAGGTATGATCGCTCATAAAATATTGATCTGTTCAGGTATTTAGATATTGATTGGGAAGAAAATATTGATGATAGGAGATCCATATCTGGTGGAGTTTTCTTTTTGGGGAAACATTGTGTCAGTTGGAATACAAAGAAACAGAATTTAGTGACTCATATCACAGATGAATCTGAGTATGTTTCTTCCACTCAATATGCTACCCAACTTATGTGGATGAAGACTCAGTTGGAAGATCAACTTGTTGAAGTAAAGTTACCCTTTCTCATGGGTTGTGAAAATAAAAGTGTAATCAATCATACATAGAATCTGGTATAAAATTCTCATTCAAAGCATACTGACATCATGTAACACTTCATCAAAGAGTATGTGGAGAAGAATGAGGTGATGATGGAGTATGTTACTACAATGTAACAAGTTGCTATCATTCTCACAAAACCATTGCCGGAGGAACCATGTTCTAAATTGAGGTTGAACATGGGAGTCCAACCTCCTTCCCATCAAGGTTGAGGTATGTTTTTTTATCCCAAATATCTTCTTACCTTTGGATAGTGTTATTAAGGGATAGAATTATTTCATAAATCTATACTAATGGGTATGCATAAAGGGGGAGTTTTGGGTAAGCTATGAATCCATCATGTAAGTGAGTGAATTTTTCTAACTGTTTGTTGGAGTGATTATAGAAAACAAAATTTTTGTTTTCTAGGAATGTTGAAGAAGTGGAGAAATCTGAGGAAGAAGTGATGATTAAATTTCATAATCACTACATTTAGATATCATGGTGTTGGATGTAAATAATTATTGTTTCCGATAATGAGTTAGCTCACATAGACTTAGAATTGTTGATAAGTAATCCATTACTTGAGGTTTAAAAGTTCAGTGATTTATGAATCTTGGTTGAAAACAAAATCTAAAGGGAGAGATTTTTAGGACCAATATAATAATGAAGAGTATATTTTTTAGGTATTTTCTTTAGTTTTTAATGAAGTTTTGGAATAATGAAAATCACTTCACTTTGTATAAATGGATGAGGGATGATACGGAAGTTACAATACTTTACATGGTAAATATAATGATGCTTTACTAGTCTTTATTTCACAAATATAATAAGTATTTTTTAGAACTTGTGATTTCAGATTCATGAAGGAAAGGGAGAGAAAATATGTGCTAAAGTTTGTGTCTAAGGTGGCGCAGTTTTCTAGTGTTTTCCAAATTGTTGGGGCCCAAAATTTGGAGTTTGTTAAGCATTGTGAAAATTGGATTTCCTTGAATATATCATAAAAACATGGCAGAAGAATGAATTTCGTGAAGATTCACTTTATTAATGGTGAATCTCAAAGGTTTAAAGGATTACGATGGTGAGATCTACGATTACAACGAGCTTCATGAATGGCAGAGGAAACGACTATTATGGGTGAGCGTTATAGCGGTGAATGTGAAGAGTATTGTGGCGGTACAAAGGATGTAGGAGCATTGAGGTGGTGAAAATGATTTGCTATAACTCTCTGTGATTAATATGAGATTTGCGATATGAAAAAACTGCCATGGAGCTTTGTGAAAAAGAGAGAAATTTAGCTGAAATTTTGGATCTCTACGATTTGGTGCTAACGTGTCACTGAGGTGGATAAAAGGTTATATAGTTGGTGGGAAATGCCTATAAATTTTCCTTGACCCCCTTGAGAAGAGGAGAAAGAATGAATGAGAATTTTTAGAACTCTTGAATTGTGAAGAAGTTTCATGAAGGCAATGAGCTCTGCAAAGGCTGTAATCTCTAAAAAAAAGAAGGATCTTCACCGAAAGCCATTGATATTTGTGAAAGAAGTGAACTTCAGAAAAGAACAACTTCGGATCTGTGAAATATTGAGATCTGCAATCTATTTATCTCTGCAAACTAATGATATCTATATACTAGAGTGCTCTGTAAAGTTGGGATCTTCACGAAGGAGCTCTACGAGTTGAAGATTTGAGTACCCAATTTAAGTGGGAAGTGATTTCTAAGGGCATCAAGATATGAATGGGGTATATGACTAAGTATTATTGTGAAGTCTAGGATGTTACTACAAGATTTTTGGTATGAAATAGAATAATTGTTTTAAGAGATTATATTTGTGAATGTTTGTCAAGAAGCTCAAAAACATTAAATTACCCTATTTGTGCTAAGTGGGAGAACACGCTCTTTTAGATTGTTTTTCAAGTGAAACATGAGTGTAAGGGTATATCGTACTCATTTTATTCCACATCAAAGGATTATTTTCTAATTGATTGTGTGGTATTGAATTTTTTTCGTACCATACCAAGGATCTACCTACTCTTGTTGAGTAGTGAAACTTATAAATCTTGTGTTTTTGTGGATGTGCGTTTTGATTGTGTTTGCTAAGGAAAAATTATTTAATAGAAGGTGAAGGCTGTTTCAAAAAGAAGGAAACATAATAGAAAAAGATGTCACAGATTTACCCCCTCCTCCCCTCAGTGATAATTGGATCCTGACTGGACAACTTCAATTAGTATCAAAGGGATATCTCCCCTTTTTTGTTCTTTGCTGGAGTTTTGAAGAGGTTTTGTGATGGAAAATATGAATCGCATAAACATTAAGGGGATTCTGATATTTGATGGGAAGAATTATCATATCTAGAAAGACATAATGATGCCTTACATTATGTCACTTCTTTATAATGTTATTGAAGCTACAATAAATAGATTTCATGTTTTTGATGACAAGGTTCCTCTTATACCTATTGATAAGAAGAATCTTCAGAATGATGGAAGAGATAAAAATGGCTTACTCTCATCACATTCTGAGAGTGAGTTTTTATGAGTGGAAGGTGTCTCTACAGCCAAAGGTATATGGGATAAGCTCAAAACTTCCTTGAAGGAAATACAAAAGTGAAGAAGGAAAAACTTTAAAAATGGAGGCCAATGTATGAAGACTTGAAATTGGGAGAGCATGAATCTATTGGGTCCTTCTATACTAGGGTTAATGAAATTGTCAGCACATCAGATTTCTTGGTGAAAAGTTGGAGGATTCTATAGTTGTTGAAAATATCTTGAGAATTATTCCCTATTATATTGATGATAAAGTTTCATCATTGGGAGATAGAGACCCTGAAAATTTATCTCCAGATTATTTCCATTGAACTCTCATCACATATAAAATGAGTAGGGATAAGACTATAAATATAAAAACAAAAGCTAATAGAGAAATTTTATTCATGTCTATAAATAAATTGAAGTCAAAAAAATTCTCATTGAAGATGAAGTTAGTGAATCTGATTCTAATGATAAGGTATTTAAAAATTTCGATGAAATTTTATACCTGTTTTCTAAGAATGTGAAAAGAGGTATAGGGAAATACACGGGAAAACATCCCTTAAAATGTTTTGAATGTGGATCTATTGGCCACATTGAGGCTAATTGACCTCAAAAATGGAAATAGGAAGACAATGATAAATAAGATAGAAGGAAAATAAGTTAATGGAATAAATAGGGTGATAAAGATAAATATCCTTCCTTAGGTAAAGATAAAATGTTCTTTCAATCCAAAAGAAGAAGCCTTTTTACAAAAGATAAAGAAGAAGAGAATAATGAAACTAAATCCGAAAAAAATCTTTTGCTATGAGATGTAGAGAGAATACCTTTATTTTAGTAGTGAATAATGAATATTATGAGAGCAACAGTTCTGAAAAAGAATAAACTCAACTTGAATATCATCTAAAAGTAGAGTTGAAAGAATGATTAGGAATTCTCAGAAGGCTTGATAAAGAAAATAGGATGTTTATAAATGATGATTACTCAATAAAAAATCAAGAATGTTTTCCTGATGAGACATTCCTGTTGGAAAAATAGATTGATGATCTGAATAATTCTCTTGAGATTAAAAAAGGAATCATAATGGGCATATGTAAGTAAATCTGAAGGCCAAATAATGAGAGTTTGAACTTATCCAACCGAATATTTATAAATCTAAAGAAATGAATATAGGTTTCAAAAACTCTATATTTGATGTTTGTGAAAGTTCTAGTAAGAATTAACCAAATAAGGAAAAAAAAATTCCTTCAAAGGTTAAGAAGAAATATGCAAATAGTTCTCATAAGAACAAAGATGGAAAGGTTATGTATGTGGTCAAAGTTAGAAATGCTGAAAATTCAGAAGTATCTAAAAATATTGATTCGATAAATAATTATACTGATTATTTTGATAATAGGTCTAAATAGAAATATTATCTAAAGAATAAATTTATGATTAAAAACAGAAAGGCTAATGGTCAACAGAGTTCTCTTAAGAAAAGTGTTGAGAAGCATGTTCACAACTTCGATCAGTATGGATGTTTTAGAGGGAAATATTCATTATAGGGATACTATTGGTATTGTGGTGGATTCGGACACATGTATCATATGTGTTTATTCAACTAGAAACATTACTATTATTCCACAAGTTATGGAAGACAACGTCTGAGGGTAAGTCAATCCTCTCAAAAGAAGAAGTATGAGAAGAAAGTTCAGAATAAATCTGAGAAGGATGGCGTGAAAGATGAAAATTGGTTCTTACCATTAGAAACTATTTTTGAAGAATTTGAATAGCCTAGAAATATTTCCAACGGATATATTGTTTTGTTTCCATCACAACAAAAGGTTCATAATAAATATTAGAAGCTAGAGGTGAAGAATGAAAAGGAAGAACAGAAATCTCTTGTTGTTGCAATCACTTTAAAGGATACAAAAGGAGAACACCCATGGATTCTTAATCATGGGTGTTCTTCTCATATGAAAGGAGACATAAAATTTCTAAATAATGTGAAAGACTCCAAAGAATAAATATTGACATTTGGCAATGATGAATCACTGAGAAGCAAATGTGTTGGATCATCCATCATTAGGAAATAAAAAATGAAATATAGGAAAACATTATATGTTGATTGGGAGAAACACACTCTTCTGATTGTTTCACAACTCTATGAATAGAGAAAAAAGTTATCTTCAGAAAATATGGGTTTTCTATGAAAAGGGAAAATGGTGGAACGGTAGTTACAAGAGGCCAACGTATAAAGGGGAACATTTTCTAATTTGGTGAATCAAATAACTCTAATTACATGTGTATGGTGGATGAAAATTAGTTATGGTGTAAAAGAGTGGGACATATGTTTCAAAGAAACATGTGGAATTTATCAACGTGAGACCGTGTCCAAGATATACCTGATTTATCAAGAAGAATATATTGGTGTTGTATTATTTGTGAGAAAATAAATATTACAAACATTGTGCATAAGAGAGTTGATATTCGTTCAAAATGACCCTTGGAAATTATACATTCTGATATATGTGAACTAATGAGCAAGAAATAAACATATAGAGATAATTACTTCATTACTTTCATTGATAACTTTACTCACATTACTTGTGTTATGTACATGAGATATAATTCAAATGCTTTGAAAATATTTAATATTTTTATGAGGAAATCAGAGAAGGAATGTAGGTATTCAGCGAATAAGTTGAGAAATGAAAATCATGGAGAGTATAAGAATGAATATTTTGAAAGTTTACATGAGAATCATAGAATTATTCTTGAGTTTATTTCACCATACACACCTTAACAAAATGGGTTTGGTGAAATAAAGAATAGAATTATGGTTGAAATTGGGAGAACTGTGTTACTTGAACATAGTATTTCTCATTATTATTGGATGTAAGCCATGAAAACTACTGTATATATTCATAAACAATGTTTCTATGGGCCAAATTTTTATATTAATCCATAAAAAATGTTCTATAGAAAAACTTCAAATCTGAAACGCATAAGAGTTTTTGTGTGTCTATATATTGTAAATAATAAAGGTTGGTAAGTTTGAGAAAAGAGGATATGAGAGAAATTTTTTTGGTTATGCTCTAGGTGGAAGATGATATAGATGTTTCAAAAAATAAATAGGGATAATTATTGATTCCACTGATGTGAAAGTTGTTGAAAATGTTGAGAAAGAAAAGAATTCTTATGATGATGTGGAAGTTGAGCAAGATAAGGAAAGTTGTTTTAACAATTATGACAATGCTAAAGAAAGTGGTAATCCTACTCAAGAAGAAGAATCAAACTCAGCAATTTTACGTGATGAGGAATAAGTTCCAACATCTCATCCTAGGTAGAGGATGAAAGTGGAATCTCATAACATTATTAGTGATCATCATCATATGTTTTAGACAATAGGAACATCAAAAGTTATACACACACTACTTTGTATTCAAAATTCAAGCCGAATGATGTGAATAATGATTTTTATTTTCCAAAATGGGTTCAGGCGATGAATTGAGAGCTTGATCAGATATAAAATAATGATACTTGGGAACTCTTACCCAAACCAGATGATAAAAATGTTATTGGTAAAAAGTGTGTTTTCCAGAACAAGCTAAATAAAGAAGGTGAAGTGATAAGAAACAAATAAATATTTGTTTGTAAATGGTATTCACAAATTGAAGGCATTGATTTTGATGAAACCTTCAATCCAGTGGTGAGGTTTGAAACAATACGAATATTTCTTGCTATTTTTTCACAATGAGATTACAATATCTTTTAAATGGATGTAAAATATTCATTCTTGAATTATGATCTTGATGAAAAGGTTTACATTGAACAACCTTGTGAGTTTCTTATTGGGTAGGATGAAAGTTTTATTTGTAGGTTGAAGAAGGCTTTTTATGGGCTAAAACAGGATCTACGGTCATGGTATTCTGAATTGGATTCTTTATTGTGGAAGATGAATTTCAATAAAGGTAGAGTTGATAGAAGTATTTACATCAAGGAATGTCAAGAGTGTTCTCTCATTTTAATTGTTTATGTTGATGACATTATCTTTTCTAGAAATGATGAATGATCATGTGAACGATTTGTTTTGGATATAAAGAATTCATTTGCGATATCCATGCTGGGAGAAATGAAATACTTTATTCGGTTGTAAAGTTTACAGAAGAGGAACCATATTTTTATTTCTCAAGAAAAGTATGCTAAATAATATCTAAAGAAGTTCGGAATGTAAAATCTAAAACCAATTTCCCCATAAATTTTAGTGAAAACCAAGTTCTCTAAAGATATAGAAGGCAGGGGAGTTGATTAGAAAGAGTTTCAAAAGCTAATTGGAAGTGTATTATATTTGACTTCCACAAGACCTTACATTTTCTATATCATTTCCTTTGGTGAAAGATTCTACAGCGCTCTTAAAGAATCACATTTTATTACAGGAAAATGAATTCTCAGATATATCAAAGGTACAACAAATTTTAGAATCAGCTATTATGGCATAGAAAATATTTTTTTGGGTATTCATATAATGAATGTGAATGAAACATTGATGATAGAAGATCCAAATCTATAAGAGTCTTATTCATTAGGAAAATTTGTATCAGTTTCAATACAAAGAAATATATTTTAGTGACTCTTATCATGGATGAAGCTATGTATGTTGTAGCCACTCAAGCTGCTACCCAACTTATGTGGATGAAGACTCAGTTGAAAATTATACTTTTTGATGTAATGTTACCATTTCTCTTAGGTTGTGATAGTCAAAGTGCAATTAATATTACATTGAATCTGGTACAAAATTCTCATTCAAAGAATATTTACATCATGTAGCACTTCATCAAAGATAATTTAGAGAAGAATGAGTTAATGCTGGAGTATGTTTCTACATCATAACAATTTGATGAAATTTTCAAAAAACCATTTCCAAAGGAACCATTTTATAAATTATGGTTGAACATTGTATTCCAACCTCTTTCCAATCAAGGTTGAGTTATGTGTTTCTATCCCCTCTCTCATATTATCTTTGGATAGTGTTGTCAGGGGGGATTTTTCATAAATTTATCCTAATGGGAATTAAAAAAGGGGGAGTAATGGATAAGCTGTGAATCCATCAGGTAAGTGAGTGAACTTTTCTAATTGTTTGTTGGAGTGGTTGTAGGATACAAAAAAAAATTCCTGGAAGGTTGAATAACTCAAGAATGCTGAGGAAGAAATGATGGTGAAATTGCACAGTCATTATTTCTAGATATCATGGTGTTGGCTATCAATAATTCTTGTTTCCTATAATGAGTTAGCTCACATAGTCTTAGAATTGTTGATAAGTAATCAATTTCATTAGGTTTCAAAGTTCAATGATTTATGAATCTTGTTTGACAGAAAAATCCAAAGGGGTAGATTTTTAGGACCAAGATGATAATGAAGAGTATCTTTTTCAGGTAAAGTCTTTTGTTCTCAATGGTGTTTGAGAAGAAAAGAAATCACTTCACTTTGTATAAGTTTATGTGGAAAGATAGGGAAGTTACAATAATTTCAATGTAAAATATGATGATTCTTTTCTGGTTTATATTTCAAAATGATCATAAGTAGTTTTGATAACATGTGATGTAATATTTATAAAGGAAAGGGAGAGAAAAGATATTCCGAAGTAGGTGCCGATGGTAGTGTTGTTTTCAGTGTTTGATAAAATTTTGGGGTCTAAATTTTGGAGTTTGGTGAGAATTGTAAAAATTGGATTTCCCTAAAGATCACATAAAAACATTGAAGATGCAATAATACTTCTAGGATGGAATTTATGAAGATTTAATTGCAAAGGTTTAAAGGATTATAATTGTGATATCTGAAAGTACAACGAGGATTACAAATGGTAGAGGAAAAGAGAATTATTTGTCAGAATTATGGTGGTGAAGGTGAAGATAATAATAGTAGAACCATGGAAGAAGGAGTACTGTAGTGATGCAAAGGATTTGACGGAATGCTATACGATTATGATGATCTTTACGATATGAAAAAATTTACATGGATATTTGAAAAAAAGATATAAATTTGGACGAAATTTCAATGCTCTGCAATTTGGAGCTGAGGTGGAATTGAGGTGGCTAGAAGGTTCTAGATTCAGTGGGAAACGCCTATAAACAGGCCTTGACCCCCTTGAGAATAGGAGATAGACTCAATTCTAATTGTTACAAATCTCAAATTGTGAATAAGTTTTGTGAAGGCAGTGAGCTCTGAAAAGACAGTAAGATTCGTGATGGGAAAGAGCTTCGTGGCAGGTCGTTGAGCATTGAGAAATAAGTTAACTTCTCAAAAGACAAACTTGGGGTCTAAAAAATAGTGATATCTATGAACTATTGATCTCTGAAAACTAGTGATTTATGCAAACTAGAGTTCTATGAAAATTTAGGAGCTTCACGTAGGAGCTCTATAGAGGAGATATGTGAGTTGAAGATTTGAGTACCCAGCTTCAGTGGGAAGTGCTTTATAAGTTCATTAAGATATGAATGGGGTATACAACTAAGTATCATTGTAAAGTCTAGAATGTTACTACCAGCTTTTGGGTAGGAAAGAGAAGAATTGTTTTAAGAGATCATATTCGTAAAAATTTGTCAAGAAGCACAAAAACATTGAATTACCCAATTTGTGCTAAGAGTCATCACAAGCTCTTGCATATTGTTTTCCAAGTGATACACAAGTTTAAGGGTATATCATAATCATTTTATTACACATTAAAGGATTTTTTTCTAGTGTATTGTCTGGTACTGGATTGTTTCCATACCATGCCAAGGAATTAGCTACTCTTTTTGAGTAGTGAACCTTATTAATCTTGTGTTCTTGTGGATATGTGTTTTTATTGTGTTTAGTAGGGAAATAACTCTTTCACAATAGGAAAATGTTGTTTCAAAAATAAGGAAACATAAAAGAAAAATATAGCCCTGATTCACCCCTCCCCCTCTTATTCATAATTGGATCCTGACTGGGAAATTAAACACTTTCATTAAATTTATTATTTAAGGTTGGATTTTTGAATATTATAATCCATCAAATTCTGAATTATACTTTTAGTTACTCTATTTATTTTAATAAATTCAATTCACCTGCAACTTGTATTTTCATCACCCTGGTTGAGACCTAACAATTTGTATCCAAAATCATGAAATTCATAAGATATTTTCATACTCCAAAGAATTTATTTAATATAATTTAATTAGATAAATTTTAAAAATATTCATCATACATAATATAATTGTTCTATTCCATAGAGTAATGTGTAATATAAGTTTTCTTCTATATAAGATATCTAACTTATAAAAAAACTTGATGTGTAACATATTCATGTAACATCTGATTATATGTATGTTTTCCACCTTAGATGAATCCATAGTACATAAAATTTTATACATGATATGTAATGTTTTATATGTTATATAAACTATTTCCTCTACGTAATATTATAGAAATTAAAAAATATAGAATTCTAAGATATGGAATATATTCATCTCAAAATTAGAAGAATATATACAATTTTATACTTAATAAAATAACATAATTCATGCAAAAAATATTATGAAATAGAATAATTAATAATGATAAATAAATAATAACAATAATAAGAACTAATAAACAAATTCAACATCAATTTTTCTTCTAAAATTAGTGAAAGAATCAATATAAATTCCATAATTTCATAAATAATAAATAACAAAATATTAATAAATAAAGAAAGATTAAAAAAGGATAGGAATACAAAATTATCATAACACAATTAAACAAAGTGGAAATGAGAGACTCAAATAGAAGTCCCTTATATCAAGGGCATGAGTATGTTGATCATGGAATTGAGATGGAGATGATACTGGGATATATTATGGGATATTTTGTAAAAAGGACTCCATTATTATTTTTTTCAAATTTATTTATTCATTTATCATGGGGATCACCTTTTAACTATAAATTTGTGACTTTCATGGATTATTTATATTATTATATGTATTGATATTTATATTCATGGCATGTAGTCAAGATTTCATATTAATTTTTTACTCCTATTAATGCTTTAATTTTTATTTATGATTAGATAACTATATACCAAGCATAGTCTCCATAATGTACGGTTATCCCACACCACTTGTTGAAAACCTCTTTCTCATCGGGAGGTTCAAATGAGTTCATGTACCTCTCTGGATCATAATAGTTTAATTAATTTGGGGTGATATATTATTCCAACCAAGATTTCTAGTTTGTAGTGGTTGAGTTTTATCAAAAACATTAATGGGATTATCATACTGGAAAGCTATTTTTTGCCTTTATATACTACAAAATCTTGTGGTATATATTCTCTAAAAAGTATTTGAATTTACATAATTGGATATGGGTGGAGTTCTTAGAATATTATGGCTTCAAGATACCATATAATCGATGGAAATGAAATGTGGATATTGATACAATGAGTTTGAAGTCTTGTGGTGATGTTGTTGAGAACTAATATTGTTCCAGTATATCCCATGTTCTTTATGTTTCGATGATATCAAACGACCTTCATATTATATAGATTATTTTTTAGTGTAATCTTCGGGTTTTATCTATATTTAAGTCATACTATTGTAGCTCTATAATTCTGGATATTTTGTTGATATTTTCATATGTCTGAAACATTGGATTCGTGGGGAAATCATCTATGTTGATATTTAAAAACAATTTGAACTAGATACATTATATAATTGGCTACGTGAAAATCACTTATGTTTATTAATCAATAATATGAAAAAATAGATACGTCACAGATATGACAATGTGAATAGGCTATGTGGAGTAATCAGCTACAAGAATTGGATCTAGAGGAAATTGGACTGTGTGGTTCCAATTAGCTATATGATTCATTCATATATTTTAAAGTTCACTACTTGATTTAGCAACATGATAAATTGTCTATGTTAAGAAAGGATACATAGATCAATTTGGCGTTGTGAATTTAAATCAATGAAGTTTGACTATGTGGTGATTGAAGATCAACTATATCCTTTTGCAACCTATATATTTATTAACATTGGTGTAATTTAAGTGGAATTTAATTTTCCCATTAATGAATTCAATATTTAATTACCTATTTATGGTAAAATAAATTATATAGAGGTTCAAAGTACCCATACAATAAAATACTACAATAATTATTTATTACTCAATCCTATTTTTGGGATATTTTTTAAAATGGACATATAGAGTTGAATTTAGAACCAAATTTAGTGGGATATATTGTTTTGAAATATTAATAGGAATTTAATTTAATGGTGTTATAATAAGGGGATAAGAGAAAATATATAAGAATAAGAACAACACTTTATGTCATTACTCTCACCCTCAAAGATTTGTGTGTTACTCTGTTCATAAAAAATAAGATAATTCAAGTTCTATAGTAGTTATTTAAATATCTATATTGTTGTATTTTTAGAATAATCTCGTAGATATACTCATCACATTATTGTCTTATACTTTAGACAACTCTTATCTTCTCTGAGTTTCATCTTATAATTGCGAGATTCATCTATAAACTTTCATCATTCTATCTTGTTATTGTAAGTGTCAGTTTCTTGTACTATTCCATAGAGGATTATGGAAAAAGAACCTTCATGTTTGGTGTTTGTAAATAATTTTACAATCCTATTAGAATATATTGATTTTATACCAAGTGAAAACTGCTTGAATTGAGTCGGTAAATCCTTGGGAAAATGACTGGTACTAGTAAAAATCACCAAGCTATAGGAGTTGAGTACCGGTGGAGTAAACAGGTTGATTTATATTCCCCCAACTAGTAAAATCTCATATGTAATATCATTTTCTTATTTTTTCATTTTTACATAATTCTTATTTTAATAAATAATCAAAACTTATCATACCATAAAGAGAGTGGTTTCTAAGTAAAGAAAAATTGAAGAACTCAATTCCCCCCACCCCATTTGGTATATAGTTTAGTTTTTCTATGACTTAAAATTGGTATCAAAGGAATTTACTATTGATATATCATATATAAATGGTTTACCTCTTAATATCATCTTCGAAATGGTTTCTATGACTGAAAAAAAAATATGTTATGTAAATGGGAAGAGCTCCCTACATCAATGTGGAAAACTATAGTTACTTTAAGGCACAAATGATCATCTATTTAGATAACCTTGATATAAAGATTTATTTAAAAGTTGTAATACCTTATATTATTCCCAATGGTGATCTAGAGAAGTGGGGTTATACAAAAGAAGGGGAATATGATCTGAACTCAAAACTTATGAATGTTATAATATATGTACTACATTCTGATGAGTTCAATAGGGTTTCACAATGCGCAATATCCCATGAGATGTGTACTACCATATTGGTGGAATATGATGGTACTAATAATTTAATACAACTCATATTCAATATTTCAAATTTGAAATTTCAGTCTTTCATAATGGTTAATGGTGAAACCATAACACAAATTAATGGATGTCGGAAAATATTATGAATAATGTTTCTTCTCTTGGAGAACTGATTCCAAAATTTGATCAAGCCTCGTAAGCTTTCAGAGTGATACAATATAAGTGAAAAGAAATATTAGCTTACATTAAAAAAATCTACTAATGTGAAATATTTTTAAATTATAAATCTCATGGAAGCACTTATATTGTATGAGGATGAGATGGGATATGAATTTGGTGAGAATTAATTGATTGAAAATAGAGAATGTTTATTTGGAAGTATAATATTCAAAATATGACAACAAAATTAAAGGAATAAATTTTTTTGAGTCATATGATAAAGATACCTCAAATAGTTCTACTTCATAGAGTGAGATTTCTAATTTTTGAAAGAGGTTCAAACATTTATATAATGAAATAATAGGTTTTAAAAAACCCTCCCCCAAGCACATGATGCATGAAGAAAACTCAAAAGAGGTTATATTCTATGATTATAAGAAACTTAGGCACATTAATCCAATTGTCCCTCAACTAAAAGATAATAAAAAGTCTAAGAGGAAGTATGTTAATAATTTTGAATGTATGAAGAAATTAAATAAATCCATAAAAGTTTTATAGATTTATTCTAAATATTATAGTCATTATACATCTTCTCAATCAGATGATGAAATATCAAATCCAAAGGAAAACATTTTCTTTATGAAATACTCTGATGAGGTACACTCATATTATTCTTTTGATCCTGAATATTATTATAATAATGAAAACTAATCTTTAAAAGAGTTATATGAATATTGTACCATTCTTAGAAAAAAATATGAAATCTTAAAGAAGAAGAAGAAAAAAACCCATCAAGAATTCTTATAATGTTTTTTTAGTGAAAACAATGAAATAAACAAGAAGATTTTAGATCCTAAAGTCAATATGGAAAATTATTATTCACCTTGTATAGAACATGGTAAAAAAATAAAATACTTCAAAAATAAGTTCAATGGTTTAAATATGCAGCATGTTTCTTTAAATAGGTGAAAATTACTTAAGTGAACTTTTTGTTGATAATAAATTCAAAAAAAAATAATTTGGAATTAGAGGAAAAGTTGAAAACCCAATTATTTATAAATACTATTCCATTCCATGTTCTAATAATAAGACCTTCTCAAAAGTTATTTGTTTTCACTATGGAGGATCCGGGCACTATGATAATAGTTATAGTCTTATATATACTTATTTATGTGGAGTCAAACATTATTTTATTTAATGAAAATTTTCAAAATTTTGTGTTGAACTTTCTTAACATTATTAGAATATTAGAGTTCCCAAATCTTTAGTTTCTAACATTACAGGACCCAAGAGAACATGTGTACCAAAAACAAATTTGGGTTAATTTATTTTTTAGGAAAAAAATACCTAGATCATCAAAGAGAAATTATATATGGATAGTGTATGCTCATGGTATATGAGTGGAGATTTATCTAATTTTTATTCTTTATAAAAAAATTGTTGGGGGCCAGTAACATGTGGTGATAATGACAAAGGAAAAATCATGGGAGTTGGATCAGTTGGAAAACCAAGCTGAGTGCTCATAAACAAAGTTCATTATATGGAAGGATTGAAGCATAATATAATAATTATTTGCCATATTTATGATTTATTTTATTCTATTGATTTTTCAAATAATGTCAGTACCTTTATTAAAGATAATTTTTTAAAATTTAAGGCAGTGAGAATAGATAATATATATTCCTTATATCTAAATTCTTTGTGTATAAAAAAATTTAAACAAGTTATATATTGAGATAAATGAATCTCATATTTCACATAGAAAAATAGGAAATTTAAATTTTTATTCTTTGAGAAAATTTTCTAAGAGGAATTTAGTTTCAGATTTACCTCAACATAAATTAAACAAATAGAAACTATGTGATGCATTTAAATTTAGAAAGCAACAAAAGTCATCTTTTAAATCAATCAAAGATGTTGCTACATATTGGCCTATATAACTTATTCAAATGGATATGTTTTTCCAATCTATATTATAAATCATAAGAGGAAAATAATTTTTATATGTTAGTGGATAATTTTTTCTTGATTTAATTGGGTATTCTTTTTGACTGTCAAAAGTGAATTTTGTTCTATTTTTATAAGATTTTGTAAATTGGTTCAAAAAAAGATGTAAATTTTTTTTATTTGTAAAGTTCCCACGGAGAAGATTCTGAAAACCATGATTTTAATTATTATTTTTTATAACATGGGATAGAACATTATTTTTCTTCCCTAACACACCACAACGGAATGTTTTTCTTGAAAAGAAGAATATGACCCTATAAGAAATTGTTAAGACTATGATATGTTGATATAACATTAGTAATCATTTTTTAGATGAAGCTGTAAATATATTATTTTATTTAATATGTAGAGTTCAAATTAGGTATTTTTTTAAGAAAACACCTTATAAGATATGGAATAATAGAAATCCAAAAGTTAGATACATTAATGTATTTGGATGAAAAGTTAATATTTTTAAAACCAAGGATAATATTGGTAAATTTTATCCAAAGGAAGATGAGGAAAAATTTATTGGTCATTATAATACTTCAAAGGCTTATAGTATTTTAAAAAAATGGTCAAATATTGTTTATGAATAAAATCATCTGATATTTGATGAATTGATTTTTTTTGATCATAAAATAACTTAAGAATGGGAGCTAATTGGTTCTTTTGAAAACATGAAACTATAAATTATTTTTTAAAATAGAAAGTATGATGATATTGAACTTGATTTTGATGAAAACATCCTAAATAGATGGATAGTAGTGAAACTTAAAGTATTCTACTTATAGAACCTAGAATCATGAAAAACAAAATCCCATAGAAAATGTTATGGGAAGCTTATATGAAGATATTAAGACTAGAGGTAGTATAGGAACCCTTTTATAAATGGTATATGAATTATTTAAGAGACCATATGGTTACTCAGTTATAGGAGCAAAATGGGATTTTAAAAATAAAAAGGATTATCATGGTGTGTAAACTATGAATAAGACTAGATTAGTAGCTAAAGTGTGTAACCAAGAAGAAGGGACAAATTAGGAATTTTCCTTCGTTCTAATAGCTAGATTAGAAGTCATTAAGATTATCTTAGACTATAAACAGCACATGGATTTAAAATTATATTATATATACGTGAAATATTAATCTTTAAATGGTTATATTATAGAGAAATTTTTTGTTGAACAACCTACTAGTTTTGAAAATCCACATTTTCCAAATTCATTTTTCAAACTTACCAAACCTCTTTATAGCCTTTAAAATCACATAGATCTTGCTATAAATTTTTAAGTCCTTTTATTTTATCTAATGTATTTTTAATGAGTGATAGATCCTAATATTTTCAAAAAAATTATCTTATAATATTTTTTTATATTATATATACATATTGATGAGGTAGTTTTTTGTTCTATAAATAAAAAATTGTGTAATGATTTTTAAAAACTCATGAAAAATCATTTTGAAATGAGCATGATGGGTGAGTTAAATTTCATCTCAGTTTTCAGATTTATCAAAAAATACATTGGTAATATGATAAATCAAAGTAAATATATACTTGACATACTTAAGAGGTTTGGACTCAAAAATGATAAAGTACATGAAACTCATATGAGTTCTAATGAAAATATTGACATGAATAAAGCTAGAAAACATGTTATATATAAAAATAATTGGGATTTTACTATATTTAACTTCATGTAGACTAGACATTATGTTTCCAGTATGATTATGTGATAGATTCCAAGACAATAATATCAAATCTCATTTGAAAGTTTCCAAAATAATTTTAATGTGTTTAAAATTAATAATTTACCTTTACATACTTTTCCAAAAACTTATGATTTTAAATTAAATTATTTTTTTTAGTCTAGTTGTGGTGGTTGTAGACTTGATATAAAAAGTACAGTGGGTATCTACCATTTTTATTTAAATATCTAGTATCGTGGTCTAGTAAGAAACAACTCTAGGTTAAATTATCTATTAGTAAAGAATAATATATTTCTACTAGTAGTTGGTCCGCACATTTTTTGTGGATAAAATTCATCATAATAGATTTTTGATTCAATTATAACTGAGCATCAGTAAAATGTGATAAAACTAGTGATGTCATCATTTAATATAATCCAATAAACCATTCAAGGACAAAGAATTTAGATCTAAGGAATCATTTCTTGAAATACCTCACTAAAAAGGAGATATTACTCTTGAATGTATCCCTCATGAGAATTAATTCGTGGATATTTTTACTAATCCCCTTGATTGTAAATATTTTTATTTTCTTAATTGTGAATTGGGGTTATTTGAATTTAATTGAATATTAATTTATTTTATTCCATGGGTAAATAAATTTATTTTTAATTTATTTTGTTTTATTTTAATAATTTTAAGTAGTATTGAACCCTAAACCTAAATTGGAAATGTTACCGCTTTTAAAATCAGGTATGTAACCTAAAAATATAATTATTCATCTAATCCCTTTCCATTTGCTTATGTATATTCATCCATAAATCTATACCATTAACTTGTGGTTCTCTAGACCTCTAAAAAAATTTTCTATAAAAGGGAAATCTAAGCATAAAGATGTTGGTGGTTTTGGATATTGTAATAAATAAAATATAAGTTTTGTGCCACATCATGTTCTTGTGGGAAAACTCATGGTTATGAATTGGATAAAATGAATTGAGATTGTTTTAAATAAATTAATTAAATTGCATGGATGAGAATTTAGTTTTGTTGCGAATAAATTGAGTTTTCTATTTGGGGAATAGATTAATGTTTTCATGTGGAATTTCAAGTTTCAATTTGGAAGAAATGAAAAATTATATAAGAAAATGTAATTTTTATTTTTTTTGTATTATCTAAGAAGATGAAATATGTTTTTCTATTCCATAATAATGGTGAGTACAGATTCAGATATAAGTTTTAGGGTACATGTTCCGTAGGTCCTAATGATGTTTTCATGTTTCTGTTTGGTTCCTATACTTTTGATAAGAAGGTTGTGAAATACCTAGAACCAAAGTAGAAATTTATTTTCAAGTTTATCAAAATTGGAATTTCTTAAAGGGATTGTGAGATGGATAAAGGGTTGTTTCAGAATATAAACCCCTTATATATCCTGATCAATAATATTTGGATGAATATAGCTTAGTACATGATCTAATTCATGAACCACTACTACCAAGGTTAATGGAAGTTAAATTACCATCCTAATGGAAGACTGATCTCTCTAATTTTGAAGAAGAAATAGGTGGATTTAAATAATAGAGAATATGTGATGTGTCATAGGAGTAATACACTTTTAGTGGTTCTTTTGAAAACCATTGGTTATAACTGGGGTGTTTCCTCAAATTATATAAAGGCCATTGGATAGGTAGTTGGATCTCGTGAGATTTTACCACCTCTTGAAAAAAATAAGGGGGACCCATCCACTATCTCACCTTTTAGAGTTGTAGAACCTATTTAAAGGGTGCCTACTAGGGAATTAGAGGATTATTCTACTACTAAAATTTATTTTTGGGGACAGTGATCTAATCTATTGTGGAATAATATACGAGATAGGAAGCTATAGTGATCAGTGCTTCTGAATTAGTTTAGCCAATTGTGTAAGATGTTGAGGTAATTCTTCAAACTAAATAGTAATTTTTAATTGAGACTATTATAGGCTTTCTTTCTAATAAGGTTATAGAGGAACCTCCGATTGATCATGTAATTGTTAATCCACCTCTTGGATCACCTGTGACTGACAGAGATGGAGTTGGTGATGTAGTTTTTGAATAAGCTAGTGCTCTCTCAAAAACTCCAGATAAAATTCCATCCCATCCTCATGTGTAAAAGGATAATCCTCCAAGGATAATTTTTTGGAGAGTTTAAACATTTAAAATAATATTAATACCTTTTCCTTCACAATTATTATGCCCTTTATAATATTAGGGGAGATTATGTGGAGTTGAAAAATGAGATGTTATCATCAAAAGATGAAATAAAACATCTTAAAGAGAATTAGATGTGTAAATTATATGTTAATATGTTATTTAGGATGATATATTCCTATATAACCTTTAATTAAAACCATTAACAAGTGAAAAATGTTTTCTATGGTGTAAGTGATAAAGAAATTTAGGCTATGAAAGCACATGTGAGGGATCTTAGAGAATTTTTTACTACCAAATTTGAGATAAATGAACTTGATTTCTCATGGAATATCTAAGAGATATGGTTCATAATATGAATCTAGGTCAATTATATCTCTTAGTATCTTCTCATGATAAAATATAAAGCTCCAATTCTGTGACGAAAATGAGATTCCACACTCTGAAGAGTGTTGTTATGACCCAATTTGAGTTACTTAATAGGTTTCATCCAACTTCCACACCATCTTCTTCTACACATTTTGTGGCTATAGATATCAAGAATCAGTTTGATTAAGTTTTTTTATTTGAATTTAATAACCTCTCAGACATAGTCATTATATCATGACATGTTCACACCTGTTATTATACTAGAATTTAAAATGGATCTGTTAGCTGAATTTTATTAGACTGGAGAATTAGTTATAAGAATTGGAAAAGGGACTTATGTCTATTTGAATGAAATTTTTTGACATCTTCAGGAATCTATTAGTGCTTAGGTATAATAGATGTTTAGAGTAACCAATAAAGTAAGAGATATGGTTTCTTGTCCTGGTATTCAAATCAATGGAAACCATCAGAGGTTTTCAGACATAATAGGTAATATTTATGACAATATTACTAATCTATATACAAACTCTTTATAAGTGGATTTAAGTTTCTCATAGTCTATGGAATACCCTACTATTCCATTTGATCTGATAGAAATAATTATTTTACTATATAGAACTTTAGGGCCAGTTATTCTAGAGAAATCTACTGTCAGTTCTCATGTTCCACCTACTACTCCTAGTGCTATAGTTTCTTAAGAACTATACAGTTCATTGAATTAGGTTTTTAAAATCTTTATAGAGTATTTAGAAAACCTATATCACGTGTTTATTTCATTGCAAGATAATATGACTGGTTTTCATGTTTCAACTGATATAATTTATAAACGGTTGTATTTAGAGACTCCTACTACTCCATCAAGTTCTCAACCTACTACCATTGTCAGTTCTACTCATAGATTCTCTTTTGGTCCGATCGAGTCCTTCAAATGAGTGATAAACAATGGGTTATCCTTGTTCTCTCATATTCACATTCAATATTACATTGTCATTCTTGATTTTTTTAAATCAAATTACATAAATAGATTAGATATGTCTAATGATTCCCTATTTTTTATAAGAGTAATAATATCCATTGAATCAAAACCACTATCCACCTATAGAGGTACCAAGAAGAGAGTGTATGTTTATTTACCCATCTTGGATTTATTATAAATAACACTCCAAGGTTATTGATGTAGTTATTATTGAGTTTTCTAAGAAGGCATGCACTTATTTTGATCTTGTTAGGAAGCTTCCTTTTTCCATTGTTGTTTATTTGTATTTCAGCATAGATTTTGGAAATCTTCAAAAGGTTTTTATCACCCTTTCCTAAAGATCCAGATACATATTAGGTTTTGGGAATCAAGAAATCATAGTCCATATTGGAAGAGTTATCTTACCTCTAGTGGTTAACCCTCCTTCAACCTCTTCATCCTCTCCAAATTTCAAGAAACCTCCACCCCAATCTTCTTTTTTACATTGATCAAATCCAAAAACTAGGGTCATCTTGTTGTATATTTTAAATTTCATAAAACTATACATGATTATTGAAATACCTATTCATATTTATATTTTTATTTAAAAGTTATTATTTTTATTTATTGGGTTTTATTTATATCTTGTTGACTCAAAGTGGTTTTATTATTTAATGATTTCCATTTATATGCTTTTGTTTCAAAGAGATTATTTTATTTTAATTTTTTCATATTTTTGATTGTTTTACTTGATGTTTTTTTTCTCAAATTCAGTTCTTGAATAATTCAAATTAAGTATCAACCCTATAATTAAATATTTTATCATTAAAATTAAATATTAAAAACATTTTACCTCTCTTTAGCCTTCATTTTTAATGACACAATAATTGGATGAATAGTAAAATTAAGAAGAAAAAATATAATAAATGGGAAAAAGATAGGGTAAAACCAATATTTTAAAAAACAATATATATTTTGTGGCTTTTCTAAAAAAAAATCCTTTTTATATTTTAAAATTTTATGTTCATTATTCAATGGGTTTTGTGATCATAAAAAGTGTGGATTGATAGTCTACTTATGTTGTTCTAGCATAGCTCATGTTCTTTATGCATTAATAATCTCATAAAACCATTAATATGTTTCTAATGATTTTATCTTTATGTTTATTCATTAGGTTTTATCTCTATTTAAGTCATTATTCTATAGGTACACAACTATAATTTTTTTATATAATTTTACTATGTTTGAAATATTTTCTACCTGAGAAAACCAGCTATATAGATATTATATTCCTATTTGAAACTTATACTTCACAAAATCAACTACAAGAAAAATGCCTATATTGGTAAATCACCTATGTTAGAAAACCACAATTTTGGTGAAATGACTATGTAAATTGGATATGTGGAGTAATTGACTATGTGAATTAGTTCAATGGAAAATTATGATATGTGGTTCAAATTAGTTACATGATTCATTCATTAAAAAAATTGTTTGTATGATTTAGCTACATGAAAAATTAGCTATGATAAGAATGGATATGTTGATCAATTCAACTACGTGAATTTAAATCTATATAATTTGGTTGTGTGAAAATCGATAATCAGCTATGTTTTTTTCAAACTACATATCTATTACTTTTGGTGTATTTTATGTGGAATGTAATGATTCTATTGATGAATTAAATATTGGATTACCTCTTTATTGTACAATTGATTATAAAAATGTTTTAAATACCGAGAGAAGAAAATTATACGATAATAATTTATTACCTGGTCCTATTGTTGATATATTTTAGAAAGGACATATGGAATTCAATTCAAGAACTAGATTTTATAAGATATATTACTGTGAAATATTAAGAGACATTTCATTCAAGATTATTCAAATAAGGGAATATGATCAAATATAAAAGAATAATAAAAACGCATACACACTTTACTTTGTATCTTGAAGCATTATGTACTACCCTATTCAATGAAAAAGAAAAATAAGATTTATGCACTATAGCTATGATTCAAATATCTATCTTGTTGTATTTCTGTAAATATCTCCATGCGAAACTCATCACTTTCTTATCTTATCTCCTAGATAACTCATCTCTTTTGTTAGTTTCATTTTAAAACTATAAGATCTTATTTTTGAACCATGTGACAGATTCTTAACCTCATT
The DNA here is from genome assembly GCA_963277665.1 of Viscum album. Classification (NCBI taxonomy): domain Eukaryota; kingdom Viridiplantae; phylum Streptophyta; class Magnoliopsida; order Santalales; family Viscaceae; genus Viscum; species Viscum album. Next base: position 845,753,206 of record OY728130.1, read on the forward strand.
CAAGCATCCCCATGGAAAAGGACTGGTAGTGGTGAAAATCACCAAAATCGTGTAGTTGATAATTGGTGGAGTGGACTTAGCGATTTTAATTACCTAAACCATTATAAATTTCCTATCTTATATCCTTTATTTCAATTTTTATTTATGCTACATTCTTATGTTAATAGAGGACTAAGACTTATTATACCATAAAGAGAGCTATTTATAAGGAAATAAAATTAAATGAACTCAATCCACCCCCTCTTGAGTATTAGTGCAGATGTTCTATGACCAATAGATATTGATTTAGAGTCTAGAGATGTGTGGGGGTGTTGGAGGAACTTTTATATTTCAATCTGGATGTGGAGGATATCAAAAATGGATTATTCCTATATAGAATGATAGTGAAATATTAATTGTTTCTATATGTGGACGATTGACAACTTGGATATTTTATTATGGTGGTGTGGATAGGTCATGTTGTTTAGAGAGATACTCACAAGGGGTGGTCGGGGGATGATCAACAGTTGGTTTTATTTCATAGGAATCTCTTTGTTTAGTTTGTGATGTGATAGGTATTCATGAAGGTGTCAAATTAATTACCTATATAAAAATATCCTATAATCACTAATATGTAACATGACTTGAAGGATTAGGATTAGTGACTAAGTATGAAGAGGTCAGAAATTGATTTCATGTGTTGATTCTTGGTTAATTAGCAAGAAAATGTCGACCATAGTGTTCCAAAATTATTGTTCCGTCCATTAGATGTTCCTCAAAAGAAATAAGAGAAAATATTGATATATTTTATGAGAAACATTCCTTGATATTTTTTTAATGTGATTCCTTTTGGGTTTTCTAGAATGGATTAATGAATTTATCTCATTTATTAGTGATTAAAGGGTATAGTTTGATGGATGATTTGGTGAGGATGAATATGGAGGATTTGGTGTGCCCTCATGGGGTTCTAAGGATGATCATCCCCAAAATATATTTTTTTTACCTCATCTGTGTGTAAGATTAAATATAATTCTTTTATATTTCAGTTTTTCTTTAGCATATCTTACCATACATAGAAAGATGGTCATATAATGTGAGTGATCCATATACAAGATGACATGTTGCACACATGTGTTCTTGATTTTCTAGGTTCATGGGAAAATTATATATCTCTAGTTAAGATTGACTATAATAAAATCTATTACTCTTCTATTGGAATGAATACATTCCGGGTGTTATATAAAAGACCTTTCATATCACCATTAAGCTAGATAAAATTTAGAGAGACCATGACTCATGAACAGATTTTGTAAAGAGTATGATTTAGAATTTGTAAGTGATTCAGTAGAAGATAAAGGATTATTAGTATTTTTAGGTCTTATATTTTTATCTAAATAAGATGACTATGGATATATAGTTTGGTAATCATGTGTTTATGAAGGTTTGTCCTCATCATGGGAAGTGCAGGATTAGTAGAGGTAGTAAGGTTTACCTTTGGTTCATTGGACCTTTCAAGGTGTTAGTGAGAGTTTTTGGGGTGGGGTATTAGTTATTCCTTCCTCCTTATATGGATCATATTCAAAATGTATTCCATTTGTCATAACATTGATGATATCTTCCTAATGACCCTCATAGAATTTATTAAGGTGAGTTGGATGTTAAGGAGGATTTGATATTTTTGGATCTTTTAATTGTGATTAAGGAACATTAGAATAAGATGTTTTGAGGGATAATCATCCCTTTAGTTTTTATCTCATGGATTTGTGATTTTTTATAGGAATGTAAATGGGAGTATGAGTCACATATGCGAACTATGTATTTGTATTTTTTTTATATTTCAATTTATTATGATGATGTTGAGATTGATTATCTCTAGATATTATTGATATTGTTCTTTCCTTTATTACTATGTTTTAGAGTTTTTGTGATAGTGAAATTCTTATTATAGAGGTGTCTCATGGGGTGATTTATTTTTTATGTTGTTTCATTCCTTAAGAGTTTAAACTTGATTCGATGGATGAGAATATTTTATTCTATTTTCTAGTTACCTTTATTTTTCATTGAATCCTTTAAAATATTTTTATTAATATTTAATTTAGACTTCAAGCAATTAGATTAATTTTTATTGTTTTATATGACCTTGATAAATTTTTGACACTTAAATATATAATATTTTTAGTCCAAGGATGTGAAAATGAGTTATACTATTATTATCTCATAAATGAGTCCCTGGATAGAAGATTTATCGATTCCATATTACTTTGGATGGGGGTTTTATCTTGAGAGGTGTATATTTTTTTCGGGTTTCAGGCACTAGGCCTGGAATATTTCATGTCATTAATAAAACTAATATGTTCAACTAATTCTTCTATATAGATCCATACATTATTTTTTTAATTATGGTTAGCATATATTTGACATAAACATTAGAGAAAGATCATTGTGTACATTTTTTAAGGAGGAGTGATAAGATCAAAAAGTGGAGGTGATTCATGTGGAAATCATGAATAGATCTTGAGGTCAAAAGTTATTTTTTTCATCTCACCCTTTCTTCTGTGAAATCAGTTTTTAATTCATATTCTATATGTATTCTTGTTATATCTATTCCAGTATTAAAATTCCTTAGTAATTAATTTATTTTCTAGCTTGTAATTTCATGACCTGCATTGAATATGGTTTTTGAGTATGAAGAATGTGTGGCTGGTAAAATATCAACCATTGAATCCCCTTTTCTCCTTGTGATGTATACTTTATGGTGTGACACAATTTCCCCAGCTCGAGCCAAGGACGGTTTGTGAAGTGAGAACAATTCTCCCACCCACCACAACTCGTTCCACCCCTTATTTCTCCCTCAGGATGCCATTACTCAGATTAAGCTATATTTTGCACAACCCTTTATCAATTCTTAAAAATGTATTGATAAAGGTTGTTCCTTTATCCACACAACTTAAAAGTGCTGATGAATAGGACCCTTATTAGTGCCAAAAAAACCATTGATAAAAGTTCACCTTTGTCTTCATTTATTTAACACTGATAAAGATTACCTTTCTTGGTGATTTTTTAGTGTTGAAAAAGGGTTATCTTTATCAGCATTATATTTATCCTAATAAAAGTTATATTTCTTAATAATATATAATGAAAAATTATATATTAATATGTATATATAATATATTTTATAAAATATGATTTATGTAAGATTAAATATGCATTTAAACTAAATATATAATACATTTAGTGAAAATGGATTATAGAATAACTAAAAATTAATATTAATTAATAATTTATTAATTATTATCATGAAATAGTTATTTAATAGAAATTCAATGAAATAAATATTTTTTTAATTAAATAATGGTATAAGATAAATTGTAAACATGACTTGACCTTCAAATTGTCATTACAATTTATTCAGGTGTCTTTTTGGTCTCTAACACATATCAAATCAACGATTTAAAAATGATTTGTGATAAATAATATATTTAAACCTTTTTTCTTTGTGTTTTCATGTTAAAAATGCTCAAAAGTCTTCTAAAACTGAGTTTTTTTTGTCAGGGTACCTTAATTTTTGAACATTTGCTAGAATTTCACCTTTATTTAAAGGGGTCTTCTTATCTTTTTTCTATGGAGACTAAATTTATTCTCAAATCCTACACATGTATGGATATTATATTTCTTGAATTTTACCATTTTTTATGTAGTATTGTTACTTATTATTAAATATATAAATATTTTTATACATTTACAGATAATAAATCAATTGTAGAAATAAATATTTAAGAATATTTATATAAAATGTATTTTTAAATATATAGACCACATAAAAAATTATATTTATTATTTATTTTCATTCAATAAAAAATAATCCATTTAATCTACCTTATAAATATGTATTAACACATAGAGATATTTATATATATATATACCTATATATGTAATGTTTATATAAAAATATGTTTGTCAATAGATAGATAAATATATGTTTATATTCTAATATTTGAAAGAAAATACGAATACATAAATATTTGTGTGTATATGAGTGATATATAAATGTGTACATGTGTGTGTAAATATATGTGTATATATGTGTCAATATTGTCTAAATAAATCATATATGAATATATCATTATCATTAAATATAGTATATAAACTTATTTACAATTAATATTTATAAATAAATTATAAAAAATTGAATCTAAAAATACAGTTATATATAAATATGTATAAATATATATGTAAATTTATAGACATATAAATATAAATATTAATATGAATAAAATTTATATCTAAATATATAATATATAGACATATTTTAAAAATTAATATAAAAATAAATATAGAAATGTATATATGATCGCGTTGTTGAGCGCATCAAATTAGATGTATATTTTTAACTAGAATTTCTGCAGCATAGCAGCAACCATATGTCATCTCTCAACGGAGCCTTAGATGATTAATTTTAAAAGAAGGTTTAGATTATGAAAATAAAATAGGAATAGGGACATATAAAAGATGGGGTTTTTTTATTTTAAAAAACAAATTAAAACAATACTACCAAGTGGGGGAAATAAGATAAAGAAATTGTGATCAACCCGAGTTAGTGTCCCTTGATGCTCAATCCATCATCGCTCTCAAGGGAATGGGAATGATATTTAATTCCCTGATTTATACACACTGAAACCAGTATGGTATGTGAGTTATTACTAGTTTAACACCTAGTATTTGATCGATCAATGATATTTATTATTGACGACCGCTCAAAATCAACAAACTTGAATCGATCTAAAAGTGGAACACAATCAAAGAATCACCTAAACAATGTGATGAGATGACTATATTTGTGACAGTGATAAAATATTCCACAAAAAATGAACATGCATATTCATGCGTTCATTCTCCAAGAATTTATCAACTGACATAATCCATTCGCACACTCATGAAATGGAAGGGGTGAGAAAAGAGGCAACCACACTCAAATCATAACAAGATCCGGGTTATGCATGGAAGCATGAGGATTCTTATTACATTGATTTACATTCGATCATACCGGAATAAACACAAATTAATAATGTAGAAATGAAGAAAAATTGAAAACAAATCTACAAATTCAATTACCTTATGAAGATTACAAGTGTGGATCTTGCGATTACAACAAATTCAATCCCCCAAATTGGTCACTAGAGGTTTAGAAGTACATAGGGAGAAGAGGGAGATAATGGATAAAGAAAGCTATCCAATTCAAATCACGCTAACCAATGGTCATGACACCTGATATAATTAGGTAGAGGAGTGATTTTATAGGCAATTACATCAAAATATCCACATAAAGTGGTCAAGTATCTAAATGGCTTGGTGACTATTCAACAAAGAATATTTACTCTATATTTATTTGGATAGTTGACTAACCAAAACACATGAAAATGAAATGATCTTCTATGGAGAGTCAGGGATTAGGGTTATCTATCAAATGGAGGTGTCATCAACCCAATTGAATTTTTGAGGCCCGAGTTAAGTCCCAAATTCATAAGGTTCGTCCAATCTGGCCTGCTAAGAATTTCTTCACATTGTGGGCCTATTTTGGGCCTCCAAATGGACTAATTTGGATCCATGATCTTCTAGAGAAATGTATCCCACATTTTTTCACTCATACACCTATTTTTATCCCAATTATATGCACTTATTTTCCATAATATAAATAATTGTTCACATGCATGCTTGGGCTCTCATGCAGTTTGGCACATTAGCTTGAATTTCCTCACAAGCTCCACAGACCACCTCCTAATACAATGTAAATACTAAAACAAATAAAATTTTCCTATTAAATAGTGATAAACATTAATTTTTTGAATCAAACATGAAGTTAATTTTATTATTATATTTGGAATATTCCTTACAAAACCCGTTTAAAACCGCAGTATGTAGGTGGAATTGAATAGTGAATTGCTATGTGATCACACCCCCATGGCTAAAAATTTTCACTCCTGAGAAAAGTCACATATCCAAAAAATTATGCATATATATATTCCCAACTTCATGAAGTTTAAACTTTTGAGGACATTTAAATTCATTAATGTAATTTGATCAATGCACAAACCACACCAAGGAGTTTTTCCTAGTGAAAATGGAAAAATATGTCTCATAAATCATATCATAATAAAATTAAAAGAGATTCATGATAACAAATTGATCAAGTAATTACAAATTCAACCACACCACTAACTCTCCATGTGTGTGTGTGAAAACCATTCCATGATATTCATTCCACTTTCTATCCAATAAATATTTGTTATTTTAACATTATTTAGCTTAAATGATTTTGTCCACCGAACCTTCCCTAAATCCTTTGCAATAATATTTCAAGACCCACTCACTTAAGCATTCCCAAATTTCAAACCATAATCTCTCATCCTAGATATCCCCTGATGTTTCACATTTCATCACTCCCCTCATTTATTATTTTTGTTTTTGAAAAAGTTTCATTTGGAAAAAATATCACACTCATCTCTCAACCCTTGTTTGATCTCCTCACGACATTAATTGTAATAGTTATAACAAGATCAAAGGTTGATGAGGAGTTATTTTTGACATTCCCAAGACATAACCCTTTTTTATTTTTATTTTTTTGATTACGTGCAACAGTCAGATATTAGGTACACTCACATAGGTCAATCCGGTGATATAATTAATTAGATCGGATAAGGAATTAACATATGTAAATATCATTTAAAGCTGAAAAATATAACCCTAACATATATTTACCTTCTATTAAGTAAGAAATATTCACACTTTGTGGTTTGGTGCAGAAATGTGTGGAGATATTAGTGACACTGTTTTCCAAAAAACTACTCACACAAGGGTCATCAATAAACTCAAAGGTTTAACTAAGATACATCCATTTATATCATTAATAGAAAACCAATTCACTAAAAATCACTCCTTGATGTTAAATTCATAAAAATATTCAATCAATAATAGATATAGGTTTTCATTAAATGTTAAAACTACATGGAATCAAAAATACCAACATGTATTTTTAGTAAGTTCTATGATTTGGTGACCATAAGTGGGAGAAGAAAGTAAAAATACCATAAAGAAGGTGAAAAAGATAAGAAATAAGGAAGAAAATGAAAATCATAATGAACTCAAAAAGATGGGGGAAATTGAAAATACCATAAAATGGAAAAAAAATTTAATAAATAAGAAATAAAATGAAAAACCTAATAAACTAAACAATATGGGGAAAAGTGAAAATACCATAAAGAATTAAAAAGGGAATAAAAAAGAAATACAATGAAAATCTGGATGAACCCAGGAATGTATCCACCCCCCCCCCCCCCCATAGACACACACCAAGAATGTGCAATGTCGTCACTGTAATAATTGAGAATGTGATAAAGAAGGATAAAACACGGTGTGTTTCACTAGTATGTTGCTTCTAGAAGGTGAATTTCCTCCACCAGATTCTTTGAAAAAACCTCATATAAGTGTTTAAGTCACTTCCCATTAACAGCAATATTTCATCCATTCTACTCAAGAAAAATATATATCGCACCAAAGGGTAAACATCAGTTACAATATAATGATAGATCCATCGGGAACGAAGCTTTCCTGGGTAAATATTTAGCCTATAATTGTACATGAGTACCTTATTACTCATATGGAACTTCTTCTGATGAATAATGATATCATTGATAGCCTTTTTCTCTCTTTATAGATATGGTAGTTCTCATATTCATCATGACTGTTTCCTTCTAACTCTTGAATTTGAAGCTTCCTATGTTCACCTGCATCTAAAAGGTTCATATTACATTGTTTAACAGCCCAATATTCATTGTGTTCTACCTCCACCGGGAGGTGAAAAGCCTTTACAAACACAATTCTATACAGTTACATTCCGATTGGGGTTTTAAAATCTATACAGTACGCCCAAAGTGCATCATCTAAGAACAAACTCTAATATTTCTTATTAGGTTGTACCTTTTTTCCATGATTTTATTAACTTTTCGATTTGAGATGTATGCTTGTCCATTAGTTTGGGGGTGGTATTTAGTGGAGACTTTATGATCAACCCCAGTCTTACGAAGAAAATTTTTTATGTTGCAATTGAAAAAATGTGAACACTGATCAATAATGATGAATCTCGGAAAACGAAACTTACTAAAAATTTGGTACCTCACAAAACCAACAACAACTCAAGAATCATCAGTCCTGGTGGCCTTTTCTTCCACCCATTTAGAGACATATTCCATACCCAATAATATGTACACAAATCCAAATGAATTTTTAAAAGGCCCTATGAAGTCAATTCCCCATACATTAAAAATTTCATAGAATAACATGGTCTATTGGGTAATTTCATCCCTCTTGGAGATATTCCCTATTAATTGAAAATGAGTACATGAATTTAAAAATCAATGGTCATACCTATACAATGTTGGCCAATAAAATCCTGAGTCAAGGACCTTTCGAGCTATACGTTGAGAGCCAAAGTGGCCCCCATGGGCCAAAGTGTAGCAGAAGGTCAAAACAGAGGTGAACTCATGGTCAGGGACACACCAACGAACTACTTAGTCACCACAAATTCTCCACAAATATGGGTCATCCCAAATGTACCCCCAATATTTCTAAAATTTGGTCAATTAAAGGTAAAGGAAAGTGGTCCTTCCGCATGGCTTGATTTAGTCGGTGGTAGTCAATACTGACTTTACACTTGTTTTTCACACGTGTTTGAACCAATTCATTCTTTTCATTTGACACAGCTTTTATTCCTGTTTTCTTAGGCACAATTTGTACTATACTAACCCATTTACTATTAGATATAGGATAAACGATCCCCACAATAAGTAATTTACTGACTTCCATTTTACCACTTCAAGGAGAGTAGGATTAAACTGTTGTTCAGATTGTTTTATGGGCTTAGCCTCATCATCCAAAAGTATATGGTGCATACAAATAGATGGGATAATCCTAGGAATATCATCCAATGTCCATCCAATCACCTTTTTACACTCTCTCAAAAGGTTGATCAGTTTTTATTCTTGTTGTGGATAGATGTTATTAGCAATAACGATGGGAAATTGGTCAATACCATCAAGATATGAATATTTTAAATTATAAGTAAGTTTTTAAGTTCCAATACTAGTGGTTTTTTGATTGAGGAAGGGGTTTTAGGGGGATTTAGGTCCATGAAACAGTCTATTTTCTCATGTTTATTCTCTAAGGAAATAGAATCTATGGAAGTGAGATTTGCAGAATAATCAATGGTCAGGGGTACCTCAAAATGAACACACTCATCAATAAAAGCACAAAATTTACACCTTTTTGAACCCACACAACACTCAAAACATGAATCAAAACTCAAATCATCCAAGGTTGAAAAAGGGTAAAATTATTCAGAGTATGGGTTGATGAGAGAATTGTGTGTGTGTGTACATTTTTTGGGATCACATCCATCGAATAGATAGGAAGAGTGGATTTCTATTCAATGGGGTGTTTCGTAGCCTCAATGATGTTAAAACATACCTTCTCTCTATCTAAATCCATGGATATCATACTATTTTGAACATTAATGATCATCTTTACTATTTTAAGGAATGGCCTCCCAGGTATGAGAGGGATATGTCCTTGGGTTCAAGTATTTTCCATCTCAATAATGTTGAAATCAGTGGGGAAGATGAGATTATTCACTCTTACAAGGACATCATCTATCACTCATGTTGGATGTGTAGTACTTCAGTTGGAAATTTGTACGACAATTCCTATTGGTTGAACCTCTCCAACCTATAGAGAAGTATACACAGAGTGAGGAATTACATTAATGGAAGCACCTAAATCTAGTATAGCATCAGAAAAAAAGGCCTCGCCTATGGTACATAGTATCGTGAATGTTACAGGATCCTTGTATTTGTTTGGAATTGGTGGTTGAATCAAGGCTGAGACATTCTATCCCAAGTTAACTCTCTCATTCCCCTTTATCCTCCATCTATGGGTGAAAATATCTTTAAGAAATTTGGCATCTCAAGGGATTTGTTTAACTGCATCCATTAAAGGAATGTTAATGTGAACCTTTTTAAATGTATCCATTAGTTCTTTATCAACATCATTGTCAAAATTATTCTTATATTTTTAGAGTCTTTGGTGGAAAGGAAGATGAATGGATTGTTCATTTGAATCATCAATGATAATTTTATTTCCCTTTTTATTTTTCTTTTCTTCATTGGAATATTTTATGTGTGGAGAAAGAGTGTTTTCAAGAGGAGTACAAACCTGCTGAAAAGAATCAGTATAAGGATAAACTTCATTACCACAAAAAAAATTGTAACTACACATACATTACCTTTGTCCTTGGGATTAGCAATGGCTTGGGATGGTAGTTGTCCATATCCTTTCATCTTAAGCTCACAGATAGTGTTTTCTAATTTCCCCACTTGAGTTCAAAAGTCTTGAATAACTGATTGTGTGGTTTGTTGGAATTGTAGGTTCTGTGATGCCATTTTCTTAAACATATCCTCAATTCGTGGTTTGTATTTGGGAGGGGAGGATGATTATTTAGAGAAGTTTAAGGATAATAAGGTTTCCTACCTTGGCCTTGTTGATACCAATTATGCTTGGGGTAGCATGAGTTTTCTCATTGTAAATACTGGGGTTGTGCTTTCCACCCAAGATTCGGATTTGGCCTGAATTTTTCTTTCGTGAAGGGAGGTTCTTGTTGAAATGGATGCCCTGGGAATACAGTTTCACAAGACTCAGGTGAATCTTAATGTTGTGGGAACTAGTTAGAAAAATGAGTATTGTTAGGACAAATTCCACAATGTAACGGAATAGGAAGATATTGTGAGTTACATTGTACTTGAGATAATTGTATTAGAAGGGTATGCATCTCATCAAACATTCTATATACCTTTTTTTCTAGAGATGAATGAATTTCCCCATGAAATCCTTAGGTTGGTGCAATATCTCTTGTACCAAATTGTTGTGTATTTTGAGCCATGTTGGCTATTAAGTCACGAGCAGCGGAAGACATTTTATCAACTAGGGAACCACTAGCTGCAGCATCAATAATTCCATGATCCATGGGGATAAGTCCCTCATTGAAGTATTAGATTAATATTTTTTCACTAATTTGATGGGGGTGGGGGAGTTTGAAAAAAGTCTTCTCAATCTCTCCTAGTATTCTTGAGGGGTCTCTCCTTATGATTACCTAATTCCATAGATTTCTTTCCTAATTGATGTTGTTTGGCAGGCAGGGAAGAAATTCTCTAAAAAGAGTCTTTTCAGGTCATTCTAGCCCAGAATTGTGGTAGGAGGCTAGTATATCCAATCTTTCGCTATACCATCAAGGCAGATAGGGAAGGACCTAAACTTAATTAGGTCCCCACACATTTTGGGGTTTCATAGTGGAGAAGACTATGGGAAACTCTTCGCGATGTTCTGAGGGTCCTCACTAGGAAGACCTTGGAATTTGGTAAGTAGGTTGATGAGTCCCGATCTCAGCTCAACTTTGGATACTTACTCGGTATATTGGATGTGCGTAGGTTGGTACTCCACATCTGAGGTGGTCAGTTCTTTTAGGGTTCGATTATTTGCAGTCATGTTTTCTTGGGTTTTATTGGGTTCAATTTTTGATTGGTTTAGAACCACTTGAAGTTCCACAAGGGGTTCCTCAATGTTACTTGATTGACCTTCTCTAGATTCTTTGATTTGTGATTGGAGTGATTTTTCAATTTCAGGATCAAATTCATGTAGTATTTCTTTACTAGATCTTGTCATGCAACAATGATGTTCAGTTTTTTTGATTTTTTTTGTTGTTATTGTTGTTTTTTTATGATTTTTTTTAATTTTTTAATGGAATACAAATAAAAATGATTTATGAAATTAAATTACGAAATAGAAAATAATTTTATACTACATAATTAGAGAGAGAGGAAGAGAGATAGAGAGAGAGAGAAAACACACAAAAACAAACAAAAATAACGACAAAAAAACCAAAGAAAAAACAATAAAATGGAGGTAAGGTACTGAAAGAAGAACTAATTAAGAAGTAATATAAATAAATAAAATGAAATAAAGGAAAAAATTATCTTTTATCCCTGGTAACGATGCCAAAATGTGATTGCGTTGTCAAGTGCATCAAATTTGATGTTTATTTTTAACTAGAATTTTTGCAGCACAATAGAAACCCTACGTCATCTCTCGATGGAGGCTTAGATCATTAATTTAAAAATAAGTTTCTGATTATGAATATAATAGTGGAATGAGGATTTATAAAACTTGGGGTTTGAATATTTTAAAACACAAATTGAAACTATGCTACTATGTGACGGTTACAAGATAGAGAAATCGTGATCAACCCAGGTAAGTGTCCCTTAATTCTCAATCTGTCATCGCTCTGAAGAGAATGGGAAGGATCATTGATTCCATGATTTATAAACACTAAAATAGTATGTTATGTGAGTTTTTAGTTGGTTACCACATAAAATTTGATCGATCAATAATATTGATTATCAGCGATCGCTCAAAATCAACAAACTTGAATCGAAGTTAAAGCGGAACTCAATCAAGGCATCACATCAACAACATGATGAGATGACCAGATTTGTGTCAATGAAAAAATATCACACAAGACTAGAAAATGAGTATTCTTGGGTTCATTCTCTTGGAATTGATCAACCAGCAAAATTCATTCGAAAACACATGAAAGGGAAGGGGTGAGAAAAGAGGAAACTTCACTCAAATCATCACAAGATCCGAGTTATGCATGGAAGCATGAGAAATCTTGTTCCTTTGATTTTTATTTGACCACACCATAATAAAAAAAATTAATAAGGTATAAATGAAGAAAATCGTACAACAACACTGGAAATTCAATTACCTTATGAAGATTACAAGCATGGATCTCGGGATTACTACAAAGGACACCCCCCAAATTGATCACCAGAGGGTTCGAAGTACATGGGGGAGAAGAGGGATAGAATGGATGAATAATTCTCTATAATTTAGCCTTGTTCGGTCCAACTGAGATAATGAGGTGGAGGTGTGATTTTATAGGAAATTACAACAAAATTTCCACATAAAGTTGTCAAGTATCTAAAGCGATAGGTGACTATTCAAGTCATAGTTTTTACTCCATTTTATCTGACTGGTTGACTAACCAAAATGCGTTAAAATGACTTTTAATTTAGTGGAGAGTTGGGTATTAGAGTTATATGTCCATGGGAGGTAGAAGCATCCTAATTATATCTCTGGGACAAGATTTATGGCCCAAATACAGAAGAGTGGTCCAATCTGGCCAGCCCAGAATTTCTTCACAATGTGGGCCTATTTTGGGCCTCCAAATGGATAAATTGGGATCCATGATCTTCTTGATAAATTTATCGCACATAAATCCATTTTTTCCCAATTATATTCATGTATTATCTACAATACAAATAATATTTCACATGCATGCTTTGGGTATCACGTAGTTTGGCCCATTAACATGAATTCCATCACTAGATCCCCAGATCACGTCCTCCTACAATGTAAATACCAAAAAAAGTAATATTTCCCTATTAACCAGTGATAAACGTTAATTAATTGAATCAAACATGATGTTAAATTTATTATTATATTTGGAATATTCATTACAAAACTAGTTTAAAACAGCATTATTAGGGTGCAATTGAATAGTGATTCTCTATGAAATCAATATATTTATATGAATAAATATATAAATAAAAATGAATTATGTATGAATATATATATATATATATATCAATAACTAGATATATCATAAAATATTTAAAAATAAAGATGTTGTAGTGGAAAAGGTGTTAGGCTTGAATGCAGAGGTTGAATGTTAGTATCTTGGCATGAGTAAGACTTAATAGGGCATTAAAAACCATTGATAAAGGGTATATAAATAATTGATAAAAGGGTGTGGTATCGAGAAAGGATTTAGGGGTGTTGTGTAGGGAACATAACACTGATAGAAGGGATCACTAATAAAAGGGGTGGTGGAATAATTTTTTAAAAAAAATTTATCAACACTTTTGTTAGCATTGATAAAGGTAATGAGATTTTTACGGTGCTTATATATTCTATGAATTTAGAACTCAAATTGAAAAAATTTAGAATTGATTATGGATAGATCTATAGTAGCATATGTGTACAATAAAACCCCTCTAGGCTCATGATAACCAACGATATGTGAGGACTGCGAAGGTAGGAAAATTTGGCGTGGATGACAGTTTGAAAAAGGATAGCACATAGTGAAGGATCCCGGGCAGCGAGACTTGTGTGGTGATGATAGAGGATCCTAGGATATAGTTTGGGTAGTGAAAAATGGTGGCAACATGGGGTAGTATGGCGTGATCTAGGTAATGGTTCATGATTATCAATGAGGCATAATTAATGGAAGTGATTCCAGATGATGAATGATGGATCTAGAAATCATGGAGAAAAGGGTTTTTTAAAAAGGATAAAAATATTATAGTTTTTATTTTTCATTATATTGAAGGGGAACCAATAGTAACCCCACCTACAAGGTCACATGGTCTAGTCAGTCCAGCCATATATAGTGAATCAAATTTTTGGTAGGGATAGGAGACATGAATGGGTGGGGTGAGTTAGATTGATGTTAATAAGTTACATAAGATCCATCTAATTGGTTAACTCTATCCGGAATACCAAGGGGCATGTGGGACTAATCTTTTAAAAATTAGAATCCCCATTTGGGTGACCCAACCTTTCAGTCAGGTAAGATTACTGGACCTCAGGCCATGTCTATATCAAATTGGTGTGGACCCAAGCAGGGAGCACACAGTGCTACATTCCCATGCGCATGTGTCCAAGACACAGACCCTAAGGGATTGTTTTACCCAACTTAATGAATCCATATGGTGTTTCTCAAGGGTCATCACATGGCCTAGTATGTTCTCTGCCAAATATGTTTTTTATTTTTTTCACCCAAGTGTTCGAATAAGATATTTGAATAGCATATTCTAAAAAAAATTTCATATAGAACGTGATGGTTAGGTACTCGTCACCATTAAATTATGGTACATGAAATTTTGGAAAACATGAGTTACTTATCTCCTAAGAACTAATGATAATGTCTGGGTGATACATTTTGAGGGGACATGAGGTGAAATACTCCTATGGTGACATGTTGATAATAGGGAGAGTTTCCCCTAAATTAATTAATTATGAAGTTTTGTTCTCTCTAGGAGTTCATTAATAATTGATATGTATGGTGAACGAGTTTTTGATGTGTAAACATAGATAATAGTATTTTTGGGGTTCCCTCTAGGTGTAAGGAAGTTATAAGATACTTATAGGTGGACCTATATCTCATATGGATTCAGTTCTTCCCATATTTCCTTGGTTAAGATTCATGTGTATAGCTTTAATAAGGAATCTTGGGGGGGATTCATCATTTACTCTCAATACATTTTTATCTTGTAGATAATCTTGGGAGATATAAGTTTAAGAAGCTTCTTTCATTTATCATTTTTGTGAAACTTTTTTAGAAGATAAATAGTGAGTCTCTTCCTAGGATTATATTTGGTCTTATCATTTCATTGAATTCTTTGGAAATGTGAGAAAAAGAGTGATGTAAAATCAGGGTCTATTCATCTTTTATTAAGCTTCCATCTATGAGGTGCAGGTTTCTCTTACACTGTTAGAGTAAGTACTCCCTTGAAGATTGAGGTGTGGGTTATATACATTAGGTATGGGTTTTAAGACACTCCTCTAATTGATATTCTATAAATGAGGTGTATTTTTCTAATATTTATAATAGGGTAGATAACTCTCATGAAATGGATTTTGGGTCCCTTTTCTGTGGGGTCAGTACTCTCTCGGTCAATATATGTTTTCCCCAATATGGTGTGGTTCCACAACTAGAATCATACATTCAAAGTGATGTTTTGGGGTGAGGATTTATAATGGGTTCTCTTAGTATAAGACTTTGTTTAATGAAAAATGATGTATTGATTTTTTGGCTCATTTCCTTTATTCTATAGTGTGATGTGGTCTAAGTGAGAATGATGTAGCTCACACATTTTTGATCTTGTATAGTGAATTTCACTCTAATTATTACACATATAAATGATGTTGAGGTTTGGGTTTGTGGTTTCATATTCTTGTTGGGTAGATTTTTACCCCTATTAATATCAAGGTGGGTAGAGTAGAAAATTATTTCCCTTGTGTTTTTTGAATTAATTCAAGGGTTCTTACAATGTTAAGGTAATTAGTTTATTATGTTTTTATTTCCCTCCTATTTTAGAAGGTTGGTGTGTTTTTTGGGAATTTAGATAGTTTAAATGTTACAAGTCATATGATTTACTACGTATCAGTTGTTTCCTAAAAATATGACCATTATGGTGTTTGGTTGTGATTATTTGTACTTCCCTACATCCTTGGTTTAATATCCTTATATCATCTCAGGGTTTTCTTTACCCATGTCTTTGATTTTCTATTGACTTATCATTTAGTTTACTATAAGTTTTGGGCATATTACCATGTATATTTATACTCACACCTGCAAGTGTGTTTATCCCATTAAATTCATGTTTTATATAAATGATGTTCATTTTAAATTGAACATGGTGGTCATAGAGTTGTAGAATTATGTACTTTATGGTGCATCATAGTGAAGAATGATATTGGAGATTGTGTTAGTACTTTCCATGATGAGGAGGAGTATTTCTACTTATTTCTTACCTATTTTTACATTGGTATATTGATATCTTGTTTTTTAGCCTTTTCTTTTCAAAGCTTATACCAGTTTTATTATTATGGATTGGTGTCGATTGCATGAATTTTTTTATATAATTTTGTTGATTCATTTTTATATGATGGATTTATTTTAGGATATATAGATGTATGGTTTTTTCATGTTATTTGGACATGTACTTTTATGGTGTTATATACCTACATGGTGTTATTCATCACCCTCTGACCTAATGGAGGTGGGCTTGGGATGGAACTCTCAGCCTATCCGCTAACTTAGGGGTGGTCCTAGTGGGTTAGTTCATGTCTTATTTAATATAGAGTCTCAAAACTCCATACAATTATAATTTGGATCTATACTTGTTTTTTAGGTGTTGTAGATAAGTTTAAATATGGATGGTGTAAGTGAAAATAGGTTTTAGTTTAAATTTTTCTTTTTGAAAAATAATGTTTTAATGCTCTCTCAGTACACCATGATTTAATTTCTAGTGGTGTTATATATGGAGAGTTTCATATGGTTATTATGGACTAGTAATTTCATTGTGTTTTATGTTATTGTAGTGTGATGGGGTATATTACATCATGTATCTTAGGTCATAATATTTTGGTGATTCTCCAAGATTTGGTGATTACATCATCATGGACATCATTACACGTTGATAATTTAATGGTGGTTTTCAAATTAAAGAAGTGTGTTAGTTTTAGATTTAAACCAAATTAATGATTTCCCTATGAATATCAAAATATTTTACATTATAGTGTGATAGATAGTATTACACTGTAATGTTCTTTGGTTTCATTGAAATTTAATTGGATATTGTCTGTGAGGTTTAGGTTATCATGGGGAGAGTTTCACCATGATTTTTGAAAGACATTTTGATTGATCCCCATTACAGTGTAACACTGGGCATTACATTTTGATTCTTGAAATATTTGTTTTTATTATAAATTAGAGTTTTCTCTTTTGTTTCTTACATTCTATTTCATTTCCTCTTAGTTTTTTGTGACCCTAAGTCTTTTCTTGAAAGATTGAAATTTGTTTTCATCCCACATTTTATTTCCCCCTCTATTGGTTAGATTTTCAAAGAATAATGTAATTCACCCTAGTTTATTCCTCATAATAATCCTTTTCTTCATCCTTTGTATCCATTGGGATTTCTTATGTCATGCTTGTGGTGATGGTGTAGTGGACATTAGGTTGGTTGGTGGATTCTTCTTATATATTTTTTTCATGTGATCATCGACTTCCATTCCTGTTTCCATAGTGATGATTTGGGGTTCGTTTATGGTATGTGATTTGGATCTTATACTTTATTTATTGGGATAATTTGGGATTAACATGATTTATATTTCAAGGGGTAAAGAGTTGTAAATTTCTTAATAATGATTATAACTAAATGGGAATTAATTGGATTAGAAACACACATGATTTACATGTTTTCTCATTTTTATTTATGTGATGTTTTGATTGATTTGTTTGAAAGAAATATTTTGTGATTTCCATGATATTATATATATAATTAATCATGTTCAAATTTTTAAATAATTTATGAAAGGTAATGAATAATGAAATAAAAAATTTGGATCTTATTATTTGATATATTTTTGTTGATTATGATGTTGTAAATTATTAAGAAGAGTTGAGGAAATGAGATGGATTGTTATTATTCTCTATTATATTGATTTTAAGTTGCTGAATTTTTAGTGGTTGTAGTATAGATTTTTTTGGATTAATAGTGATTTTTTGATGTGGTGGAATGATAAGATTATGGTGGTTAGTGTGTTTTAATTGAATGGGGATATAGAGGTATGAAAAAATAAATAAAAAAATGATTAAATAAAAGGGGAATGGTTTGTGATGAAATAATGAATTGTTGAAAATAATGAATAAATATGGTGAATACTGAATGGCTTAATTAAATGTAAAATAAGAAGAAATGATGTAAACTAGAGGTGTATGGAAATAATTATGTGATTAATGAATCAATGTAGTCTATAATTGATAAATAATGTTGGAAACTGTGAAATATGTAGTGGGATGAAGATTTTTTGTTATGAGGAAGTGGAATGGTCTCATTATAGTAGTATGGGTTTATCATGTGGTTAGAATTGTAAGAGTTATTGATGTTTTAATGGTATTGGTTTTATAGAAATGGGTTTTGGTCATAACGGTGTTGTTATAGTAAGTGGATTAAATATTCGTATTGTGTGATTATTATATATCCATTATATTTTTTTATTTTTTATGCACCACCACCTATGTTGGGTAATGAGACATATGCCCCTATGTTGTTTTGTGTGTTGAGTTCAGGGTGCACCCCCAAAATTTAGGATGTGGTTGATATAAATGATTCCCTACTCCCTATATCCCTCTCACAATTCCAGTCATTGTGCAGTTGTTTTTTAAGTGGTGGTGATGTGGTGATTATGTGGTTATGTAGAAATAGATATGTGGTATATGGTATGTGGTTACAATATGTTATATATGGTTTTGGTTATATAGCTATAGTTTTTACGTGGCATATTGATATGGTATATGGATATGGAAGGAGGATATTTCCATAACATATATCATTGGGTTATGAGGGTGGCTGGATCAATGTAGAAATGCGTGAAAGGTACCTATCCTTATATATTTTCCTGATTATGATATTATTATATTTGTATTCAAATTTGTTGATAAAGACTTGGTGAGGTTATAATGGTAGTTAACCTGGAATAATTAATGAGTTTGTTTCCTTATTTATTTTTTGGTAATTAAATATAATTCTTCCATATTTTTCTGATATTCTGTAGAGGAACCTATTGAGTATACTTGTATGATATCCTCTACTTCTATGGACTATTTTTATAGAGTTAGAGGTTGAATTTATTGGTTGTACTAAACCACACTATCTCATTATACGATGTTTTTTGGAGAGTTTGAGTCACTGATATATAATTTTTTTTCTTCATTTTTTTTATTTTTCAAACATGTTCAAATATTACATAAAATGAACTATTTATATTATTAATAGGTTTTGGTTTTTATTTTATTTGGATGAAGTTAAAAAGTTATCCATCCTATTTTCATAGGATTTATGAGACTAATTCCACCCATATGTCTTCATTATATCCTCAGTTCTAGTCATCAACCCATTGTCTATTGTCTAAGGGCTTTATTGCCCACACTCATCTTCACTATTAGCCAAGGAGGCATTCTAGGGATGATTGGTGATGCCAATATGGCATCTTCATCAACATATATGGTGTAATATTATATAAATAAATGAATATGTCCCATTTGGGGTGTGTTTTTATGAGTTTTTCTAAATAGATTACACCCATCAAATTATAACCCCAATCTGATATTATGTATCTAATATGATAAATTGATATATATTTTTATTACCCCATGACATGATAAAACCTCTACTGGGTAAACTAAATACTCACATTTTTCATTTATTTTTGCATGTCATCTCATATCTTATTCTAATTTTTCTGATATAGACATATTTTGTAGTATTCGTGTTAAATTGAAATGCCACATAACCATTTATAGAAATTAAGATAGCATAGTATCTTTATTTGGATTTTTTATACATTTACTAAACCACTTACAATCATTTAAGGATTCATATTCATTAAAATATATCATACAATAATTTTGATAGATATATATTTCATCAAAAGAAAATATAACCTGGCTAATTAACTTCGATTCCTCTCAATCATTTTTTGGAATGTTTGCACAATCAGGATGAAATTCTTTCAAAATGTCCTGAAGATAGTCAATCCCACTATAATAAAGTCTATACATGATTTTAACATGTATTAAAAAATAATAACTAATTGAATTTTGTTTATCTTTATAAAACCTTATGATTTCATGAAATTGTTTTTCAAATCAATTTAATTTCTTATAGAACATGTGTTACACGCACCACAGAATTTTAACAATCCATGATATACTATTAATATTATTATTTAAACATGGTAGTTATAACCTAATTGTTAAAGTGGAGTTATGAATAAGAATAACCATATTTTTAAAATTAATTATAATTTTTTTATAAATAAAATATATTGATTAATATGTACTTAATTATTTTTAATGTAATTATATACTTCCAAAATACATTTCTTTTCAAAAAATGACTTTCATTTCTTTTTGTGAACAAATAACAAAATTAATTTTTGACACATTTAGAAAATATATTTTAAAAAATTAACTTAATTTTATAAATCAATATTCCTAAATTATCTTAGAGTGAATTTTTGATAATTTTATAAAAGGATTTTTTTTATGAATAGTGAAATTTTTTATTTTTTATTAATAATTTTCATTTATTTTAAAGAATTTTAAAAGTTTCATGTTATTTTAAACTAAAATAAAAGTAAAATTAGTTCAATTATATTATTATTAATCCAATTTATGTCATTATAATCAATTTTATGTTGTATTTGGATATAAAAACATATTATACTTTTGAAATGCTTTTTCTTTGGAAAACCATATTTTCATCGTGTATGCGAGTTTAGTTTTGAAATAAATTTTTTCAATTCTATGAATTAAATTAGGTAAAATGGATTTAATATTTTGAATCACAATAATTGATATTATATCATAAGGTAAACATAATTTTTTTTCATAATGAATAGTAAAAATAATAATTAATTAATTATCCAGGTTAAGGTTAAAATGGGTTTATTGAGGTGTTAAACTAAAATGATAAGGGTTAAAATAATCTAAAAACTCAACCAATTTTTTTATGTCCATGTTTTAACCTTATATAATCTAAGGTTCAATATTGATCTATTTTTTATCCTTGTGGAATGTGAAAAATGTGGGTGTACTTTTTTCTTTTCAAAAATCCCATGTGTGTCCTCTCCCCCATTTATAAAAGGAAACCCACTCTCCTCTCCTCTTCACACATAAAAATCCATTTTGTTTAAAACATAACTACCCAATTACCTTAATTATTTCAATAAACATTTCATTGGGTTCTTAGTTTTATTATGAAACCCTCCTATGAATGTTTTAGGTATAATCCTAAAGAGGTTCTCCGAAGAAGAGGTATTGTTCTTAAACGATTTATTTTATTTTATTTATTCTTACACCTAATTAAAATATCTTAAACTATGATGACATAATAACAATTTTATCTCCCATATACTTATATTTTATTATTTTAATGGAATAAACGATATCCATATCATATTCCGTCAAAAGGAAAACAAAATCGTCGATCGTGTGTATGGTAGACTACTGACTCGCGAACCAATGTAATTCCTTTTCAATAACCACCACTCACAGGTTGATATGATGATATATTTAATTTAAATATACAATATTTATGAAATAAATATAATTATTTAACTATAATATAAAATCAACCTTCTTACCTTATAATCTATTGGAAAATGATAACATCTCTTATGCGTACGTGTGGACTACCACCTCCATGAATCAATATGACTCATTTTCATTTATGTTTTACACGGATGGTAGTAAAGATATAATTGATGTATAAATATGATTTATATGATATAATAATTATTCTGTAAAGGCAAATTATTATTTACCTTTCATTCTTTCAATCCGTTGAAAAATGAAAACAACGTTCATGTGTACGTACAACCAACTGTCTCCATGAAAGGTGCAATTCATTTTCTTATCTCTATATTTTATGGATGAATATAAATATGTATATAATGAATTTATATTATATTTATATCATGATTTAAAATTTTTAGATGATGTGACCATGTAAGATTTATAAATAT
The DNA here is from genome assembly GCA_963277665.1 of Viscum album. Classification (NCBI taxonomy): domain Eukaryota; kingdom Viridiplantae; phylum Streptophyta; class Magnoliopsida; order Santalales; family Viscaceae; genus Viscum; species Viscum album. The sequence continues at coordinate 845,775,664 of OY728130.1, forward strand.
CAAATCTACTGAACCAAAACATAAATGGAAAATGAAGTAGTTATCACCTGAAATAGTGATTTTAAAAAATAATTGTTAATAAACATGTGATATAGGTTTAAATAAATAATATATGGTATTATATATATGATTATTATTTTTTAATATATTTATTATAAATTTATATTTATTATATAGGAGAATATAATGTGTATGAAGAAGTTTAGACTTAAGGTAAGGGATTTTCATCTCACTTTTATTTCTGTGAGAGAGATGTCATATTCACCACTTGTTTATTTTATATGGTTTATATAATAAAAATGAATTTATTTTATGATTACTCTCATAAAATTATGTGGATTTAAATATTTGTTTTATTATCTCTCTTTTATGTGGTTTACAATTTAAACGTTAACACAATGGAAATGGTTTTAGGTTACAGTCTCACTGTTTATCAGGATTGATTATAATTGTGTTTTCAATGATGAAATATTATGATATACCTATCATCAAACTCCCGAATTTTCTTATCCTATAGTTATTCCTTTAGAACACATGCTTTCATTTAATTTTTTAATCTTTAAGTATGCAAGAGATCAAAAATATATTTCTTTGGAAAAATAAAATTTATTTCTATCTTCAAACAAAAATAATTTTTCATCAAATAAATGTTTTAAAAAAAATTAAAGAATTTTATTAATATTATTAAATAATTAATTAATATAATTTTTTCCATGTTCTAATTTTTAATAAAAGTCATAAAATTAATCTTCTATTTTACTTCTGAACAATGTATTTCTGACATTTTACTACAAATGTGAAACGAATATTTATTTTAACATATAATGTGTGAATAAAATTCTCCTCCATCATGACCACTCAATTATTTGAAGATTTATTTACAATTTTCCAAATTTATTTTCAAAGAAAATGTTTTATTAGATATTTGGGGAATTTTTAAATTTTAAATAAACTATTTCAAAGTAAAAAAAGAGTATATTTTCCTCAACAAATGTTACAAATGATCTTTAAAAATAATTTTCCATTTACTATGAAATCCTTTGATGTTTCCTAATATTTACAGGGGATATGATACAATAATATCATCCTTATTACTTCATTGAATGGTTTATTGTTATGATGATAAAATTTTTATAAAGCCCATTTATTTTTATTGGGTATGTTATGATTAATTTATGAAATGAATATGAATCCCATTTCTATTGCACAAGTTATGATGTGGTAATACGATAGAGGTTTTATTTTGTTTTGGAACACGTATGTATGGTTTTCATTATGTGATAGTTATTTCTACTATAAAACAAGGTTGGTTGTTATGTTATAACCATGGATGGGTAGTTACATTATAAACTGATATTGGTGGGCCCAAAATTATATATCCCTCCAATGCGTTTGGTAATGAATGATATCTCATTAGATAAACATCACTGGAATGAGGAGTAAACCTAGTTTGGTAAGGAAAATTATACACTATGATAGACTTGGGAGTGAACCTTTAATACTAGGACAGTTTGGCCAGTAAACCCATTAATCTATTAATGCCTTGGTAGTGATCCTTGAATACTAAGGGAATTATTTTATATGATTATGTGTATGCCACAAATATATGTCTTATACCAATATTATGCTCTCATGGCTTATGTTCTTTGATTACTTTATGATACATGTCTTATAAACTGATAAGATTTATTCCATGACCCAATATTATGATCTATGATATACATGGAAAGGTTTTCAAATGTTATTCTCATGTTATTATACCCTTATACTCATGTTATTTGGATTTCTCCCTTGTTTACCCTTAATGAGAATCTGAGATGACCTTTTCTTATGTTTCCTTTTTCATAGTCTATAAAGAAAGGTATTATATAATATGTGTCTAAGAGGGGTTCTAGATATGAAGAACTTAGTGGGAGATGACATTTATATATTATAAACAAATTTATTACGTGTCCAAGCTTCCAATGGAACTATACCAATATGATTCTGGTTTGGATTGTTATGTTATATACTGAATATTCACATGTTAAGATGTGATATCTATGTATAGAAATTATGGGTCATTATAGTTTGTATTATATCAATTCATAGTTAACCTTTATATGCTATGATGATAAATCTTTAGTGAGAACAATAAGGATAATCCAAATTATATGAAAAAACCTAGAATTTTGGTAACGGATGGAGAAAGTGGTTTCTAATTAATTGCATCCTCATCATGATACTACAAGTGGATGCTGCTATGACAAAATTGTACCTACGAATAATAAATCTAAGAAAGGGAACATTGGTATTTGACTCAATCATCACCAACTGCATGATAATGTCATTACTTTATACCATCTTTGACACTCCTTGGGAATATGTTTTTGAAATTCACAAACTCTTTACAAACCATCATGAAGGATTTGAATAGATGATGACCATGAATGGCCTAGGTTAAACCTAAGGTGACGTAGATTGAAATGATGTTTCATGGTTTAGACATCCTATAAATGATTATCTATAATTAATCATTCTGATCAATAATTTTTTATCATCACAGAAAACATTTTAGTTTTAGTATGGTATTGTAGATAGAAATATGATGTTTAGGTGGTAAAAGGTAGGCACAAATATTGAAGTAACCTATCTAATTTTATTCATATGAATTCATTTATATCATGAAAAGTATCTAGTAATTTTAATTCCTATATTTATTTATTAGATGTTGAATTATCCATGAAAACACCGAATATTAAAATTATTTCATCACAAGTCTGCGTATTCGATTGTTGAAGTTTGTGTAAATGTTCTTATTAACAATCCCATAATTCTCCCTCTAGTTGAATTTTATGTTATCTTATACATGGAATGGATTTGTTTATATATATCCCATATTAATTGGTGAATATCTTAATTCATATTCCATTTTCCAAATGAACTCGTGCTCTTTTATTAGTGAAATAATGAATACATCCCTCCAAAGAAAATTACATCTACATTATGGGACTTAATTCCTATCCATGAAATATATTTGTCTCATATAGTTGGGAGAATACTCAACATAAAAGACATTCCTTTTTTGAGTTTGATAATGTATTTTTGGAAGTGTTTCCTAGTCTTCCATTGAATCATGAAGTTTACTTGTCATTAAAACTCATACCTGGTGCTACACTTATTTCAAATACTCCCAATAGAATATCCCTGATTAAGTTAGAATAATTAAATAAGAAACTCCATGAGACAATTGATAAGTGATTAATTTACCCAAGTGTGTCACTATGGGGAACCTATTCATTTTTTATAAATATATATGGATTTATGCGACTCTGAATTGATTATTAGGAATTGAAAAAGATCACAATCCAGAAAAAATATCATCTTCCCCATATTTATGACTTGTTTAATCAACTTCATGGAGATCAATACTTCTACAAGATTGCAATTCATTATTGATATCATCAATTGAGGGTCAAGAATATGGATATACCAAAGATATAATTCTATTGAAGTTATGGATGATATGAATATATAGTGATTCTATTTTGTCTTAATAATTCCCATGTTATCTTCATTGATTTAATGAATAGGGTATTTATTGATTACATTGATCAGTTTGTGGTAGTATTTATAGATGATATTATTATATATATTCAAAGGTAAAGGAATAGCATGAATATCACTTTATAGTTGTACTGAAGTCCCTAAGGAAGGACAAGTTGTATGAAAAATTTACCAAATGTTAATTTTGGAAATAAAAGGATTCATTTTTAGGTAATTTAATCTCAATATAGGGTATATCTATGAATCCATCAAAAACATTTATTAAAAGCTCACCCAGAAGAACCACTATGATTAATATCTAATGTTTTCTTGGTTTGGATAGTTATTATTGATGCTTTATGGATAATTTCTCATAACTATCTATTCCACTCAATAGTTTAACTCAGAAGGGAGCCAAGTTCCTTTGGATAGAGGAATGTGTGGAAATTCTCAACTGAAAAGAAGGTTATTCGGTGAACATGTTCATACAAAAACTTATAATGAATAAGGGTTTGTAATATTTATTAACCCATTAGAAAAATTATTGGTATTTTTTTCATGCATAATTATATGGCTATAGTTTATGCCTCATGAATATTTATGATTCATGAGAAAAACTACCCAACTCATGATTTGGAGTTATCTGTTGTAATTTTTTCATTAATGATATGTAAAAATTATTTTTACGGAGAATGGTTTGATATATATAATAATCATAAAATTTTAAAGAATATATTCACAAAATAGGAGTTGAATATGCACCATAGAATATGGTTGGAATTGATTAATGATTATGACTACTCAATATATTATCATCAAGGGAAAGAAAACAAGGTGGTCGATGATTTGAGTAGTAATGATCATGCTATATTATCTATGATGAGGACCAATAAAGGTAAAATATTAATGTATTTACAAAGGATTGATATATAAATCTCGAAGGAAGGGGATAAATCTCTTCTTTCTCAAATTAATGTTTAACAATCTATCCAAGGGAAGATCAAATAGGCACAAAATGATGATGTAGAGCTATAGAAGAAGATGATAAGTATTTTATAATGTAACCTTGATTTTTATGGAATGATGAGGTTTAGTAATCGTTTATGTGTTTCATACATACCATATTTAAAGAAGGGGTTAATGGATGGGGTTTATAGTTATTTATTCTCTATTCATTCTGGAAGTGCGAATATGAATAGAGATCTGAAGGATTTTTTTAGTGGGATGACATAAAGTGATATATTATAGATTCGGTATTTTGGTGATTAGTATGTTATTAAGATGAGGATGATATACATATTTTAAAGGGGATGTTACAACCATGACCTATACCATAATATAAATGGGAAAACACTGATTTTTTCATTGGACTCCCCAAAACATCTAAATAGAACAATGCTATATATGTTGTAGTCGATTGCTTCATGAGGTAAGAACACTAAATTAATATAAAAGGGGATTTATCTCTTGATAATATTTACATAATATACATTAAATAAGTGTTAATGTTTCATTAAGTACTGCAATCTATTGTATATGATGAGGATCTGAGGTTTACCTCAAAATTCTTGAGAAGTCTTCAACAAGAACTTGATACAGAGTTGAGTTTTATTATTGTGTATCATCCTCAGATAGATTTTAAATTTGATATAACCATTAAAACCCTAGATTATATGTTTCTATCTTTTTCTATATATTTGAAAGTTGTTTAGGTTCAATACCTTCCCCTAGTTGAGTGTTTTTACAACAATAGCTTTCATTGAAGAATTCAGATGGTTCTTTAGGAATCCCTCGATGGAAGGAAGTGTATAACTCCAATGTGATGGGATGAAGTTTGAGAATGAAATATTTTAGGACCTATTATAGAAGAGGAAATGGAATATTAGTTAAGATTTATTCAACAACACATCATGGTAACACAAATTAGATAAAAAAATAATGATAATAATTGTTGATGTGATTTGGAATTTGAAGTTGATGAGAAGGTGTTTATATGAATTTATCCATTGAATAAGGTTATAATATTTTTCGAAAAAGAAAATATAAGCCCTAGGTATTTTGGACCTTTCAAGATTCTTGATCGATTAGGAATGGTTTCTTATAACTTGGCGCTTCCACCAAACCTCTCTTAGGTCCATGATGTGATCTATGAATCTCTCCTGATAATGTACGTACTTTATCCTTCACATGTAATGAATATAGAGTTCATAACACTATATTTTCATATTTAATATGAACAAAAACTTGTAGATATTTTGGATCATTAAGATAAAGTGTGACAAAACATGAACACTGACCTAGTCAATGTTTTGTGGTGAAACCCCCAACTTGAGGAAGCTTCATGAGAACCTGAGGGTATGATGAGGTAGAAGTATCCTTAGTGTTTGTATCAGAGTGATTAATTTTTTAGGGAAAAATTATTTTTTAGGGAGGAAGAATGTAACACCAAGATATTTTATGAAATAAACTTTCAAATATATTCTATTTTTTTGATGGCTTGTGTTACACAAAACACCGAGTTTTAAACAATTGGAATATACTATAAATATTATTAATTAATCATGGTAATTATAACCTAACCATTAAACATGGTGGTATGGATAGGAATAATTTTTTTTAGAAATATGTATAATGGTTTTAGAAAAAGAAAATATATTTATAAATAAGTACTTAGTTTTTGGTAAAGTATTTATATACTTCAAAATACATTCTTCGCAAAAAAATCATTGTTTTTTTAAAAAATAAAAAATATTAATTTTTTTTTCAATTTTTGAAAATATATTCTAAAATATTAACTTCATTTTTGAAATAAACAAGTCATAATAATCTTATAGTTAATTTTTTATATTTTTTTTCCAAGGTGAATTTTTCGATGAATAGTGAAAATACATATTTTTATTAAAAAATATATTTTCATTTAAATCATATATAATGTTAAATACTATTTTAAAATAATTTAAAATAAAAATTAGTTCAATTATATTACAATTAATCCAATTTATTTCATTATAATTAATTTCATGTTGAATTTTGATATAAAAACGTTTTATACTTTTGAAAACTTCTTTGTAAAACGGTTTTTTCATCGTGTCTGTGGATTTAATTTTAAATTAAATTCCACCACATATGTGAAGTTTACTTGGTAAAATTCATTATATATTTATAATAATGATAATTAATATTATATAATAAGTTCAAGTTAATTTTCTTTCATAGTGAATAGTAAAAATAGTGCAAATTAATTACTACGATTAAGGTTAAAATGTTTTTTTACCAAGGGTTAAACTAAAAATATTGGGGTTAAAATGAACTAAAAACTTGTCCAATTCATATTAAATATCCTTATTTCTACCTCATATCTTATAATTTTATAGAATGATCCATTTTTGATCCTTTTGTAATGTGTAAAATATGGGTATATATTTTTCTTTTCAAAAATTCGAAGTTTATCCTCTCCCCCACTTATAAAAGGGAACCCACTATCCTTTCCTATTATGATTTAAAAATAATTTTATTAAGAAAAAACATACAAAAATCATTTCCTTAATTCCCTCCCCTTTTAATAGAGACATTATTTTGATTACTAAACCCTCATATGGGTGCTTTAGGTACAAACCTAAAGAGGTTCTCTCATGAAGATATATAATTCTTAATCGAGCATTTTTTTCTTATTCCACCACCTTCAAATATTATTAATCTATGAAAATATAATAAAATAATTATATAACATTTATAGATATTTTATTATGATAATTTCATAACCTATATCCATCACTTCTAGAAACAAATGGTAAATGAAACGGTTGATCGTCAGTACGACGAACTACAGCCTCACGAACAGATGTAATTCATTTTCCGTAACTGCCTCTCACGGGGGGATATAATGATGGATTTAAAGAATAAATATGATATTTATGACATAAATATATTTCAGTAATTATAATATCTCATCTTACCTCTTACCTTTCAATCTATTGGAAAAAGATAATGCCGTACATTCATACGTATGGATTATCACCTCCCGGAAGAGATGTGAATCATTTTTTGTTTCTGTTTTAGAGGGATGTTAATAAGGATTTAATTTGATGAATATAAATTATTTATATGATATAATAATTATTCTATAAATTTTAATTATTATTAACCTTTGTTTCATTTCATTAATCAAAAAATGAAAAAAGAATTCATGTGTACATACGACCTATTGTCTCTATGAACGGTGTAATTCAGTTATTTATCTCAAAATTGTATGGAAGAATATAATTATGTATATAATTAATTTATATTATATTTATATCATGATTAACAGTTTATATATGATTTAACTATGAACAATTAATAAGGTCCAAATCTACCAAACCGAAATTACATGAAAAATGAAGCAGTTATCACCCGAATAGTGATTTTAATAAAGAATTGTTAATAAACATGTGATAAAAGGTTATAAGTAAGTAATATATGGTTCAATATATATGAGAATAGTTCTGTAATATATTTATAATAAATTTATATTTATTATACATGAGTTTTGAATGTTTAAGAATAAGTTGATACTTAAGGATACAGATTCTTGTCTCAGTTTTATTTCAGTGATACACATGCCATATTCACCACTTGTTTCATTTGTGTTGTGAATGTACCACCCATGAATTTATTTTATGAGGGATCCAATTTAATTATGGGTATTTAGATATATATTTTAAGATCTTTCTTTCATGGGGTTTATCATTTAATATTTACCAATGTGGTAAGGTTTTTAGGTTACAATCACATTGTTTATCTGGATTGTTTATTATAATGTTTTCGATGATGAAATATTATAATATACCAAAAAATAAACTCTTGAATTTTATTCCCTTATGTTTATTTTTTTATAATACATGTTTTATTTTCATTTTCTTCTCTTTATGTACTTAATATATCAAAAATATGTTTTTAAAGAAAAATCAACTTTATTTATCTCTTCAGTCAAAAATTATTTTTCTCCCAAGTCCATGTTTTATAAAAACATATTTTTAATTTTTTTTCATGTTCTCCAAAAAAATTTTAAAATAACTTTTCCCATGTTTGAATTTTTATAATTTTTTTTAAAAGGAATCATCTTATTTTTTCTGTATAAGGTACTTTTGACATTTATTCACAAATGTAAAAGGAATCTTTGTTTTATCGTACACTAAATGAATGAAAATTTCTATCATCATGACCACTAAATTATTTTAATCTTACATTATATGTTTTCAATATTATTTTCAAAGAAATTTTTTTCTACAATATTTGAGAAATTTTCATATTTTAAATAAGTGATTTAAAAGTAAAAATGATATTTTCCTCGAGAAATGTTCAATGTGATATTTCAAAATTATTTTCCATCAAAGATATAATACTTAGATGTTTTCTAATTTTTACTAGGGATATGAATCAGTGATATCATATTTATTACTTCTATGAATGTTTTATGATTATGATGATGAAATATTTATGAAACCCATTTATATTGATGGGTTATTATATGAAAAATTAATGAAATGTTAATGAACCACATTTATCCTATATTAGTTATGATGTAATGATATGATTAATGTTTTATGATCTTGTGGAACACATATATATGGTTTTAATTATGTGATGGGTGTTTATTTTATAAAAAAAGTATACTGGATATGTTATAATAAAGGACTGTTAGTTACGTTTTATACCAAGACAGGTGGTCCTTGAATTATATAGCCCTCTAATTTACTTGGTAATGATTGATATCGAATGAGATAAACAGGACTAGAATGGGGAGTCAATTCGGTTCAATAAGGGAATTTTTTCCATTATGATATTCTTAAGATTAAACATTTATTACTAAATTGGTTTTGGGAGTGAACACATTCAACTATGATAGTCTTGGAAGTGATCCTTGACAATTACTTAAATGATTTTATACAATTGTGTTTATGTAAAAAAAAATCAACGCTTTATTCCAATGTTATGATCTAATGAATTAATTCATTTGATTAGTTTGTGGTCCATGTCTTATTAATTTGCAATATTGTTTTCATGAATCAATATGTTGATGTATCACTAGTGAAAAATAGTATTTAACATAAGTTTTTATTCAATTTTTATATCGGTTTTTTACTGACATCTATAAAGGTGACATAACAAATAAGATTTTTTGTGTCAGTTATATAAATAATGATGCCAAAAAATGGTTCTTATTTATTTAGCGTAGGTTTTTATAAAAACCAACACTGGAAGTTAAAAAAAAAGAAAATTTTGAATATAACATCCCCAAAAATAATCAGAATCCCTATAATAAAAAAAGTATATAAAAATCAAACAGCATGTATGAATGACTAAAATTTTATAAAAACATGCATACTTTCATCTAGTTAATCAACTTGGAATTTAAAACATGATCACTGTTGATTATTATTGAAACATTTATTTGATATTATTATATTTATACACCTATTATAACAAAAGAACTAGTTTTTTGAACACATGTTATTAAGAAAATGTAATATTAACAATAAAAATTTGAATATATGTACCTTAAATTGTAATCATACTTAAAAAATAGTTCAGAAACAAAGATCGAAAAGGGGTAAGTTCATTTTGTGTATAAGACTCGTCATCACTAAATGTATACAATAACATTGACTGATATGAGATAAAAAAACAGAACACTATGACAGAAAATATAAAATAATTAATATAACTAAACTTATCAAATGCAGTAGTTACCCCAGTTGTGATTTTCATGAACCAACCCGGGCCAACCCTAAACCGGACACCCGAGTCGGTCCGCGACAAGGCCCGAAGGGAATTCCCGATCCCCACGGTCTAGAAACTAGTGTCGGTCATCAAAACTAAATAGCTGGGAATGATTTTGTTCATAAATTAAAGACAAATAAATAAATAAAAACTCAATAATTAAAAAAAACTAACAGTGATGAGAAAAAAAAGTACATACCTCTTTGTGAGCCTACGTGCCCCGCTGATCTAAAACCAACGTTGCACTATGAAAAGTGTATCCAAGAAAAAAGTAGCACCCAAAGCTAAAAAAGAAGATAAACTATAGGCATGAGTATTAAAACAAAGTAGGCTATCCCAATAATCAACTTCCCAATGCACTTCCTTTAAAATAAAAGAAACATAAATTTTCAAGTTTGAACTATAATATATCAAAATATGATTTTATAATCATTTTACCAAAAAAAATACAACTCATTGACCATATTAATTTCCAAAATCAAGTTCATTCTATCAGTGTGTAGTCAAAAATTTAGAAGAAAGGGAATTTCTGGTTTTATTTTTTAGAAAAAGAAATATTATAAAACACTTTGACTTTAAAACCCTTTTCACAAGATTTTAGAAACCAACACATAACTTCTAGGTAAACACTACACAAGAAATCACCATAATATTCATATAACAAGGGAAATGAAATATATACATACAAGTATCACATTTATAACTATATGAAACTGAGGGATAATAGACATAGGTGAACCTAGATAAGAACAATCCAGAACGTACCTATACATGAGACCCCATCACTAGTATCATGCCACACACAATGAAATAGAAAACTCTAAAACACCTGGCCAACCTAAACCATGAAAGACTGCGGGTCCCAGTCCCATAGAAATAACCCCAACTATATCCACCTATTATGGTCCACTGGTTAGTACATGATCTACTAGTTCCATAACTGTTCTCAAAAAATTCTCTCAATATGTCAGGTTCCCATGTCTCATGTATATAATGGGGGTGATCCAACAAATGTTAACTAAGAATAAAATCATATATATATATATAAGTAATAAATATTCACAATAGGTCTCACCCTAAGTCACACCAAGGATCAATTCACATGCCATAAAAATAATAGAACTTGAGGATTACATCTCGAGGACCTCAAATTGTCATAATGCATCACAAGGATTCCATTGCAAGGACATACCATAAATTAAACACAAGGAATGAGAATCACCCAATGGAGGTTTTCCTGATAAACACTTTCAATATTTTCACAAAATATCCTAATTATTCTTTGAGAATTCTCCACAAAACCATCACTTCAAAAGAACCAAGTACATTTCCTAAAAAAGGGAAAAACATCCTTTTCCCATTTCACAACCATTTCATAAAACAAATTCCATCAATGATTCACATTTCTATTTCAATAAAAAACATTTTATTCAAAATTAAAAATGGGACACTAATTGACAACACATGCCAACCCAAATTTAAAAACTATTACACAATCTTTTTAAATCCAAAACTACATTGAAATACCATTAAAGGAACCCAAATCATCATTTTTTATGCCAAAAATATATTCAAAAGTCCTAACCATGCTTTAGATGTCAAAAAAACACATGAAAAATCCAGGCCGTCATTTAATCGAACCCTTGGTGTGCAACATTTCACAAAAAAAATCTATTTAACATTTAACAATGAATAAATCTCCAATTTTCACACAAAATAAACATTTTTAGGATCACATATTACTAATTAGTAATCTATAGAGGTGCTAAAGACATGAAAACAATGAATCTCAAATTAAAAAGGGAAAGTGTGTGGGAAGCCTACCTCAAAGGATGACAAGCCAAAGATTTCAAACTTAAGCAGCATCCCATTCAAACACATGCACTTCAGTATATAAATATATATATCCTTAAATTGATGCACATGTTTCCCAGACCATGAGGGAACATGCACACAAAAGATGTATATATTTATACATACCCATACTTTGAAATATGTGTGCGCACCTTCAAAACTGATTGAAACTCCATATAATAAATCCCCATGTCTCAAAAACACCATAAATCCCTAATTTAGAGGGTTTGAAACCGAACATAGGGTTATAAAATTACCCAAAATTGACGGCGACAGAGTGAATCGACCCAAACCACATCGTATTTGGTGGTGGTTTTCAGAACATAGACCAATGGGTCCCAGGACACCCTCATCGCAACCCAAAAACCAAAAGAATCATGAAAACAAGAATCAAATCCCCACCTAGGTTTTCGGACGAAATGAAGAAAACCCCCAAAATCCAAAGGAAACTTACCAGAGGGGGAACTACAACTGAAGGATGAGGGCAGAGTCGGAGGGGTTACTCATCGGAGAGGGGATAGACGTTAGCAGGGCTGTGCGCCAGAGAGGAGGCTGCCAGACGGATTTCAACTGAACATGATAGGTCATTCTAGATGGGTTCACACAAGAAGGGTTGTCAACCAGTTGGATAGAGCATGACTTAAGGGAGGGAGTTGGCAGTGGAGGGTTGCTGAAGGAGGAGGTTGTTCCAACAAGGAGGGAGTGCAGGGGGTCATCATGCATAAGATGGAGGAAGGGGGAGTGGGTGATGCAAGAGGGGAAGGAAGAGGGGAGAGATAGACCAAGGTTTAGGGAAAATGAAAAAATAAATAAATAAATAAATAATAAAAACCTAAATAAAATAAAAATAATAATAAAACTAACAATAATAATAATAACTTGATGATGATAATAATAATAACAAATTAACACTGATAATAATAATAATAATTATTATCATTTTATTTTTAGTAATAATAATATTATCATTATTACTTTTATTAAAAAATTATTTAAATTTTATTTCCATACAATTTATTTTATTTTAAATTTTAAGAAACTGTACAGTCACCTGGGTCGACTCCATGGTTACCATTAACCGGGCGGTGCCCGTGCACTGGCCCAAATCCCACCAAAATTATGAAACATCAACAAATTTAAAACAACACTCAACCCAAACATTGACTAGAATATCCAAATCCATGAAATAATGAAATAAAATAATTTTAATGGTCGGTGTGTGACAATTCTACCCCAACAAAAAATCATCTTCTAAAAATTCATGAAGTCGGTTGATCAACAAATGAGTCAATGCCTGAACAATACCAGAAGAAACAAAGAATTATGGGGTGACTATTTATTCCCCAAGACACGCCCGACCAATCTAAATTAAACCACAACCCAAAACAAAGGAAGAACATGAGAGGGTCCTCCATGATAAAAGGATTATACTGGCATGAAAATTAAAACCCAAGAAACACCACCAAAACTTAAATGGGAAACCCACTATAGAGCAACCTGGAAATTGGGTCCCGAGGTGTTAACTCAACCTTTCCAAACTAACCCAACAACACCCTTACCACAACGGGGAACGCATGAACCCCCCAACTTGAACTCCTTCAACTTCTCTACGCAACTAAACCACACTTCCAAGACTTAAACAAAAATACCATTACAAGGAAACCCGACATAATGGGGCACTAGGAAGAAGGAACTCCTTATAAAAAAACCACAAGAACTCATTATTTCCCACACATATCTAAAACTTCCAACACAAGCACATCCAACTTCATTAGCATGAGCAAGAAGACACCTCCACTGAAACATTGATCTCTCAAGACAAGCTAAGATAAGAACTCAACCATATAGAAAACTCGAACAAATTTACAAATATCGATCTCCCCAAGAACTCACATCTTCAAACGATCACTAATAAAACTAGGGCCATCCCACAAAAGGTCATAATAATATTTAAAAAAATGATTCTAGAGGCTAAATTCAGAAGAACACAACCACTAAGATCATTAAAGGATAAGTTTATCGCATTATCCCCATAAAATATGAGCATACAACAGTAGGAAAAAAATAATAAGGAAAAATTAAATATCTATGTTCCAAAATGAAAGACAAAGAATTGGTCCAAGGTCACACTTACCCCTGGAAAGCATGATTGTGTTTGAGCTGCACCTTGAGAATTGTGGTCGGAGCTCTGATGGCTGAAGCATCTCTTTCCTCGTAGTCAGGTATGATCATCCCCTATCATAAGCCCTTATTTGTGAAATGCTTCCTAAAAAACATCTCCAAGTCACCCAAATGGTCAAAACGATAATAAGTCTTCAAAGTGATGTGATAGGATTGCTTTAAATTCTTAGACCGACCACATTTATGGCACACCATAGAGCTGTCTGATGAACCAGATGTCATAAATAAAAGGATTACTCTTTATGAATAGGTTCCTCTAGAATCCACTCCTCCCCAGATGGGGAACATTCACGATCGATGAGAGGCACTAGATTACCAACCATCTGTGCTTCAAGAACCAACTCAACTAGGAATGCTTAATATACTAGATTCTCGAAATGATGGTACTTATAAGAGAGGAACCGCTCCATGATCTTTGGACAAATACCCCCGATGAAGAGAGAATTATTCATTAGATCCTAAGATTCTACCTCTGGAAAAAAAAGAAATGAGTTCCTTAAAGTGTTCAACGTAGGCCATCATCGACCATTGGCTTTGTTTAATACCCATGAACTCTTACCTTTTATTCATCTTCACCACTTTAGGTATGAACTGTCAGATGAATATGGATTTAAAGACATCACATATCATCCCAACTCGCATTGATGGAAGGTCAAACAACTCTCATTCATCTAGAGATGGACCTTCAAACATACCCATAATGGTATGCAATCTGACAGTTTTAGGAGTTCTGAATACCCTAAAGACACGGTCGACCTCTCCAATCCACTCCACAGCCTCTAATAGACCTCAATAACCACAATGGATAGTCAACACTTGAGAAGAACCAAAAACGGGGTATCAATCCTTAGAAATCTTCTAAACCATTCTGGGTGGCATTTTTTGAATAGCATGGAAAATACAAACCAAAACTGACATCAAATCAAAGTACAAACAAAAGAAATATCCTGAGTCAAAATGGATAGCTGAAAAACCAAATAATTAAAAACACAACTAAAATTGTTTCTTTCAAAATGCTCCCTTTTCACTTAAGTATCAAAACATATTTCTTCTAAGGACACTTTTCTAAATTCCAAAACCCCCTTTTTAATCAAAAATTTAATTTAAAAAATCATTTCACCATTCCAAATAAATTTATAAAAACAAGTTCAACCCTTTAATTTCCAATACACACCCCAGTAATCCCATGAACCGTCCACAAGTGTTCATCTACTTCCATCCATACATTCCAAGATGAACTTTCTATACATACCCTCACATGTCAAAACGTTCAGGAAGAGCACCCAAGGCATTTTCTTAGAAATTCAAAACGGACACAAAATTTTCAAGCAACAATGCCTTCAATTTAAAACCCCACTTTACCAATTTAAGACTATTTGGAAGAAAACACTTCCACATCAAAACCACTTTCATTTCCAAAGACACACTTACATCTAATGAAACCAAGACAAAGAACCACTTACACCAGACTGCTAGAGAGAGGAACTAGTAGTTATCCTTAACCCGACGACATGGTAGTAAGCCATTCCACAAGTAGGAATCAAAAACTATGAGTAACATAAACCATGTAATCAGACTCCACATGGGTCACTACACCATGTGAAATCCCAACCTAACACTATATTTCCTCTTTTGTCATCCCTTAATCCAAAACAAGAAAAGGGAACTCAAATCACGAACTACCCGTAGTAACTCAGGTTTCGTCACAAGTGGTGGTGATCAGGAACCATCCCATGACCTATATCATGAGCCCTAATAATCCTAATCTCCAACTACCAAACACCCTAAATAACAAGAACCTCTTTTGATACCATTGTCTTCATGAAGCAACCTCGTTCAACCCTGAACCGGTCACTCGAGTCGGTCCATAACAAGGCCCAAAGGGCGTTCCCAATCCCCATGGGCTAGAAACTAGTGTCAGACATCAAAATTTAACAGTTGGGAAGGATTTGGATCATAAATTGAAGACAAATAAATAAATAAATAATTAACAATAAAAATAAAAACAACCAGCGGTGAGAAATTAAAAACTCTACATACCTCTATGTGACCCTACGGGCCACCACTGACCTCAAACCAATGTTGCACTATGGTGACCGAATATGAGCAATAATCAACACTTGAAGATAAAAACAAAGATAAAAATAGACATGAGTATTAATACTTAGTAGGATAGCCTAATAATATAATTCCCAATGCACTTCCTTTAAAATAATAGAAACATAAATTTTCAAGATTGAACTACAATATATCAAGGTATACTTTTCTAATAATTTTACCCAAAAACAAAATACATCTCATTTCACGTATTAATTTCCAAAAAAAGTTTATTATATTAGTGTGTCGTTAACAATTTTGAATAATGGGATGTGGTGCTTTCATTTTTTAAGGAAATAAATATTATAAAACACTTTGACATTAAAACCCTTTTCACAAGCTTTTAAAAACCAACATATCACTTCCAAGTAAACACTACACAATCAAGAAAGAAAATATTCATATAATAAGGGAAATTATAATATAAATACATGTATCACATTTATTACTCCAAGAAACCAATAGCTAATAGAAACAGGTGAACCGAAGTGATCATGAAAAATCTAGAACATACAAGTATATAAGACCCCATCCCTGGTATCATTCCACACATGATGAAATCAAAAACAACCAAACACTCAGCCACCCTAAGCCAGGATAGACCATGCGGCCCAATACTATAGAAATAAACCCTAATATATCCCCCTACTATGGGCCACTAGTCAGTACATAACCTACAAGTATGGAAATGATTCTCATAAAATTCTCTCAATATGCCAAGTTCCCATGTCTCACGTATATAATGGGGGTGAGCCAACCGATTCCAACCAAGTATACAATCAGAAATATATGTGTGTAATAATAATTAACACCATGTATTACCCCAAGTATAGATTCACATGCCATAAAAATAATAGAACTCAAGGAGTCTATACCGAGGACCTCCAATTATCATAATGGATCACATGGATTCCACAGTGAGGCAATCCCATCCATTAAACACAAGTAACGCATGAGAATCACCCAATGGAGGTTTCCATGATAAATACTTTCACTGTTTTCACAAAAGATCCAAACGGGACTCTGACTATTCTCTAAAAAACCAGCACTTCAATAAAACAAAGTACATTTCCTAAAAAAAGGGAAAACATCCTGTTTCCATTTCACAACAATTTAGGAAAACAATTCCATTAAAGTACTCACATTTTAATTTCAATACAAAACCATTTTAATCAAAATTCCAAATGGCCCACTAATCAATAACACATTCCAACCCACATTTTCAAACCAATACACATTATTTTTAGATCCAAAACCAAATTTAAATACCATTCAAGGAAACCAAATCATCATTTTTTATATCAAAAATATATTTGAAAGCCCTAACCGTGCTTTAAATGTCCCAAAACACATGTAATATCTAAATGGGAGTTTAATTGTACACTTGGGGTGAAACATTTAACAAAAAAATCTATTTAACATTTAACAGTGAATAAATATCCATTTTCACACCAAATAAATATTTCAAGAATAACATATCACTAATTAGTAATCTATAACGGTGTGAAAGACATGAAAACAATGATTCTCAAATTAAAAAGGGCAAGTGCATGGGAAACCTACCTCAAAGGATAGTCCTTCCAAAGCTTTCTAACTCAAGCAGCAACTTGTTCGCATGCATTCACTTCCATATATAAATATATATATCCTTAAACCGATGCACATGTTCCCCATTCCATGAGGGAACATGAATAAAAAATATTTATATATTTATACATATCCATACATGGGAATATACGTATGTGCCTTCAAAACCGATTGCAACTCCCTATAATAAATCTCTGAGATTCAAAAGAACCATAAATCTATAATTTAAAGGGTGTGAAACCAAACATGGGTTCAGAAAATTACCTCAAATTGATGGAGGAAGATAAAATTAACCTCAACCATATCGCCTTTGATAGAGGTTTCCGGAATATGGGCCAATGGGACATGAAACACCATTTGTAGAACCCTAAAAATAGAAGAAACATGAAAAAATGAATCAAATCCTCACCTAGGGTTTCATCAGAAATGAAGAAAACCCCAAAAATCCAAAGGAAACTCACTAGAGTGGGGATCTTCCACTGAAGGAGGAGGGCGATGCTGGAAGGGTTGCACAGCAGAGAGGCGACCAACACTGGTGGGGTTGCGTGATGGAGAGGAGGCCATAGGACAGATTTTGATCGGAAGGGAGAGGTCGCGTTGGATGAGATCACACAAAAGGGTTTCTGACCGGAGGGATGGAGCATGTCCAAAGGGAGGGCACCAGTGGTGGAGTGCGGCCAGAGGAGGAGTGTAACGACCCAATCTTTTTGAGTAGTATATTAACTTACTCTTAATGATTTAATAAGATGTTAATGGTTAATGTAGAAAGAGGAGTCGATGGCTTCATCCAGTAGACTCGACCCTTATGAAGCCCACTTATCAGAGCTTGGGAAGGAGGTAGCATCTGTGGGCTTCGCTTTGGACCAAGCCCAATCCGAGCTCCAGCATGTCAAGCTTGAATAGAAATGCCTACGGGAGAAGTTCAAGTTAGTAGAGGTTACTACTAGGGCAATGTTATCTGAGCCTCCCTCAGATTCTCTCACCATAGCACACCTTACACTTAGGTCATATGCCGGTGTTATAAGGAGCTATGTGACGAGACCCTAGCTTCTTTGTGTAATCCTTTGGGATGAATGAATTGAGATTTCTTCCTTTAGTGATGTTTGTGAAATTTCAAATGTTCGGATAATTTTAGAATGTATTTTATTGATGAATTTCAAAAAAAGGATATTTTAAAATATTTATGTAGACACTAAATAACTATTGATGTGTAATGATTTTCAAAAAATGGTCTTCTAAAAAAGTGTTCAGTAAGGAATTTGGAGCTTAATAAGATCAACTTAATTTTTGATGAATAGTAAATTATGAATAGTGATTTTACGCTTAGGATTAGTAATGTGACCAAATGGATTAGTAATTTCACTCAAAGAATGTTTTAATATAATTTAGACTCCTAGATTAAGTAATGTGATTCAATAAAATGGGTAAATAACAGTTTCATAAATTATTATTCAAGTATTAGTTTTTTTCGGATGAATAGTGTTTTTTAATTAAAAATTTAATTAAAAATAATTAGAAAATTATTTTTATAAAAATGACTTTATTTTTGAACTCAGAGCATCGATATTATGTTATGGTAATTTTTGGGGTTTTTCTGAAAAAAATGAATTTTCGATGAATAGTGTTTTTATTTAAAAATTAAATTATAAATATTTAGAAAATTATTTTTATAAAATGGATTTCATTTTTGAAATCATAGCATTGATATTTGGTTAAGGTGAAATTTTGGGATATTTCTGAGAAAGTTGAATTTTCAGTGAATAGTAAAAATACAGTTTTAGGGTTTCGGTATGTTTAATGACATCATAACTGTGTCATGATGATGTCATGAGATCTTTTAAGGGTTGGCCGGCCAAGGGTGATGAGTTATTGTATTGGGGGCCCCATTTGGCCTAACTCCTTGATAAATGCCAAGGGAGAGCACATGAGTTTGAGAAAAGCACATGTGAGGTGTCCCTTGGCCATTATTGCTTTGTCCCCTCACTTTCCCTATAAATACCCACCCTTTCCTCCTTTAGTTTTCACTCCCAACTCTCCCCCAACAAAGTTCTAGTCTTCTTACCTTCCAAGGAGTCCTCCCAAGGTGCCCCCAAGCCCTCAAGGTCCAAAACTTTGAGTTTCAAGAGTCACGTTTTAAGGTAAGGGATCCGACCTCTCTCTTTCTTTTCATTTAATCCTTTTTATGTCATTCCTTTTATGAACCATGTTCTATTGTGAGAGGATGTTCTTTTATATTCCTCTTACTGCCCTTTTCATTTTTATATGATGAGAGATCACCTCTTACTCTCATCATTTTGTTTTACGAATGTTTAAGTGACGCCGTTAGGCTGCCGAATTTTTAAGGGATTCTTTCACCCTTCTCATTTTTCAAGTTCGATTTTCATGTCAAGTATTTCAAGTTCCTTTTTATTATGTTGGGGTATGATCTCTATATCTATCATACTGATCTCTTATGATCATATGATGATAGACCCTATTTGATCTTGTCAATTCTTTTTTATTTAAGTTTAAGTGACGCCGTTAGGCTGCCGAATTTTCATAAGAGAAATCTAATTTTTGTCTTCCTTCCATGTTTTTCATTTCAAATGGTATGTCCTTAAAATTTCATTACCATGTCCATGTATCTTTCTTATTCTGTTCGCTTACTGTTTTATGGATCATTTATGAGTGGGTGACCCATGTCCCCTCTCTTTTCAATGTTTTCTAAAACCTTGTAACATAGCCGTTATGCTGCAGAATTTTCGTCTTAAAATACCTCTCTCTTTTCTCAAAATTATTTTATGTTATAAAGTGAATACTCAAAGCTCTTACTTCTACAAGGGTATTCACATATATATCAAAATGTTCTATTTTAAATTCTGGGATTTACATACATGAGACCCACTTTCCCTTTTCGTGGGATTAAAGTGACGTAAAGATCATGCCTTTAAAGCAGTTTTTAAAACGTTATGATTATGAAATGAAACCCATTTATTTTATGCTATGTGGGTTATTTATGAAATGTTTGATGATGATATATGTGTCTCACATGATAATAAAGGAAAATTTAAGGGTGCACCCTGATAGCACTCCAATGCATTGGGTAATGATGTAACCACTAGAGATTACAATTTTTACGATACCTTGGTGAATAACCTTGGTAATTTTCAAATGACACCTTGGGGATGGACCTTGGTGATATGTTCATGATTGTCTATGTTAAATTATGTAGCCACATCTTCAAGTTATGGAAAATGTTATTTTTATTATGAAATGCCTCATGATTTCTTTCTCATGCCTTAAAGTTCTTTTCATGTCCTTATTGAAGTATCTCAAGTTCACATGTAAAATGTTCCTCTTGTTTCCCTTACTGGGCCTTCTGCTCACCCTTTCTTTTGATGTATGTCCCCAGGTTATGAGATGCAGTAATGAACCTAGAATGAACATAAGGAGATGCCTTTCAAGTGTTTAAGAAGAATGTTTTATGTTGTTTTCATGTATTATGTTCCTGGTTTCCAAGACACTAGACCTTAAAGATCCTCAGTTTTGTGTAATGTAATGAAAGTTTATGTTATAAAAAAGGCGGGATGTTATAGTTGGTATCAAAGGATGGTTTAGCTATTTGTGGAAATTAGGATATAAAAACTTTAGGAAGAACCCTATAGAAAAGTTTAAATATAGGGAAACATCCTGGTATTTTGGTAAGTATTGAGTAAGTGGTTTATCAAAAAAATACATCCCTGTCTGGATACGAGCAGGTAGAGGCGGCTCTGGCACAGATGTACATAGGGGTAAAACCCAAAAACACCGCTTTGAGCTAGACTCAAACGGGAACTGGTGCACGATAACGGGCCTTGCTGCACTCTTGGTTACGACACTCCCGGGGGATATGTTTGGTTAATCACAAGATTTTTATGAATTATTATGAAGGAATTATAGAAAAGTGTAATTGTATAAGCATTAAGTCTTAGTTAAAATATACATAAATGAAATAAGTTTCTCACTAAGGTTTTATTCTTTTAGAAAATGGCGGGCAATAGGAGGAACCGTGTCGATGGTGACTGCAATGCACCATGTGCTAACGGCCCTCCGATGGAAGCCGGAATGGAAACATTCATGCGAATTGTAACCCCCCGACCCTAGTTACCCAGAGTCGGTGCATTAGTTACATAACATTGGCATGATCACGAGAAAGATCAAGTCTCGAAAGACCGATTAGTTTAGTAGCTTTGGAATAACTAGATACATCCATAAATTTTTACATTACATCATAAAAAAACATCTTGTCTTCATATCCCCTCATACTATCCATGCAGGTCATTCATAAATTACTTCTTCATAATCCTGGGAAAAATATAAAACATTGAAAGGGGTGAGCTCAGATGCTCAGTAAGGATAAAATTATAGTAGAAGCTTTCATAAATAAGCATAAACACTTAAGGCAATTTATAACTAAAACAAAAGCCTTTTAAACTTGAACTTCAGCATAAAATGGAAAAGGTAAAATGAAATAATGCCATTTACTTACTCACATGGATATTATACTAGTCGAATGATCACATGAAATATCAATATCCACTTTCATAATGATGGAATACATAATGCCATACTATTATAACCACATAGCCAAGGCCTCGTGCCAAGACTACAAATAAGATTTTGCCAAGGCCTTGTGACAAGACACTAGTTTGTCTCATGAGACCTACCGATGCATCGAGGAGCTATAGCGGGCTCCACCCGTCACTTATTAAGTCCAATGCATTCCTCATATGAATAGGTTTAAGCATAAAATAAACATTCGTATTAAAACTAGCATACGAAATGTCAATACTTTAACCACAAACCATGAATGGTATAAAAATAGAACATCCACAGTCAAACATAACTCATTTGATACAATATGGAAGATTGTATTGTATCACATTAACCTCAATAATGAATAATGAAGGATGTTGACATAGATGAAAATAATCATCAAAACTATTTGAGGGAAATATCCCCCTTTTCTTGAAATCATTTAAAAGTCACACTATTTGTCAAGAAGCCATTTAAAAATAGATTTTTGAATCAAAGTGTCCCATACCACTTTGAAACTTTTAAAAGGAGTTTTAATTTTAAAACTTTAATGTCCATATAAATAAATCCTTAAAACCATTTTTAAAACATGGACATTAATGAGCAAGATATAGAAGAATAAGTCTTTAAAACATTTTAAAATGGTATTTTGGTTAGAGGTTCTAACCAAAAGAGAGACACTTGAATACAAATAATTGAGGTAATCAAAACTTTGTAATATCATGATAATAAAGGGATTCATGATATACTATGTCAAAGTACATTATATACACCACATAAAAGTGATTTTGTGTATATCAACAAAGAAGTCTCAGTTGAATGTAAATTGAGATGAAATCTCTCATAAAGGCCGTATCCTTAGGTTAAGGATAAATCAACGACATAATTATGTGTGAAAAATATAAATACACTAAATATGATTGAATATTCAGTGTAAAACAATCAAAGGATATTCACACATATTCTTGTAGAAACAACACTAACGAATTGGATATTTAACTCAACAAATGGAGATTGAGTTAAAATTACTCTTATCAAGTTCACACCGATCACTTGAGAATTTATCAATGGAGTGATAATGTGTATCAAAATTATATCCACCGAAAGGGGAGTGTAAATTAAGACATAATCAAATGAATAGCGATTCCACACATAATCTTGGAGTAATATAATCAATGAAATATGTGTAAAGCCAAATGAGTGGAAATTGAAATCTCAAATTCCCTTATCGATTAGGTAACTTACGAAACATACACCCATGAAAGAAGTATCATACCATGATGATGTAAATACCCATAAATTAAAGTATATTACTCAATGAATACAATCATGGGCAGTACACATACACCACATGCAATAATTAAGTGGTGAACAATGGAAATCTCACGGAATTGAAAGTGAGATAAGAAAATCCCTTACCTTGAACTTTCCGTTAGTCGATGGTATGTTAACCTCCTGTATAATAATTAAAACGTTGTTATTAATTTATAAAATAATCATATACATCAATATGATATCATATATGATCTTTTAACATTGCTTTATTAATAATATCTTAGTATTATCATCATTTCGGGTGATAATCAATTCGTTCTTCTTAAATGTTTGGTTACGTAAGACATGTTTGTAATGGATAGATTATATCTTATTCATAATCAAAATTATATTAACATTATTTTTAACCCTAAAATGAGAATAAGACTTGAATGGATACGATGGAGGATGGATATCACCGTGTTCGTGGAGACGGTAGTCCGTACGTACGCACGAACGCTACTTCCATTTAATTTTTCATTTTAAAAGAATTGAATCCAAATGATACATAGGTATATTATTATTCCAGTATAATATAATATTTTATATATGTTACTTATGTTCATTAACACCATTCTTTATATGTTCCATGTGTGGTATGAACGAGTCATATCATTTTAAGGGGGCGGTAGTCCGCACTTCCTCAAATGAAATTATCGTATGTATATACAACATGAAACAAATAATGGTATGAAATAAAATGGAATTACAGAAGCTTATATATAAAATATGTATCATTAATATCACACTTAATTACAGTTCCATCATAATGGCCACCATGGGAGGCGGTAAGATGTATTTGAACAATCATCGTTTCGTGAGGCGTTAGTTTTCCATTCACAGAAACATTATGTTCATCATCCATTAGATGGAGGTGTGTGTATGTGTAGTTCGAATCCTTCATATAAAAACATCTTAGTATATTGAGGATACTTTTTTTGTTACAAAAGAAAGGATATAAAAAGATTTTGGGGGTTGGAGAAGCAAAATAAATGAAATAATTTAAGAGAAATCGTTACCTTTAATTTAGGTAACTCACTTTGGTTGGAACCAAAGGACTTCTTGAAATGCTTTCTGCCTAAGGGAAAGCTTCAGGAGGAGGAGAGGGATGTGGGGAGATTATTTGGGCAGAGTTTGGACGATACAAGTGGCTTGAGAGGTGTGAGTAATGAGTAAAAGTGGTCTCCTTTTATAAGGGAGAGGAGGGGCTCTTTAGGAAAGAGTGAAAGTATTACTTTATAATATAATTAAATTCGGTTTATAATGGTCCAAAAATACTTGAGGTCGAAGATAAGTTGACTAATATTCTAAATAACATCAACCAATAAGAATTGGACAGGTTTTAGATAATATTTTAATCATTATAATCTTATTTATTTAAATGATTTATTAATGAGGTAAACATTGCATCATTATTGTGTCATTAATAATTTAAATTATTTGATGTCTAAAAATTATAGATAAAATATCATTATGTAGGAAATATTTTTATCTTTCTAATGAATATTTATAATCTAAAATCCAACATGTATAACCCTATGTAAAAATTGTTCTTCTAAAAGATGTAAGCTTATGCCATTTTTATTTTTATTTTAAATTTATTAATATAATGTGTCCCTACCACATACAAGTGGCTCCAAGGGGTCCCCAAATCGACCCAAGGATGACCATGGTCGGTTATGTGTCCACCAATAAGGTTAGGACACGTTTTAGGGAAATTTTGTATTATTATAATATTATTTTTTAACCCTTATTTACCGGATTTACCCTTAACCATGGTAAATAAAATATTTACCACATTAATTATTCAAAATGTCTAAAAATAAAAGTTACCTATTTACACAATTTGGACATCCTAATTCCAAATATGGAATCCATTTTTCTAAATTCAAAACATAGAAGTGGCAGAAATTAATTTAAAATTAATTCCCGCTGTCAAAACAAAAAGCGTGTTTTTAAGAGATAATAACTATCAAAAGATTGACACTAGTTTATGTTCGGTTTAATTGTAAAATTATGTCCAATGACCAACATTATATTAAATGGTAAAAATATATTCTAAATATACTTTAAAACCACTCAAATTCACAATTTATCACTATTAATTATCTTGATTAAAAAAGTTGTTTTTAATTAAAATTTAGTAATTTTCACTATTCATCAAAATATGAAAGTTATCCGAAAAGTACCAAAATTTCACCTTAGCCTAAATTCGATATTCTGAATCCAATAATGAAGTCCATTTTAAAATATAAAATATATATAATTTCAAAATTTAGGTATTACTATTCATAACGGCTAGTTTGATTGGTTGTGGCGTGTGTTAAAACTCAAGGTTGCGTACAACACACGCTACTATTTTATTCAAAGGAAAGCGTACCGTGGAAGCTTGGGATGTTTCATTTTAAATTTTTTTTGATGTCCCAATTTATTCAGATAGTTTAAAATATTTTATTTAAAAATGTTTCACTATTAAAAGTTGATAAAAGTGCAATACTGAAAATGAATCTGTTCTTGCATTATGACTAAGAAACTCATAATAGGGATTCTAAAATTATAAGGATTATATAAAGTCCAAAATGTAGTTAATACTATTCATGACCTCTTTTAATGAATTTTTTTGTACGTCATGGTGTGATTGAACTCGGTGTTGTGTGTAGTGCAAGTTATTGAATTATTTTTAAGAAATAACACACTATGAAATCCTGGGGTGTTACATTCTCCCCTCCTTCAATAAATTGCATCCTCGCAATTTGAAATTGTTCATCGAAAATAAAAGGTTGAAAGTAGAAAATATATTTGTGGGAAAACCCACATTGGAAATTGGGTTACTAAAATTTAGTCTTAATATAAGGAAAAGAGAAATGAAAGGGTCACCACCAAATTATGATCTCGATTAGGAGAACATTGGTGGCAATTAGAGACATATATTTGGAGGAAAAATGTAAATATTTATAGGTAGTGATTGAGGTCATCAATCACAAACAAGTATAAAATTGAGGTCCTTAAACTCCTCAATCTATGATGATTTGAAATACCATCGGTCTAAGAAAACATAGGGTATTGGGATAACACATTTTTGACGTTTCAAAATATCTTAGTTGAAATCCCACATCGAAAAATGAATTAATAAGGCCTCTATTTAAAATAAAGAGTGTAAAGTATGAAGATTACCGAAAATAACACATACTAGGGTTCCATGTAGGAAAATATGGATATGGAAGAGAAATCTAACCATCAATTATCTGATGGAGAGTGGTAGAGAACATGGATATGAAAAGGCCAACAATCCCAAAGCCATAAATTAGTGATGATTTAATGTACCATCTAGGACAACATTTTTTTTAAAGTTATATTACATAATGAAGAGGAATTCATTTATTATATTGACTAAGAACATTATGAGATATACTTAAATTTTAAGTAGATTTTCATTCTTTAATAAATTTCCACCACTAACTCAATTTTTTTTAAACGATGAGTATTCAAGAAGACTTGGTCACACTGGAAGAACTAGAATAAACTTCTATAGAATCACATGATCCATGTAGGATAAACCATATATTTACATTGTCTTTGAAGAATAATCAAAACCAAAATGGTTAGTGAATGATCTAATGATCCCCCAAAAGGATATTCATTGAGATAAATATGCACTAATCTTAATTTCTAAAATTAAACCAACAATACCCCAAAGTTAAATAGATACCATTCAATAACGAATTGTCCTTACAATCCTTTAATATAATCCAAACTAATATTGAAACCCAAAACATAGAAGAATTTGATTATGTAGTCTCCCATGTTACATTGTATCTCCAAATGACATCAAATACTCTTAAAGTCACATACTTAAAAATAATTAACATCATCACATATTCTCTGTTATAGGTTAATCATTTCCATAAATAACCCAAATCAATATAAATCAACAATAAAAACATAGATAAAAATCCACCATTACACTACAAATGAAACCTCATTGTATTCTATTTTCCTTGGGCATATAGTGTTCCTAACAAAACGAACATCTTCCAAAATAACATTTATCACTTAATCACCAAATCATTTTCTTATACCAAGGGTATTCATTTGATAAGACATAAGAACCCAAATCATCTTATTATTGATCAATAAAATCATTTAATAAAAAAATAGTCACACTATCCAGGGACTTCACGTAGTCCAGTGGTAGGCGATAAATCCCAATCGTACTTTGGTTGTGGGTTCGATTCCCACAGCTTTGTCCGACGCGATGGGTTGTCACACGGTCTATGTGTTGTCCTTTTTCAAAGACTATATTTTATAATATTACCAAAATGAGATAAATTCCTCAAAATAACATAATTTAACCACAAATGTTATATCATACTTTGCATTTTCATCCCAAATTATAATAACTTATCATTTTCTCAAACCCCAATGATCATATAAAACCAAATGGTTATTTATACCTATATCCACAAGAGAAGAGACAATTCTTCCTCAAATATCATTCTCACATGGAAAACTTCGGGGTTACAAATACAAGAGAAAATTATTCCAAAGTAAACCCATCAACATGGAGTGCTAATACTTTTTAAATTTTTCTCCAACCATTTATTTCCACATAGCTTCTTCTTTGACCAAGAAAATATCCTATAGAATAGGACATTCACTCGGGTAATGGCCAGGTCCCCTACATTTACGGCAAATGACTGTAAATGGACTCTTGGGACCATTTTTATCTTCTTCCATAGTACTATTCATTTTTATTCGGCAATTCTTCACTTTATGTCCTTCCTTCCCGCACGTAAAACATTTCGTTGTCCCATTGAGACACTTTCCTGGGTGTCTCTTTCCACATTTCCTGCATGATGAAAATTGAGGTTTCTTTTCTCCATGGTCTCCATTGCTGGAGATCTTATCATTCATCACCTTTCTCTTCCTTGTTGAGTCTGGGAGTTGGTTAATATATATGTTGTTGATCATATTTTTGGAAAACTGATTTGGCATAAAGACGATATCTTTTACGCCTATCAACATTCCATTTTGTTGCTCATCGCCACCACCGTTCCCACCTTGTACATCATTCTCAAAGTCACTATGACTTCCTTGGAATCCAGCCATTGACTAAAACCAGAAAGCATTGTGTGAGTAATAGTAGTCGTAAAATCATTTACAGATTAAAATGTCACCATATTCTCAATTCGAAACATATTAGGATTAACCAAGGTCATTTACTCTCATCTTATGTATATATTACTTAAATCGGTTTGTAAAGAAAATGTAAATTATCCTAAGCATATCCCCCGGGAGTGTCATAACCAAGAGTGCAGCAAGGCCCGTTGTCATGCACCAGTTCCCGTTCGAGTGTAGCTCAAAGCGGTGTTTTCGGGTTTTACCCCTAGGTACATCTGTGCCAGAGCCACCTCTACCTGCTCGTATCCAGATAGGGATGTATTTCTCAGAAAACTCACAAAATCTCTACAATACCAAAATTCTAGGAAGTTCTTTTATACTAATCCTCAAAGTTCATCTTAGGTCTACGTGCTCTAATCAGAGTTTATCTAAATATAGCTACCAAGGTTTGTACTAAACTTCCTCTGATACCAACTGTAACGCCCCGACCCCAGTTACCCAGAGTCGGTTCATTAGTTACATAACATTGGCATGATCACGAGAAAGATCAAGTCTCGAAAGACCGATTAGTTTAGTAGCCTTGGAATAACTAGATACATCCATAAATATTTACATTACATCATAAAAAAACATCTTGTCTTCATATCCCCTCATACTATCCCTGCAGGTCATTTATAAATTACTTCTTCATAATCCTGGGAAAAATATAAAACATTGAAAGGGGTGAGATCAGATGCTCAGTAAGGATAACCTTATAGTAGAAGCTTTCATAAATAAGCATAAACACTTAAGGAAATTTATAACTAAAACAAAAGCCTTTTAAACTTGAACTTCAGCATAAAATGGAAAAGGTAAAATGAAATAATGCCATTTACTTACTCACATGGATATTCTACTAGTCAGATGATCACATGCAATATCAATATCCACTTTCATAATGATGGAATGCATAATTCCAGACTATTATAACCACATAGCCAAGGCCTTGTGCCAAGACTACAAATAACATTTTGCCAAGGCCTTGTGCCAAGACACTAGTTTGTCTCCTGAGACCTACCGATGCATCGAGGAGCTATAGCGGGCTCCACCCGTCACTTATTAAGTCCAATGCATTCCTCATATGAATAGGTTTAAGCATAAAATAAACATTCGTATTAAAACTAGCATACGAAATGTCAATACTTTAACCACAAACCATGAATGGTATAAAAATAGAACATCCACAGTCAAACATAACTCATTTGATACAATATGGAAGATTGTATTGTATCACATTAACCTCAATCATGAATAATGAAGGATGTTGACATAGATGAAAATAATCATCAAAACTATTTGAGGGAAATATCCCCCTTTTCTTGAAATCATTTAAAAGTCACACTATTTGTCAAGAAGCCATTTAAAAATAGATTTTTGAATCAAAGTGTCCCATACCACTTTGAAACTTTTAAAAGGAGTTTTAATTTTAAAACTTTAATGTCCATATAAATAAATCCTTAAAACCATTTTTAAAACATGGACATTAATGAGCAAGATATAGAAGAATAAGTCTTTAAAACATTTTAAAATGGTATTTTGGTTAGAGGTTCTAACCAAAAGAGAGACACTTGAATACAAATAATTGAGGTAATCAAAACATTGTAATATCATGAGAATAAAGGAATTCATGATATACTATGTCAAAGTACATTATATACACCACATAAAAGTGATTTGGTGTATATCAATAAAGAAGTCTCAGTTGAATGTAAATTGAGATGAAATCTCTCATAAAGGCCGTATCCTTAGGTTAAGGATAAATCAACGACATAATTATGTGTGAAAAATATAAATACACTAAATATGATTGAATATTCAGTGTAAAACAATCAAAGGATATTCACACATATTCTTGTAGAAACAACACCAACGAATTGGATATTTAACTCAACAAATGGAGATTGAGTTAAAATTACTCTTATCAAGTTCATACCGATCACTTGAGAATTTATCAATGGAGTGATTATGTGTATCAAAAGTATATCCACAGAAAGGGGAGTGGAAATTAAGACATAATCAAATGAATAGTGATTCCACACATAATCTTGGAGTAATATAATCAATGAAATATGTGTAAAGCCAAATGAGTGGAAATTGAAATCTCAAATTCCCTTATCGATTAGGCAACTTACGAAAAATACACCCATGAAAGAAGTATCATACCATGATGATGTAAATACCCATAAGTTAAAGTATATTACACAATGAATACAATCATGGTCAGTACACATACACCACATGCAATAATTAAGTGGTGAACAATGGAAATCTTACGGAATTGAAAGTGAGATAAGAAAATCCCTTACCTTGAACTTTCCCTTAGTCGATGGTATGTTAACCTCCTGTATAATAATTAAAACATTGTTATTAAATTATAAAATAATCATATACATCAATATGATATCATATATTATCTTTTAACATTGCTTTATTAATAATATCTTAGTATTATCGTCATTTCGGGTGATAATCGATTCGTTCTTCTTAAATGTTTGGTTACGTAAGACATGTTTGTAATGGATAGATTATATCTTATTCATAATCATAATGATATTAACATTATTGTTAACCCTAAAATGAGAATAAGACTTGAATGTATATGATGGAGGATGGATCTCACTGTGTTCGTGGAGACGGTAGTCCGTACGTACGCACGAACGCTACTTCCATTTAATTTTTCATTTTAAAAGAATTGAATCCAAATGATACATAGGTATATTATTATTCCAGTATAATATAATAATTTATATATGTTACTTAGGTTCATTAACACCATTCTTTATATGTTCCATGTGTGGTATGAACGAGTCATATCATTTTAAGGGGGCGGTAGTCCGCACTTCCTCAAATGAAATTATCATATGTATATACAACATGAAACGAATAATGGTAGGAAATAAAATGGAATTACAGAAGCTTATATATAAAATATGTATCATTAATATCACACTTAATTACAGTGCCATCATAATGGCCACCATGAGAGGCGGTAAGATGTATTTGAACAATCATCGTTTCGTGAGGCGTTAGTTTTCCATTCACAGAAACATTATGTTCATCATCCATTATATGGAGGTGTGTGTATGTGTAGTTCGAATCCTTCTTATAAAAACATCTTAGTATATTTAGGATACTTTTGTTGTTACAAAATAAAGGAAATAAAAAGAGTTTGGGGGTTGGAGAAGCAAAATAAATGAAATAATTTAAGAGAAATCGTTACCTTTAATTTAGGTAACTCACTTTGGTTGGAACCATAGGACTTCTTGAAATGCTTTCTGCCTAAGGGAAAGCTTCAAGGATGAGGAGAGGGATGTGGGGAGCTTATTTGGGCAGAGTTTGGATGATCCAAGTGTCTTGAGAGGTGTGAGGAATCGGTAGAAGTGGTCTCCTTTTTTAAGGGAGAGGAGGGGCTCTTTAGGAAAGAGTGAAAGTATTACATTATAATATAATTAAATTCGGTTTATAATGGTCCAAAAATAATTGAGGTCGAATATAAGATGACTCATATTCTAAATAACATCAACCAATAAGAATTGGACAGGTTTTTGATAATTTTTTAATCATTATAATCTTATTTATTTAAATGATTTATTAATGAGGTAAACATTGCATCATTATTGTGTCATTAATAATTTAAATTATTTGATGTATAAAAATTATAAATAAAATATCATTATGTAGGAAATCTTTTTATCTTTATAATGAATATTTATAATCGAAACTCCAACATGTATAACCCTATGTAAAAATTGTTCTTCTAAAAGATGTAAGCTTATGCCATTTTTATTTTTATTTTAACTTTATTAATATAATGTGTCCCTACCACATAAAAGTGGCTCCAAGGGGTCCCCAAATCGACCCAAGGATGCCCATGGTCGGGTATGTGTCCACCAATAAGGTTAGGACACGTTTTAGGGAAATTTTGTATTATTATAATATTATTTTTTAACACTTATTTTCCGGATTTACCCTTAACCATGGTAAATAAAATATTTACCACAGTAATTATTCAAAATGTCTAAAAATAAAAGTTACCTATTTACACAATTTGGACATCTTGATTCCAAATATGGAATCCATTTTTCTAAATTCAAAACACAGAAGTGGCAGAAATTAATTTAAAATTAATTCCCGCTGTCAAAACAAAAAACGTGTTTTAAGAGGTAATAACTATCAAAAGATTGACACTTGTTTATGTTCGGTTTAATTGTAAAATTATGTCCAATGAACAACATTATATTAAATGGTAAAAATATATTCTAAATATACTTTAAAACCACTCAAATTTACAATTTATCACTATTAATTATTTTGATTAAAAAAGTTGTTTTTAATTAAAATTTAGTAATTTTCACTATTCATCAAAATATGAAAGTTATCCAAAAAGTACCAAAATTTCACCTTAGGCTAAATTCGATATTCCGAATCAAAAAATGAAGTCCATTTTAAAATATAAAATATATATAATTTCATAATTTAGGTATTACTATTCATAACGGCTAGTTTGATTGGTTGTGGCGTGTGTTAAAACTCAAGGTTGCGTACAACACACGCTACTATTTTATTCAAAAGAAAGCGTACCGTGGAAGCTTGGGATGTTTCATTTTAAATTTTTTTTGATGTCCCAATTTATTCAGATAGTTTAAAATATTTTATTTAAAAAGGTTTCACTATTAAAATTTGATAAAAGTGCAATACTGAAAATGAATCTGTTCTTGCATTATGACTAAGAAACTCATAATAGGGATTCTAAAATTATAAGGATTATATAAAGTTCAAAATGTAGTTAATACTATTCATGACCTCTTTTAATGGATTTTTTTTTGTACGTCATGGTGTGATTGAACTCGGTGTTGCGTGTAGTGCAAGTTATTGAATTATTTTTAAGAAATAAACACTATGAAATCCTGGGGTGTTACACGAATGATGAACCAACTGACTCAAGTTATGAGTAATAACTTGAATCAAGCTGAGAGGCTGACCTCACCACGAAGGAAACAACTTTCTGTTGAGTCCTTCATGCGTCAACGACCACCAACATTCAGTGGATCTACTGGCCCATTGGTTGCGGAACAATGGATAAGCTCCATTGAAAAGATCTTTTCTGTACTTCATTCTTCGGAACAAGAAAAAGTCACCCTTGCTGTTTACCGCCTAGAGGGAGAAGCTGATCAGTGGTGGTCACTGATCAAAAACACGAAGCCACGAGGAAAGAAGGAAGTTATGGAGTGGGAAGAATTTCGGGAATTTTCTTTAACAAGTATTTCCCTTGTTCCATGAGAACGAAAATGGAGAAAGAGTTTCTCGAGCTGAAGCAGAATGAGAACGAATCTGTTGGAACCTATGAGATGAACTTCACAAATCTTTCCTGTTATACCTCAAGCTTTTTCATGGACCCTAATGGGAAGGTTGATAGATTCTTTGGCGGACTACGACCTCATCTGCGGAAGAATCTAGCCAACAGGGACTACGATAGCTATGAAGAAATAGTTCGAAGTACTATGAAAGTTGAACTAGAGTTTGGGGAGACACAGTGGTCTCACAAATCTAATGAGAAGAAGAGAACTTTAGAACCAAGCCTGGGAAGAAGTTTTGATCAGGAAAGAGGTGGAAAGCATATGCAACATGCCACATGCAATAAATGTGGGAAGAAGCATTCGGGGAACTGCTTGATTGGAAGTGGTAAGTGCTATAGGTGTGGAAAAGAAGGCCATATTTCTCGGAATTGTCGTAGTGATGTGAAGCCTCAACTTACCAACACTAACGAAAGAGGAAAGATGGTTCTGGCCCTACCCGAAGTCACATGCTTCAAGTGTGGACAGCTTGGGCACTTTGCTAATCAATGTCCAAATCCGAGGGCGGTGGAGGGGAATCACCATCAACCTCAGCAGAGGCCAAGGGAGCAAGGTCGTGCTTTCGCTATCAGAACAGATGAAGTTGAAGTCCCGAACGATGTGGTAGCAGGTACTCTTGTTGTCCTCTCAAAACTAGAAAGTTCTTTATTTGATTCTGGTTCTACACATTCCTTTATTTCCTCCAAGTTTGCAAGGAATATAGAATCAATCCCCGAACTGCTAGAGGTAGAGTTGTCAGTCAAGACTCCAAGTGGGATTATCCTTGCATCAAAAGTATTTAGAGACTCTAGTGTTTACTTTGGTGAGAACAATCTTATCGCAAATCTAGTAGTCATTCCCATGATGGAATTCGACATTATACTAGGGATGGACTAGCTCTCAAATTATAATGCTAAGATCAAATGCAGAAGTAAGGAAATCTCAGTAGTCTTGAATGAATGACCTACAGTTATCTTCCAAGGAGAGATATCCCGAACTGATCCCTATCTAGAAGCACCTCCTATAGCTTTCTTTATGGAGTTAATCGGTGATGTGGAAGAAGGGAAAGGGAGCATACAAATTGAAGATGTTCCGATTGTTCAGGAATACATGGATGTATTTCCTGAGGAGTTACCTAGACCTCCCCCAGAAAGAGAGGTAGAGTTATCCGTTGAACTCGTACCTGGGTCCCAACCGATATCAAAGACACCGTATAGAATGGAAAATGTGGAGCTAGAAGAGTTAAAGAAACAACTCCAAGACTTGTTGGAGAAGGGGTTTATCCGACCGAGTGTGTCTCCTTGGGGAGCACCAGTTCTCTTTGTGAAGAAGAAGGATGGATCAATGCGGCTATCCATTGATTATAGAGAACCGAACGGGATCACAGTGAAGAACAGATATCCTCTTCCAAGAATTGATTATTTATTTGACCAACTTCGCGGGGCTCAATTCTTCCCTAAGATTGACCTTCGATCTGGTTATCATCAACTGAGGGTGAAGAAGGAAGATATTCCAAAGACTGCCTTCCGATCAAGATATGGGTATTATGAGTTTACTGTTATGCCTTTCGGCTTGACTAATGC
The DNA here is from genome assembly GCA_963277665.1 of Viscum album. Classification (NCBI taxonomy): domain Eukaryota; kingdom Viridiplantae; phylum Streptophyta; class Magnoliopsida; order Santalales; family Viscaceae; genus Viscum; species Viscum album. The sequence continues at coordinate 845,811,614 of OY728130.1, forward strand.
TCCTACTATTTTCATGTATTTGATGAATAGAGTCTTTAAGGACTACCTTGATAACTTTGTGGTGGTTTTTATTGATGATATTTTGATATATTCAAAAAGTCGTGAGGAGCATGAAGATCATCTAAGGGTTATTTGGAAAACTCTACGGAAGGGGAGTCTCTTTGGGAAGTTCAGCAAGTGTGAGTTTTGGTTACAACAAGTGGCTTTCTTAGGGCACATCGTAACCAATGAAGGAATCTCGGTTGACCCTGCAAAGACAATGGTTGTGGAGGAGTGGCCTCAACCCACAACAGTAACTGAGATTCATAGTTTCCTTGGTTTAGCGGGATATTATAGGAGGTTTGTGAAAAACATTTCATGACTTTCTAATCCACTAACCAAGTTGACTCGAAAAGGGGTTAAGTTCATCTGGACAAAGGAATGCGAGGAAAGTTTCCAAGAGCAGAAGAAGAGATTGGTTACTGCACCTGTGTTAACACTACCCTCTATCGGAGAAGGATTTGTTATTTTTAGCGATTCAATCTGAAAGGGCTTGGGTGCGTCCTCATGCAAAATGACATGGTAATTGCTTATGCATATCGACATTTGAAGATTCATGTGCAGAATTATCCTATGCATGATCTAGAGCTGGCGGCAGTTGTTTTTTCTCTAAAGATATGGAGGAACTATCTTTATGGGGAGAAATGTGATATATACACTGACCACCAAAGTCTAAAGTATATTTTCACACAGAAAGAATTGAACATGAGACAAAGGAGATGGTTGGAGCTTATTAAAGACTATGATTGTTCAATTCATTATCACCCTGGAAGAGCAAACAAAGTCGCGGATGCGTTAAGCAGGAAAGATCCTGTTGTTCTGGCAACAATGAGGATCCTAGGGGATCCCTTGATTAACGATCTAGTAAACCTGGACATGGGAATTATAAGGAAAGGGACATCATCAACCCTATCCCAAATGATTTCTCAACCTTCATTACTAGAGAAGATCAAGAAGGCTCAAAAAGAAGATCCTTTGCTGCAGGAGAAGTTCGAGGTTGTAAAGGATGGTAAGTTCCCTGATTTCAATGTTGATCAATAAGGTGTATTGAAATTTCGTACAAGACTATGTGTTCCATCTATTCCGGAGATAAAGAAAGAACTGATGGATGAAGCTCATAGCTCTACTTTCTCTATACATCCGGGAAGCACTAAGATGTATAGAGACCATCGTGATCATTATTGGTGGGATAACATGAAGAGGGAGATTGCTGATTACACTACATGGTGCCTGGTGTGTCAGAAAGTAAAGGCAAAACGACAACTTCCTAAGGGGGTATTACAACCGCTACCCATACCAGTATGGAAGTGGGATAATATCACTATGGACTTTGTAACTGGTCTCCCGAAAACATCCAATGGAAACAATGCGATATGGGTTATTGTGGACCGTCTCACCAAGACAGCCCATTTTATCTCTATTCGTGAAGATTTCTCTCTGGATCATCTTGCCAAGATATACGTGAAGGAAGTTGTAAGGATGTATGGGGTACCACTATCCATCGTATCTGATCATGACCCAAGATTCACATCAAAATTCTGGAGAAGTCTTCAGCATGCTCTGAATACTGAATTGAATTTTAGTACGGCCTATCATCCTCAAACTGATGGCCAATCTGAAAGGACTATTCAGACACTCGAAGACATGTTGAGATTATGCTCAATGGAATTTAAAGGTGGATGGGGTCAACACCTCCCATTAGTGGAGTTCTCCTATAACAACAGCTACCATTCGAGTATTCAGATGGCACCCTATGAAGCTCTGTATGGAAAGTGGTGTAGAACTCCTACTTGTTGGGATGAAACTGGTGAGAGGAAGCTTCTTGGGCCTGATCTCGTGCAAGAGATGACGGAACAGGTTCATGCCATCCAACAACACATAAAAGCTTCTCAAAGTCGGCAGAAGAGCTATGCTGACAATTATCGAAGGGACATGGAGTTTGGTGTTGGCGACAAAGTCTTCCTTCGAATTTCTCCAGGGAAGAGAGTCGTGCGGTTTGGGAAGAAAGGAAAGCTCAGCCCTAGGTACATTGGCCCCTATGAAATCCTTGATCGCATAGGAGCAGTGGCCTATCGTCTAGCACTTCCACCGAACCTAGCTCAAGTTCATGATGTCTTCCATGTATCTCTCTTGGGGAAGTACATACCCGACCCTTCGCATGTACTGAACCCAGAGGTGGTAAAACTTGAATATGACCTCTCTTATGAGGAGCAGCCAGTGGAGATCTTGGACCATAGAGACAAGGTTCTACGAAACAAGACTACCCACCTTGTGAAAGTGTTGTGGAGGAATCATAAGTATGAAGAAGCGACTTGGGAGCCTGAGGAAACGATGAAGCAAAATTACCCTCACCTTTTCGAGTAGGCCTCAAGTGTAAATTTCGGGGACGAAATTTCTTAAGGGGGGAAAAATGTAACGACCCAATATTTTTGAGTAGTATATTAACTTACTCTTAATGATTTAATAAGATGTTAATGGTTAATGCAGAAAGAGGAGTCGATGGCTTCATCCAGTAGACTCGACCCTTATGAAGCCCACTTATCAGAGCTTGGGAAGGAGGTAGCATCTGTGGGCTTCGCTTTGGACCAAGCCCAAGCCGAGCTCCAGCATGTCAAGCTTGAACGGAAACACCTATGGGAGAAGTTCAAGTTAGTAGAGATTACTACTAGGGAAATGTTATCTGAGCCTCCCTCAGATTCTCTCACCATAGCACACCTTACACTGAGGTCATATGCAGGTGTTATAAGGGGCTATGTGACGAGACCGTAGCTTCTTTGTGTAATCCTTTGGGACGAATGAATTGAGATTTCTTCCTTTAGTGATGTTTGTGAAATTTCAAATGTTCGGATAATTTTAGAATGTATTTTATTGATGAATTTCAAAAAAAGGATATTTTAAAATATTTATGTAAACCCTAAATAACTAATGATGTGTAATGATTTTCAAAAAATGGTCTTCTAAAAAAGTGTTCAGTAAGGAATTTGGAGTCTAATAAGATCAACATAATTTTTTATGAATAGTAAATTATGAATAGTGATTTTACGCTTAGGATTAGTAATGTGACCAAATGGATTAGTAATTTCACTCAAAGAATGATTTAATATAATTTAGACACCTAGATTAAGTAATGTGATTCAATAAAATGGGTAAATAACGGTTTCATAAATTATTATTCAAGTATTAGTTTTTTTCGGATGAATAGTTTTTTTAAATTAAAAATTTAATTAAAAATAATTAGAAAATAATTTTTATAAAAATGAAATTATTTTAGAACTCAGAGCATCGATATTATGTTATGGTAATGTTTGGGTTTTTTTTTGAAAAAAATGAATTTTCGATGAATAGTGTTTTTATTTAAAAATTAAATTAAAAATATTTAGAAAATTATTTTTATAAAATGGATTTCATTTTTGAAATCAGAGCATTGATATTTTGTTAAGGTGAAATTTTGGGATTTTTCTGAGAAAGTTGAATTTTCAGTGAATAGTAAAAATACAGTTTTAGGGTTTCGGTATGTTTAATGACATCATAACTGTGTCATGATGATGTCATGAGATATTTTAAGGGTTCGCCGGCCAAGGGTGATGAATTATTGTTTTGGGGGGCCCATGTGGCCTAACTCCTTGATAAATGCCAAGGGAGAGCACATGGATTTGAGAAAAGCACATGTGAGGTGTCCCTTGGCCATTATTGCCTTGTCCCCTCACTTTCCCTATAAATACACACACTTTCCTCCTTTAGTTTTCACTCCCAACTCTCCGCCAACGAAGTTCTAGTCTTCTTACCTTCCAAGGAGTCCTCCCAAGGTGCCCCCAAGCCCTCAATGTCCAAAACATTGAGTTTCAAGAGTCACGTTTTAAGGTAAGGGATCCGACCTCTCTCTTTCTTTTCATTTAATCCTTTTTATGTCATTCCTTTTATGAACCATGTTCTATTGTGATAGGATGTTCTTTTATATTCCTATTACTTCCCTTTTCATGTTTATATGATGAGAGATCCCCTCTTACTCTCATCATTTCGTTTTACGAATGTTTAAGTGACGTCGTTAGGCTGCCGAATTTTTAAGGGATTCTTTCACCCCTCTCATTTTTCATGTTCGATTTTCATGTCAATTATTTGAAGTTCCTTTTTATTATGTTGGGGTATGATCTCTATATCTATCATACTGATCTCTTATGATCATATTATTAGAGACCCTATTTGATCTTGTCAATTCTTTTTTATTGAAGTTTAAGTGACACCGTTAGGCTACCGAATTTTCATAAGAGAAATCTAATTTTTGTCTTCCTTCCATGTTTTTCATTTAAAATGGTATGTCCTTAAAATTTCATTACCATGTCCATATATCCTTCTTATTCTGTTCCCTTACTGTTTTATGGATCATTTATGAGTGGGTGACCCATGTCCCCTCTCTTTTCAATGTTTTCTAAAACCTTGTAACATAGCTGTTATGCTGCAGAATTTTCGTCTCAAAATACCTCTGTCTTTTCTCAAAATTATTTTATGTTATAAAGTGAATACTCAAAGCTCTTATTTATACAAGGGTATTCACATATATATCGAAATTTTCTATTTTAAATTCTGGTATTTACATACATGAGACCCACTTTCCCTTTTCGTGGGTTTAAAGTGACGTAAAGATCATGCCTTTAAAGCAGTTTTTAAAACATTATGATTATGAAATGAAACCCATTTATTTTATGCTATGTGGGTTATTTATGAAATGTTTGATGATGATATATGTGGCTCACATGATAATAAAGGCAAATTTAAGGGTGCGCCCTGATAGCGGTCCAATGCATTGGGTAATGATGTAACCACTAGAGATTACAATTTTCACGATACCTTGGTGAATAACCATGGTAATTTTCAAATGACACCTTGGGGATGGACCTTGGTGATATGTTCATGATTTTCTATGTTAAATGATGTAGCCACATCTTCAAGTTATGGAAAATGTTATTTTTATTATGAAATGCCTCATGATTTCTTTCTCATGCCTTAAAGTTCTTTTCATGTCCTTATTGAAGTATCTCAAGTTCACATGTAAAATGTTCCTCTTGTTTCCCTTACTGGGCCTTCTGCTCACCCTTTCTTTTTATGTATGTCCACAGGTTATGAGATGCAGAAATGAACGTAGAATGAACTTAAGGAGATGCCTTTCAAGCGTTTAAGAAGAATGTTTTATGTTGTTTTCATGTATTATGTTCCTGGTTTCCAAGACACTAGACCTTAAAGATCCTCAGTTTTGTGTAATGTAATGAAAGTTTATGTTATAAAAAAGGCGGGATGTTATAAGAGGGCATGCCGGCAAGGAGGGAACATAGGAGGTTCTCTTTCACATGAAGGAGGGAGGGAGGTGAGGGTGATGCAAGAGGGGAAGGGTTATGGGATAGGTATACCTAGGTTTAGGGAAAAACAAAAAATAAATGAATAAAATAAAAATAAAAACTTAAATGAAATAATAATATTAATATGAATAATATTAATATTAATAATATGATGATGATAACAATAATAATATTCATTTCATTTTTAATAATAATAATAATATGATTATTGTTATTATTATTGAAACATTCTTTAAATATTATTTTTATAAAATTTTATTTATTTTAAATATTTGGAATATACATGGCCATTTGGGCCGACCGCATGGTTACTGCTAACCGTACTATACCTTTGCACCAGCCTGAAACTCACCAAAATTACCAATCATGAAAATTTTTAAACCAGCACTCAACTGGAACCTCGATGAGAATATCCAAAGCCAAGAAATAATAAAATAAAATAATTATAAAGGTCGGGGTGTGAGAGTGATTATCTTAGACATGAATCGTAGAACATAATAACCACATTCAACATGATATTGTTGATGATGACACTATGGTTATAAAACATTTATTTGATAATAAAAACCAATATATATATATATATATATATATATATCAAAAATCAGAATAATATCTAATATATAAAATATGTACTATTACTTTCATAATTTGGATTTCATTTGGTGTCTTTATCGACAAGTGATATTGGTTAAATTTTTCTAATAACCTTTATTTTCATATATATGAACTAATAATACATGTATATACAATAAGAATTAAATATAATGAACTTATAAAAAAGAAGAAAACTTACTTGTGTAAAAAGTTGATAAATTTTTTATAAACATCACCTAGTAAAGAGAAAAACCAATATAAGGTGTATTCACTTTGGTAGAATACACATAACATACAATTCCCCCTATAATAAAAAATGTTCACAATTAATGACATTAGAATGAACCTTAGTTCATAATTATGTTTGTGTACCTACCTATCAAGAAATGGAAAAAACTCACACCTAATATCTGCCTCTGATAATCCCTCAAATATATATGAAATTCTATTAGGATTATTCACTTATTTCATATCCATGGAAATGAATTCTCGATCCATAAAACCATAAATTCCTACGATGAAATTTTTTATAACAATCATGTGTAGATACCCAATTTAAAAAATATTTAATAAATTTAAACCATCTTTAATTTAAAAAATAAAAATCAAAACATTAATTTATTTACATGTAAAACTACTATAGAATATTCACACTGATCTATTCAAAATCAATAAGATCCATGATATATTTTATAAATATTCTTAATGGATAGTATCTTCCACATATATCAGATGACAGCTGAAACTCATAGATATTACCCAAGGAAGAAGATGCCTGAGATATTTTTTATATCACATCAAAAATATCAAAAGTATCTACAGTTGTTTGATCTTAAACCTTTTGTTTCATTTGTGTCTTTTATTTTTCTTTAAAATACACCTATATAAGTTAAATGTTAGAAAACATTATAAGTAATTTTCAATTAGATGTAATTAATATTTTAAAAAAATGCACACCTCTTATGAAAGATAAAAAAGAAGACCAGATGTCCAAAGTAAAAAATGTCCCAGACAATACCCAACTCTGGTAACCTCTTTAATAGGAAATGGTAGTAGAGAAATAAGATCAACAATATCATGTACTAATAATCTAACCTAACCCATCTGCATAGGCTGGTGAGGTATAGAATCCCCCAAAAAACTCACGAGACCTAATGCTATAATATGTATATGAGGATCTTCAGCATACAACTCATAGAACAAGGTTGGGTCTTAGCAATGATATATAGGATCATAATAGGAATTCTATATAGGATGTTCTAGCTCAGATGGTTGTAAAGGGCGTATATCTATCTGGGAAGGCTGGACAGGTTGGAATGGTTGTGTAGCTTGTGACTATCTCATCAATTTCTCTAACATATCCTGTACAACTGATTAAATTTGATCACCTATGGACTGTTTCATATCTTTCAACTTAGCTTTTAATGATTTTATTTTAGGATATATTGATGTCTTACTCAGATAAACAAAAAAAAATGTGAATACTAACACCTTCCTGACATCATATTAAGTTGTTGGGGTGTTCTGGATTTCTTAAAGCAGTGTCTAGGATGTTCATACCACCCTTAGGTATAAAAGTTCCTTGTATCTCTTTCTCCTGAATTTCATCCTGAAATGAAAAATAAAAATGATATATTCATGTTTTTAATTTATAAAATATAAAAATTCATGAAAAATAAATAATATTTACTTATAATTTTTTCAGCTACTTATATAGCTTTCTTTATATGATACTTTTCATTTTTTTTTCTTCTCGATCTTTTCTATTTGTCATGGTCAGTAGGGTGAGATGGAGGACCAAAATGGACCTCATCAGAACCACTAGTGGAGTGATCTCTTAGTCCTTTAGACTTTTCCTCAATCATTTTTTCTCTAATAATTGATATCCTCCAAGTGATAAAGTATGAGGGCATACATTCTACAACTGGATGTCTTGATGGGATTTCCTGGAGGCCTATTATATAAAAAGTAAACAAATAAGTAAATAGGTATATATATATATATATATTTTTAAAATATAATATAATTATCATACCATAAAGGCTTCATCATGTTAGTTGGAAACAAATTTATTTCATATATTCTTCATCTATAAACTCATACTTGATGCATGGGTTTTAATTTTCTCTCTTTCCAAAAAAATAATTTTTTGTCAACATTGTTTTGAAATCTCTCCATCTAACTAGCACTAAAGTAAGACATATTTTCTTAATTACTTTTAATTATTCAAAATTTAATGTCATCTATAATTGAATAAAATAAAATTATGCATTTAAAATATATCATATTCTAAAAATATGATAAAATAAATCAACTGAACTATTATATTGTTACAGCCTCTCAAAGCTAATATTTCACCATCTTGTTGATGGCCTTCTAATCAGGATATAATATGCTAATCCTACAATGGATTTTCATGGAGATATAGTTGATAAATTGTGATGCATTTGGACTGGTTACATTATTATTATCATCAAAATTAATATGTAATCACTCATCTCCATGAGCAAGTGATAGATTTCATAAACATGTATTTCCTTGTTTACCAACTCAAGAACATGATTTTTTAACAGTAAAATTAGTGGACTCTTACACTGAAGTCTCAACAATAGTACTGCAATTATTTTTTTATAGATTAAAAGTTTGTTTTCATTAAAAATTATATTAATGGATATTTAATAATATGAGAAAAGAAAAATACCTTGGTACATGTTCCTCTATCTCTGTATCTATATCTATCCCTGAAATAGAAAATTGTGATGAAATTCTTGTGGAAGAAAATATTATTATCCAATTGAATAATTAGAAAACTAGAAAACTAAAATATTTAAGTAAAAAGTACACACATGTGTATGTTAAAAAAAATAAAGATGTTATGATTATTAATCAAAAAAATATTGACGGTAAAATATTAAATATAAACATTACTTAAAAATGATAGAAACATGTATAAATTTAAATATCAAATAGTTATTAAATAATCTTGTTTTTAAAAATTTAAATTTAAAAAATGATAAATAATTTAAATAATTACTAGATTTATTAGGAGGGTAATTTAGTGTTTTCCTATATCCCTTCATTATGATCATGTTGTACTACGTGTAAATAACAACCTGACATTTTATTACACACTTAAACATGTTTTATTAAATAAAAATACACTTAAGACAACTCTGAAGATTGAGAGTTCTAGTGTCTTAGAAAATTAGGAATATTACATAATAAATTAGAACATAAAACACATCTTTATTGAAAACATCTTTTACATGACCACCACATTCCTTCATACATAGCATTGAATGAGATAACCTGAGGACATGAATAAGAAAAGGGTAAACTATAAAGACTAGTAAGAGGGTAAACATGGAATAACATATAGAATACAATACAATGTTTGGAAGTAGGCATATCAATGGAGAAAAAGAGAAACATGAACATAAAGTCATGTTAAAACATGATTATCATAACATGGAAATGTGGCAAAAATATTTAACATGATATTAGTATGATCCAATGATCATTTTGTAAAGACCCTGATTTTATATGTAATTTTTTTAATTTTATGGGATTATTTCAAGACCGAAAAATCTGACGGCGTGCGATTCAGAGGCACAGAGTGTCCAGAATGATCCATCGAAGTTTTCTTAAGATTTAATTAGAGCGTGTTAGCAATTTTTTGGAAAAGTGGAATAACTCTTTAAATGGTTTCCCAGATCATAAATCTCAGGGCACTGTTGCATTCAGGATATCAGGTTTACCCAAGGCGCAACATGTTTAGTCATCGCATGCCTCTAGTGAGAAAACCCGAAATTGGTATAACTGTAAATAAAATAATTAAATAAATTTATTTTTTTTTCAAATGTTTATAACTCACGAACGGTGAATCGGATAAAAAATATGAGACCACCGCTAAACTCGTGAGGGTATTATTTATTTAAGAAGATACTAACATTTTCCGGTGTAGGCCATCAATGAAAGTTAGTTTTTGGCTGTAAAAAAATATTCAAGTGACAATTATTTTATTGTAAAATCCATAAATTCTAAACGGTAACTCGGATTTAAAATCAGAGAGTGCCATTGATTTCTTTGGGGCATGTTCTTCTTAGGTATACCCTAACCTAGACCGGTGCGGGTCGAGGGTGAACATTATTAATTTATCAAACATTATAAAGGTATATTTAGTAAACACATGAGCGATGTTTTTTATCGTTTGAACCAATACTCGGATTAAAAATCCAAGGGAATCGTTGAATTCGTGGCATCGTGATTTTCTTAAGGGAGACTTTACTTTGACTATAGTAGGTTTGGAGAAAAAGTTATGTTTGGTGAATTTATAAAAGAAATAAATAAAATAATTTTATTATTTTATTTTCATTCTTATCCTCCAACGGAGAAGTGGAGTGTGGGGCCCGCGATGTGGCAAGCCAATAAATGGATTGTCTTTCCAATCCTAAGTAACGAATTCATTGGGGAATTAGGAAGGTTCCTAATTTTTGATCCCCCATTAATTTCCCACGTCGTTACATACCCTCCCCCTCTACTATGAATATAGATCTTGGGGATGGGTATCGGCACAGCTTCGCCATGAAACAAAGTGCTAAAGGAGTGCCGTGATGTCGAACCCTTAGATGATGGAGCTGATCCTAGCTGGAGGTGACGAGTGACACCGAATCCCGAACTGAAGGATGAAGTACGAGCGTAATATTTGGGAACTTGTTGCGAGAATGAATAACATGACCCACCTTCAAGCGCGGACGTTATCCAATGGTTTACGAGGTAGTGGTGGTGCTAATTATTTTTGTTTTCCACAGAACCCATTCTAAAATGATAAGAAAAGATAAAATCATGAAAAATATGATTCTTTATTAGATATATATGCGGGAGGGTGTGTTTTATTGTTGGGATTGGGATTGAAATTAAATCATGAAATACAGTTGAACAGCTTTTCCTTGAAACCCCTAGATTTATCTCTAACGGGTAGGGCACGGGCCGACACGAATAAGGCTCGAGCCCCTCTGCTTGTGCGTTGATTTTGATCACCCAATTATAAGTAGATTTCAAGTGGGATCGGGGCCTACCGCAGTGTAGAACACGATCCCAGGATGCTGCAAGTGTAGACAATGCATGAAAGGAGCCACTGATGTGGGACCGATGGCACGACAAACATCCTGCCACTGTCGGCAGCGCATGGCGACACGATGATGGCATGTGGTGGCATAGGCCGCATGCCCGGGGGAAGATATGGCTTCCCCCTAGGAAAGTGGTGGAACAGGTGTGGGGCGTTCCCCCGGTGGTGCGCCCACGCGGCAGCAAGGCCGCAGAAAGCGTCGGGCACAGCGGAGGCAAGGGTCGCCGGTTGGGCAGGCGGCCGAAAAATGGGGTGCGCGCGAGCGGTGAAGATGCATCTCATCAGTTTTGGCATTGAGGGACCCATGGCGACACGTGGTTCCACATTGGGTCAACCCCCATAGGTTGACCTGCTGACTTGTCTCTGCGCCATGTCAGCCCTACCTGGACGCGGCCCGTCTGGGTGTCCCTTGTGGCTCCCGCCACCAGGGGGTGGCACCACTGAGCCTGGACCAGTGGGCCGGGTTGACCTGTGTCTGGTTGGACCTATGTCGGACTAGGTCACCCAAGATTGATCTGGTTCGGACCATGAAAAATCAGGTCGGGCTGTTCCAAAAGAGGCGGACCGAACCCGGAACCAGTATCGACTAGTTACACGAAACGGGCCCTAACTTCAAAACCAGACGTTCGTTTGATGAACTGTCTATGGCATTAGGATCCTTAGGAAAAGGAAATCATTTTGAGATACTCCACAAGAGTTTTGGAGGAATTTGGGGTACTTTCTAGTTGGATCGAACACGAATCCAACCGGGCCCTCGGCATTAAAATGTCTGTATCATGCAAATCATGCATCCGATTGACGAGCCCTTTGCGGCATTGTGACTCTCTTGAGGAGATAGATATTTTGGAATAATTTTTGGTGACTTACATGGATACCATGATGTGGAGAGTGGCATGAGTAGAAGTTCTCCCAAGAATACTATGCACAAAACCAAACGGGTGACTGAGACGTGAAGACTGTTGACTTTGGACACCTTACGATTTGACGATTGGCCCAGTGAGATTCAGATCAATGTGACACAACAGGCGCATGGTGAGAAGCAGCTCTGTGTGACCCATCATGCCTATGGTACCCATCAGGGATGCGTACCTCAGTCCAGCCAAGGTGCAAAGCGGCTCTGTGTGACCTGACATGCCCATAGTGGGAAACGGATCTGTGTGATCCGACATGCCCACGGTACCAATCAGGGATGAGTACCACAACAGTACATGGATAGTTAGAAGATGCTTGATGTGACCCAGCATTCCCATCATGGTAAGTAGTTCTGTGTGAACCGACATGCCCACGATACCCATCAGGGATGAGTACCACAATAGTCTAAGGTTTGTTGGAGGAAACTCTATGTGACCCGGCAGGCCCATAATGATTGTCAAAGGAGGTGTTCTCCAGTATACGAGGAGTTCGACGATACGATGATTCTTTTATCCTTGACCTAAAGTGATACCTAGAGTGAGCTAACTCGTTTTATGCACTTTTGATTCATGCTATACTTCCATATTTTTGTGTGGTACTTACGTATTTTTGGTGTTACCTGTGTGGTACTTCTATCTTCATGGTGTTACCTATATGGTACTTACATCTTTGTGGTGTTACATGTGTGGTAAATCTATATTTGTGGTATTACCTGTGTGGTACTTCTATCTATGTGGTGTTACCTGTGTGGTACTTCTACCTTCGTGGTGTTACCTTTGTGGTATACTTTCCTCATGTATGAGATAAGTATATATTGATAGATTAGGTCTATGTATGGGAATATACCTAAGTAGAGTAGATGTCTATTTCTTTGTTCTTTTAGTTTTTGGTCTTGATTTTTGGTTTTTCTTTTGTAGAACTCTAGGAGACCTATGGGGGTCTCAGAGTCCCTACTGAGTATCATTATAATCAGCCATGTATGGGCTATGCCCACACCTTGTTGTTTCTTGTGCAGATGACGGATATCATTGATCGAGGCTGAGGGATCCAGGACTAGATGGTACCCAGAGGTGTAATTTTTGGCATGACATGACGTAGATACTACTGTCCGGGGGATATACCTACCCTTCATGTAGGATCCTCGGTGGACGATTCAAGAGCTATTTGTACTTTTCAGTTGTATTTATACTTTATAGTTGTACTCATACTTTTAGTTGGGCTTGTATTTTGTCCCCTTTACATTTAACACTCTTTTACTACAACAATTTACATCCTGGTTGCATTCTTGTTGCGTTCTAATCAATGTGTTTGTACAGGTTTAAAGGAAATGCCTTACCATGTTATGGATACGCCTTTCCAGTTCTAGTCGCCATCCCATGTCCTATGGAAGTCTGTAGAGACCCTAGGCTTGACGTACATGGACATTACATTACTTTTGCGGAATACAAAATACATAACAAAAATAGACACACAAGGACCGTAATAGTTTAGTGTCTTTGGAAACTCAGAATAAAATCTTCTAATCGTGGTGAAAGATCTTCAACATCTCCCATAAAGATCTTTCCCTTTTTTTCTTACCTAAAACCTTTCTTTATATCCTGGGGAAAAGAAAACATAAAAAGGGTGATCTTAAATGCTCAGTAAGGGTAAGCATGGATAAAATAAAACATACTATATACATTTGAACTTAAAAACATGAACATAATGTTTAAACATCAAAAGCTTGAGCAATGACATAAAATATGGAAGTATGTAAGGCATAGATCATAAAGAAACATTAATAATGATAAAATATCATGGGAATAAAACATGTAATTGTGGAATCCATTAATCAAATGTAATGATTTCCATAGTAGCCAAGGCATTGCTGCCAAGACCATCTTAGTGGATAAAGTCCCATTCTGAATCGAGTTCACTCCTCGTTTCAGTCCTATAACACTGAACCAGATTAACTTATCATTCCAGCCATGTCTATATCATGAGATATAAAATCTTTACCCAATGCAATAGAGGGAGATATAGGTCCCACCCATCTCATAATGAAATCATTCTTACTTGTGCCACAAAATAAACTTAAAACATTCATCATAACCCAAAGAATAAAATGGGTTTCCTAAACATCATCCCATCATTTCATAATCCTTATAAAACAAACAGACATTTCATCATATGAAATTTGAACCATGTAAATTATAGAGACATTAATCTTAGAACATACAGATATGAAATAATTTCATCTTAGACGGAAAATGGTTTTGATAAAACATTTGAAATTAATTCTTGAGTAAAATATCCTTTCTTCTTCAAAATCAATTTCTTTTCACAAAATGTCATTCTATTTTAAAAGAAAGAGATTTTTTTGAAAATATTCATGAAATCTTTTGAAGTAAGCTTCATTCAAATAAGGCTTTATAAAACCGTAAAAATCCGTTCGTGCCGTATAAGTTAAAAAAACATTCTTCTCGTACTTTTTCCGGAAAAGTCAATAAGTACCTCGTCATAGAAAGATTCCATACATACCATGTAGTAAAAGTCAAAATGGGTAAAAAGGACTTTAAACATACATGAAAACACTTTTATAAAACATGGACATGGATGATAGAAATAACCCCAGTAAATACTTACGAATAAGCAATCTCGGATAAAAATGAGATTTGCAAAATTATCCCTTACCTTAGGTACGACTTGCTTCGAAAGTGTCCGAACCTCCTGTATAATGATTTAAATAATGTCATTGACTTATTCCAGAATCATAATCATTGTTATTATATCATATATGGTTCACTTATGACTTTATATTACCCGTTCTTTTGTAAATTCCATGTTAAAGAGCGTTTTGGGTAAAATCGTTTCATTTGTCATCTGTGTTTTGACTTGTAATTATTCATATGATTAATTAGATCATGATTACTTAATTCCAGAATATAAAACATGATTTATATAATATATATTCAGAATATACATATATTTAATAGATCCGTAAATGGAATGAAATACACCGTTCATGGAGACGGTAGGTCGTACGTACGCATGAACGTTGTTTTCGTTTCCTTATTGAGTTGAATGGAATTAAGTAGATGAAATACATATATATATAAAAAAATATAGTATCATTATTATTTCATATATTTCATGATTACTTATTATATATACTTTATAATCATTCATGAATGGTTAATGTGGAGAATGAATCTCACCGCGTCGTGGAGACGGTAGTCCATACGTATGCACGAGCGATGATATTGTTCTCATGATCGTGGAATTGTATTGGAGTGTATGTATACAATTTCAGAATAAATATAACTTTACAATAATAATATATAGTTATTATGTACACCATTATACCCATCCAAGTAAGGTGGTGGTGGAAAATAGATTACACCACGGCGTGGAGACGGTATTCCCTACGTACGCACGCGTGGTGATTTCGTTTTCCGTAGGATGGATAGATGGAGAAATAGAGTTATTTCATTCTTATAATAACATATCAGTATATGAGTGATACTGATGTTATTACTTCAAAATGAAACAACCTAAGAAGAAGAAGTGGAAGAAGAAATAAAGTTGAAAGAATCGGTAATGGACATTACCTCTTCTTTGAAGCGCCTCTTTGAGATCTCCTTTTAGGGCACTAAAATTGGTCTTTGAGGAAGAACATAACCTCTAGGATGTTACTAGGGAAGTGGAGAAGAGAATATTTTAGGGTTTGGACGAGGTTGAATGCTCAACGTTGTGTGAGGAAGAGAGGGAGGAGGTGCCCTTTTATAAGGGAGGAGAGGGGCACCTTTGGAATAACTAAAAATATTATTTTATTATAAAGCCAAATTTGGTTTTAAATAGCTCCAAATTGATTTATTTAGAAGATAAGGTGGGTATGGGTCTAAATACTCTCATCCAATAGAATTTAGACAAGTTTAGGTTCCTATTTTAGCCTTATCATTTATATTTAACTTTAAGTTCGATAATTTTACTTTTATCGTGTCTTTTTGTGTTCTTACACTATAAGGTTAATAAACTTACTATAACAAGACAAATGAACCCCAAGTTGTTTATTATTAAGATATATAACCTTATCTAAGTCCTTTTGAAGAACCTCAGATTTTTAGGAATAAAATAACAATTAATAATAATATTTTTTAAAAAAACTATTTTATGTCAATTTTGACACTATTTAGTAATTGATTTTTGAAAAATCATAACAGAATGATTAGTTTTAAAAAAGTTAATTAAATAAATACTAACGTGTCATATTAACCTATAAAATTAGTGTAATTCATAAAAAGTCTCAAATTACATTTATTTTGGTATTTATAACATCAATTATGTCAATATTTCATTAATAAGATAATTACTGCATCATCTCTGTGTCATAAATAAATTAAACTATTTAATGTCTAAAAATTACAAATAAAATACCATTATGTAGGAAATCATTTTATATTTCTAATGAATATTTATAGTCGAATATATCTTATGTATAACCCTATATTAAAAATGATATACTTATTAAACTTTGATTTTAACTATTTTAACCCTTCTTTAAATAAATTAATAATAAATATCCTAATCTAATCCAAGTGGGCCTAAATGGTCATATTTTATTCCTAAGGTTGTTTTTGGTCGAATTAAACTTATCCAATAGAATTAGGACATGTGTTAGGGTAATAATAATATCATTTTTACCCGTAATTACCCTATTTACTTTCAACCGTGGAAAAAAAAGTAAAAAGTTACTATTCACCAAAAATTATTTTCATCTCATTGAATCACATTTTACTTACTGACATCAATATTGTCTCTCAGATTTTTTAAATTCCACTCATAGAAGCGGTAAAATTATGTTTTATGAAAATTTCATTTTTCTTAACTACAACTTAGTGGTTTCACTATTCATCAAAAAATGAAAGTTTCCAGAAAAATACTAAAAATAAGGCCTAAGCTATATTTGATATTATGAACTAAAAAATGATATCTATTTTACCAAATTAAAAACATATCAGTTGCATTAATTAATTTAAAAATTAATTCCTGTCGTCAAAACCAATAGCGTGTTCTTAAGAGATAATAACTATCAAAAGATTGACACTTGTTTATGTCTGGTTTAAATGTGAAATTACATCCAATGAACAACATTGTATTAAATTATAAAAAAATATTCTAAATATACTTTAAAACCACTCAAATTAATATTTTATCACTATTAATTATTTCGATTAAAAAAGGTTGTTTTTAATTAAAAGTTAGTAATTTTCACTATTTATCAGAAAATGAAAGTTATCCGAAAAGTACCAAAATTTCACCCTAAGCTAATTTCAATATTCCGAATCCAAAAATGAAGTCCATTTTAAAAAATAAAATATAAAAAATTTCAAAAATTTGTTATTAATATTCATAACGGCTAGTTTTAATAATATTTTAATAGCATATCATTGTTTATTGAAACTCGGTATTGCATACTACACACGATATCGAAGAAGGTCACGATTGAATGTAATGCAAGACAAGTCAAGGGTGCGTATTGTGCAAGATCCTTTTGGTGTAGCGTTCAACACAAGACATTAATGAAATTAAAAAAAATATTTTTCATAAAATCTCAGGGTGTTACATTCTACCCCCCTTAAAATGAATTTCGCCCTCGAAATTCTTCGGGGTTATAAATGGTTTACTACTCGAAAGTTTTTTTAATAGAAACCCATATCGTAAAAAGAAATTCCAAAACCAATCTTTAAAAACAAAAGTATAAAACGTAACGGTTACCCAAATAAACTAATCACTGGGTTTCCACATAGGTGAAAATATGGATATGGAAGAGAAATCTAACCATCATGTTCTGATGGAGAGTGGTAGAGAACATGGTTATGGAAAAGCCAGCAATCACAAAGCCATAAATTTGTGATGATCTAGGGTACCGTCTGATTCATCAGATATAAGGGCACTAGGAAAACATTTTTTTGGTTTTCAAGATCACTTCCCTAAAGGTTGAGGATTTTGAATTAGAATAAATACTTACTTTATTTTGGTACAATCTCACTGTTGTTCGTGCTTTGAAAAATTTCCACTTCATATCTTAAAGAAATGAAGTTGAATTTGTTATTCATGAAGTTTTAATAGATCATGTGATAGAATGATGGGTCATTCCATCTGTTTCAAACAAAAGGTTAGAAAACGTTATCAAATATACATAAGTCCATCTATGGTGAGGTTAATCGTATACGATTCCAAAAATGAACTTATACTTCATATATCATACCGCGAAATAAAATAAAACTAGTTTCTACTAACCAGGGACTTCCTATAGTCCAGTGGTATGCGATAATGGCTAGTCGGACTTCGTTTGTGGGTTCGATTCCCACAGCCTTGTCCGAAACGATGGGCTATCACCCATCCTGCAGGTTGTCCTTTTTCTAAAGCTAGATTACTATAACATCCCATCAATAATATCAAAAAAGTTCTATCCTTAAACAATACTAACTTATGTCCAACATTATCCATTCCAATTTTTAAGCTTATCTAAAATACTTTGGTACAAGCTCATAGTATAAATAAAATGATCACGTGAATGCCATCATTTATCCCCCATAAACATGTGAATACCTTAATCATGTATTCTCTTGAAGAATGAATACCCATTGAACCTTATTGAAAACATGAATGCTGTTAAAAGTTAACACTTTCCACATACCAAAATCCTCAAAATTCTATATACTCAAACCATGATATCACTTAGTCCATATATCAATCATGAGCACATGAATACAATCAAACATCTCATTATCTTCTTATCCATTCATTATGTGCATATCATCTGTTTACCCAAAAATATCTCAATCATTTTCCATGGTTATCGGTACCATAAAATTACTGAAAACCACAATAGACCAATACATAAATATTACAATATTCCACGATACTATATACAACATTATTTTGGAATCCCATTACATAAACACTTAATCATTCCACCACATCGTTGTCATATTCAACATCACCAATAGTGATCACATGTGACATTCCTTTTTCCTTTCCCTTAAGTGGTTGCTCATGTCGATCATCATTTACCCTTGGATTAGGGTATTGATTAGCATAATTCCCCATTTCATTGCACTTGAAGCATTGAAGTGTTGTTGGTACGTTCTCTGCAGTCTTTTCTTTATTCACACCATTAGAAACCCTTTTTCCATTACTTCGACACTCAACTGATCGATGACATTGTTTTCCACACTTAAAACATTTTCTAGTCCCTTTAAGACAATATCCACCATGCTTCTTTCCACACTTTGAGCATAAGGAAACATTCATCTTCTTTTCACCATTATTATGAGATTTCTCCTTGAATTCCATATTTCTTTTCTTTTCAAAACCATGAGATGAATATGTAACACCAACTTCCATTTCAACCTTAATAGCATAGCGCACAATTTCTTCATAGCTACTGAAGTCTCTTATAGCTAATTCCCTTCTAAGATTTTGTTTTAAGACACTAAAGAATCGATCAACTTTACTTTCAGGTTGGATGATAAAGACAGATGCATACCTTGCAAGCCTTGTAAAATTCACATTGTATACACCAACAGATTGATCATCCTTTTTCTTTAGTTCAAGAAACTACTTCTCCATATTTTTTCGAAGAATACGAGGGAAGTACGTATTGAAAAATAAGTTCTTGAACTCATCCCATTCAATGGACTCAATTTCATCCCTTGGCCTCGTATTGTTGATAAGATTACACCATTGAACAGCTTCACCTTCCAACCGATATACTACTAAGATGACTTTATCATGTTCAGAACATTGAAGAACTGAAAATATATTTTCAGTGGTATTGATCCATTGTTCAGCAACAGGTGGATCAGAAGACCCACTAAAAGAAGGTGGACGTTGCCTCAGGAAGTACTCAGTAGAATATTGTTCCCTTCTCTGCTCATTTGGATGTCCAGAATGATTCATAGCTTATGTAAGTATAGCAACATGATTTTTCACTCCATCTCCCATAACATTTGTTTGTTCAGGAGGACAATCATTGCACTGTCCATTGCATTGATCAACATGGTTCCTTTGGGTTCCAGCCATCGTCTAAAACCCAAAAAGAATAGTGTGAGAGGCAAAAATCATGCTAGGGATAACAACATAATAAAGGGGGAGTACCTTCAATATCTAACATCTTAGGTTACCGTAATTCTAGTACTATAACCTATACTTATAATTAACATTAGGGACATCCCTAGACATACCTTAGAAATATCTCTAGGAACTCACTAAAGTTCTCACATTCTAGTTTCCAAAGGTTGACTAAACCTTTCCTCTGATACCAACTGTAGAGACCCTAGGCTTGACGTACATGGACATTACATTACTTTTGCGGAATACTTAATACATAACAAAAATAGACACACAAGGACCGTAATAGTTTAGTGTCTTTGGAAACTCGGAATAAAATCTTCTAATCGTGGTGAAAGATCTTCAACATCTCCCTTAAAGATCTTCCCCTTTTTTTCTTACCTAAAACCTTTCTTTATATCCTGGGGAAAAGAAAAAATAAAAAGGTTGAGCTCAAATGCTCAGTAAGGGTAAGCATGGATAAAATAAAACATACTATATACATTTGAACTTAAAAACAAGAACATAATGTTTAAACATCAAAAGCTTGAGCAATGAAATAAAACATGGAAGTACGTAAGGAATAGATCATAAAGAAACATTAAGAATGATAAAATAGCATGGGAATAAAACATGTAATTGTGGCATCCATTAAACACATGTAATGATTTCCATAGTAGCCAAGGCATTTCTGCCAAGACCATCTTAGTGGAAAAAGTTCCATTTTGAATAGAGTTCACTCCTCGTTTCAGTCCTGTAACACTGAACCAGATTAACTTATCATTCCATCCATGTCTATCTCATGAGATATAAAATCTTTACCCAATGCATTGGAGGGAGATATAGGTCCCACCCATCTCATAATGAAATCATTCTTACTTGTGCCACAAAATAAACTTAAAACATTCATCATAACCCAAATAATAAAATGGGTTTCATAAACATCATCCCATCATTTCATAATCCATATAAAACAAACGGACAGATCATCATATGAAAACTGAACCATGTAAATTATAGAGACATTAAACTTATAACATACACATTTGAAATAATTTCATCTTATATGGAAAATGGTTTTGATAAAACATTTGAAATGAATTCTTGAGGAAAATATCATTTCTTCTTCAAAATCAATTTCTTTTCACAAAACGTCATGCTATTTTAAAAGGAAGAGATTTTGTTGAAAATAGTCATGAAATCTTTTAAAGGAAGCTTCATTCAAATAAGGCTTTATAAAACCAAAAAAATCTATTCGTGCCGTATAAGTTAAAAAAACATTCTTCTCGTACTTTTGCCAGAAAAGTCAAAAAGTACCTCGTAATAGAAAGATTCCATACATACCATGTAGTGAAAGTCAAAAATGGGTAAAAAGGAATTTAAACATGCATGAAAACACTTTTATAAAACATGGACATGGATTATAGAAATAACCCTAGTAAATACTTATGAATAAGCAATCTCGGATAAAAATAAGATTTGCAAAATTATCCCTTACCTTAGGTCCGACTTACTTCGTAAGTGTCCGAACCTCCTATATAATGATTTAAATAATGTCATTGACTTATTCCAAAATCATACTCATTGTTATTATGTCATATATGGTTCACTTATGACTTTATATTACCCATTCTTTTGTAAATTCCATTTTAAAGAGCGTTTTGGGTAAAATCGTTTCATTTGTCATCTGTGTTTTGACTTGTAATTATTCATATGATTAATTAGGTCATGATTACTTAATTCCAGAATATAAAACATGATTTATATAATATATATTCAGAATATACATATATATAATAGATCCGTAAATGGAAAGAAATACACCGTTCATGGAGACGTTAGGCCATACGTACGCATGAACGCTGTTTTCGTTTCCTTATTGAGTTGAATGGAATTAAGTAGATGAAATACATATATATACAAATAAATACAGTATCATTATTATTTCATATATTTCATGATTACTTATTATATATAATTTATAATCATTCATGAATGGTTAACGTGGAGAATGAATCTCATCACGTCGTGGAGACGGTAGTCCGTACGTACGCACGAGCGATGATATCGTTCTCATGATCGTGGAATTGTATTGGAGTGTATGTATACTATTTCAGAATCAATATAACTTTACAATAATCATATATAGTTATTATGTACACCATTATACCCATCCAAGTAAGGTGGTGGTGGAAAATAGATTACACCACGTCGTGGAGACGGTATTCCGTACGTACGCACGTGCGGCGATTTTGTTTTCCGTAGGATGGATAGATGGTGAAATAGGGTTGTTTCATACTTATAATAACATATAATTATATGAGTGATACTGATATTATTACTTAAAAATGAAACAACCTAAGAAGAAGAAGTGGAAGAAGAAATAAAGTTGAAAGAATCGGTAACGAACATTACCTCTTCTTTGAAGCGCCTCTTTGAGATCTCATTTTAGGGCACTAAAATTGGTCATTGAGGAAGACCCGAACCTCTAGGATGTTTCTAGGTAAGTGGAGAAGAGAATTTGGAAGGGTTTGGCCGAGTTTGAAGGCTCAATGTGGTGTGAGGAAGAGATGGAGGAGGTTCCCTTTTATAAGGGAGGAGAGGGGCACCTTTGGAATAACTAAAAATATTATTTTATTATAAAGCCAAATTCGGTTTTAAATAGCTCCAAATTGAAATATTTAGAAGATAAGGTGGGTATGGGTCGAAATCCTCTCATCCAATATAATTTAGACAAGTTTAGGTTCCTATTTAAACCTTATCATTTATATTTAACTTTAAGTTACATAATTTTTCTTTTATCGTGTCTTTTTGTGTTCGTACACTATAAGGTTAATAAACATACTATAACAAGACAAACGAACCCCAAGTTGTTTATTATTAATATATATAACCTTATATAAGTCATTTGGAAGAAACTTAGATTTTTAGGAATAAAATAACAATTAATAATAATATTTGTTTTAAAAACTATTTTATGTCAATTTTGACACTATTTAGTAATTTATTTTTGTAAAACTCATAACAGAATGATTAGTTCGAAAACAGTTAATTAAATAAATACTAACATGTCATATTAACCTATTAAATTAGTGTAATTCATAAAAAGTCTCAAATTACATTTATTTTGGTATTTATAACATCAATTATGTCAATATTTCTTTAATAAGATAATTACTGCATCAACTTTGTGTCAAAAATAAATTAAATTATTTAATGTCTAAAAATTAAAAATAAAATACCATTTTGTAGGAAATAATTTTATCTTTATAATGAATATTTATAGTCGAATGTATCTTATGTATAACCCTATATTAAAAATGATATACTTATTAAACATTGATTTTAACTATTTTAACCCTTCTTTAAATAAATTAATAATAAATATCCTAATCTAATCCAAGTGGGCCCAAATGGTCATATTTTATTTCTAAGGTTGTTTTTGGTCGAATAACACTTATCCAATAGAATTAGGACATGTGTTAGGGTAATAATAATATCATATTTACCCGTAATTACCCTATTTACTTTTAACCGTGGTAAAAAAAAGTAAAAAGTTACTATTCACTAAAAATTATTTTCATCTCATTGAATCACATTTTACTTACTGACATCAACCGTGTCTCTCAGATTTTTGAAATTCCACTCACAGAAGCGGTAAAATTATGTTTTATGAAAAATTCATTTTTCTTAACTACCACTTAGTGGTTTCACTATTCATCAAAAAATGAATGTTTCTAGAAAAATACTAAAAATTAGGCCTAAGATATATTTGATATTATGAACTCAAAAATGATGTCTATTTTACCAAATTCAAAACATATCAGTTTCATTAATTAATTTAAAAATTAATTCCTGTCGTCAAAACAAATAGCGTGTTCTTAAGAGATAATAACTATCAAAAGATTGACACTTGTTTATGTCTGGTTTAAATGTGAAATTACATCCAATGAAAATTTTTTATTAAATTATAAAAATATTTTATAAATATACTTTAAAACCACTCAAATTAATAATTTATCACTATTAATTATTTCGATTAAAAAGGTTGTTTTTAATTAAAATTTAGTAATTTTCACTATTCATCAGAAAATGAAAGTTATCCAAAAATTACCAAAATTTCTCCGTAAGATAATTTCGATATTCCGAATCCAAAAATGAAGTCCATTTTGAAAAATAAAATTTAAAAAATTTTAAAAAGTGGTTATTACTATTAATAACTGCTAGTTTTAATAATATTTTAATAGCATATCGTTGTTTAGTGATACTCGGTATTGCGTACTACACACGCTATCGAAAAGGTCACGATTGCATGTAATGAAAGGCAAGTCAAGGATGTGTGTTGTGAAAGATCCTTTTGGTGTAGCGTACAACACAAGACATTAATGAAATTAAAAAGAATATTTTTTATAAAATCTCGGGGTGTTACAAAGGCTGGCTTGAGGGAGTCACAGCACGGGACCCGAGGGACGGGTAGTGACACATTTCACATGGAGCATGAGTAAACCCTCATTGAACATGAATTAGAATGATTAATCCCTCATTTCACTTGACGTATCACGATACTAATATTTTCCCAATGCATTGGAGCACTATTAGGGTGTACCCTTTTTAATCATTTAATTTCATACATTAGTGTGTCACATGGATTATATAACATGGAATCATTAAACATCACCATTTATTCCACAATAAAATAATTTGTAATTAATACATGATACTCTATAATAAATAAGTAAATGTGCATAAATGTGAATACCCTTGATAGAGACATGGGCATGGTATTCCCTACACAATGACTTTGGCATGGAAAATCACAGTGTAATTTTGGCAGCATAACGGTGTGACCTAAGAATTCATAAATATGGATGATGAGAGATAATGGGGTGTCTCATCATATTTACATGAAATTTACATTAAGGGGTCATATAGGTACACTTACCAACATATTTAATGGAATTCAGATTAACAATACAAAATAATTACTTGAATGCAAATTAGAAGAGATAAATTCCTTACAGAATTTCAGCATGGTAACGGGTGTAGATGAGAGGCATTAATGAAAGAGTATTAGTTATATCATCATTAAAATTTAATTAGAAAATTATAGGGGAAGTGAAAAATCATATCAAAAAATATTCACTTGAAAAGACAGGGGTATAGAAATATAAATAAACTTGGACAAAAATGAGAGGGGAAGAAATCCCTTACTTGGAAGTGCGATCCAAAAGGATTGGTAGTGGATTGAGAGAGGCTTATTGGGAGAATGGGGTGCCTTAGGAGAATTTTAGAAAGATTGAGGCAGGGTAGGGACGTTATCCAATGGTTTTGAGTTAAGAGAAATGGGAGCTTGGGTGGGTTTATATAGGAAAAGAGAGGGAATTATTTATTATTTAGGTTTTGGACACAACACATTAAACTAATCAAAACCACAAACCAACCCTTGGTTTTTTCACATGAGTTTTTCAAAAGGGGATATTATAACATTATTTTTTAATTCCAATTTCACAACTTATTAAAATATTAGGTTTGCTTATCTGGAGGTGAGTCACACTCTCAAGGAAATCATTTTAAAATGATAGGACGTTTTATATATCTTGGAGGTTCCACTATGGTTTTGTAAAATAAAAAAAATATAAAATAACATTTTTTTAGTGGTAAAACATATATTGGCTAAAAAATAATTTTATAGTCGTTTATTACATCACTATTGGGCTATTATGATATAATAAAACACGTTATATTTTTAAATGGTATTTTATTTTTACCCAAAAATTTGACTGTCTCAGAAAATTATGAAAAATTAACCGTTGGATTATTTTGACATCTATATTACAAATATGATATTAATTTTATCTAAATAATTTTTTAAATATGTGAATTTTTAATTTTAAAATAAAAAAGACATTTATAAAAAATTCATGGGTTTTAACAAAAACAGCTTTCAAACCTTAATAAAAATTACAATTGTATTCATAAATATTAAATGATTATTTATTTTAAATAAAAATTAAATTATTAATAATATTTTATTAAAACATTACTTAACGCAAAAATACATTTATTCATCAAAATAGATTTTTTAATTGATTATTAATTAATAAAATACTATTTGGGCTTTAAAAATTATTTACAAAGTAACAATAATAAAATGAATGTATGTTATTTATTCTATATAAAAATAATTTACATAATAATAGTGTTGGGGTCTTGTTTCATAACCCCTTATAACACCCACATAAGACTGAAGGGTAATGTGTGCGATAGTGATAGACTCTTGGAGAGCCTCGGATAACATCCCTCGGGTGGTAATCTCAATTAACTTCTACTTCTCCCGTAGGTAGTTCCGCTCAAGCTTAACATGTTGAAGCTTAACATGGGCTTGGTCAAGAGTGAAGCCCAGTGATGCTACCACCTTTCTGAGCTCTGAAAAATGAACTTCATATGGATAAATTCTATTGGATGAGGTCATCACTTCCTCTGTCTGAGAAAATTGGATTTGTTAAAGCCCTATATTTATACTAATCATGTGATCACTGTTCAACGGTTATATTAGCAACGGTAAAAATTATTAATGGTATTTTTAATTCCAAAAAACATAAAACCAAATAACTTCATATGTTTTATATATCCATTTTATATAAAAAGATATTTAATTGGATCAAGAAGAATTTTCAATAATAAAAGTTTGGGTTGTTACAATCCTCCCCACTTAAGAAATTTCACCCAAAAATTTTAATTTTCCCACACTAAAAATTATGAGGTTAACTCCTCTTCATCACTTCCTATGATTCCCACATTTCTTCTTCAAACTTGTGGTTTCACCACAACACCTTGACGAGGGGCATTGTATTATTTCATAGAAGTATTTCCCTATGATCTAAGATCTTTACTAGCTTCTCTTCATATGAGAGGTAATTCTACAATGGTACCACATATGGATTGAGTACATGTGATGGGCTCGGTATGTAATTCCTCAAATGTTATACATGGAATACATCATGTATTTGAGACAGGTTTGGTGTGAGTTATTGTCAATAGGCCACAACTCCAATGCTGTCAAGGATCTCAAAAGGGTCGATGTACCTTGGACTAAGATTTCCCTTCTTCCCAAATCTCTTAACTCTCTTCCATGGTGATATGCAGAGGAATACCATGTCTCCAACATCAAACTATAGGTCTCATTGATGATTATCAGCATAGCTCTTTTGTCGACTATGAGCAGCTTTAATGTGTTGTTGGAGGGTCTTAACCTTATCCACCATTTCATTGACCATTTATGGACCTAGGAGTTTTATCTCCCCAACTTCATCCCAACATGTTGGTGTTCTGCACATCTTCCCGTAAATGGATTTATAATGATCCTTTTGGATGCTTGAGTGGAAACTATTATTGTAAGAGAACTGAACCATAGTAATATGATGATCACATCCTTCTTTAAAGTCCATTAAGTATTCTCTCAACATTTCCTCAAGTGTTTTAATAGTTCACTCAAATTGGACATCATTTTGAGGATGATAAGTCATACCGAAGTTCATCTCTGTATTCAGAGCATGTTGAAAACTCTTCTAGAAATTGTATGTGAATCTTGGATCTCGATCAGATATAATAGATCGTGGTACTCCATGAAGTCTTACCACTTCTATGATATATTTCTGTTCCAATTGATCCAATGAGAAATCCTCTCGAATTGTAATGAAGTGTACAGTCTTTATAAGACGACCCACAACAACCCAGATAAAATTGTTTCATTTGGATGTCTTCGGATGTTAGGTGACAAATTCTATGGTCATGTTATCCCATTTCCATTCTGGTATGGGTCATGGTTTCATCATCCCCTTAGAATTCTACCTCTCAACCTTCAATTGATGACATACCAGGAACATTTATGTATACTCAGTGATCTCCTTATTCATTTTATCCCACTAATAATTCTCTCGGCTTGTTCTCCTTGAGCCTCGATAGAACCAGGTGACATCTTCTGAGAATCATAACCTAATATTAGAGGTCAACGATGTTACATA
Source organism: Viscum album (assembly GCA_963277665.1). Lineage (NCBI taxonomy): Eukaryota > Viridiplantae > Streptophyta > Magnoliopsida > Santalales > Viscaceae > Viscum > Viscum album. The sequence goes on from OY728130.1 coordinate 845,839,762, forward strand.
CCCCAAAACGCAACTAGTGGATTTTGGATCTTCAGTGATCTATGAGCTGAATCCAAATGGAAATACCCATACTAAGAACTCACTACCATTGGAGATGTATGAGAATTTACCCATGGATTACTTGGTTTATGTTGGACAGACAATGGTTCTACATGCAGGACAAACTGGGATTGTTATCATTGCAGAAACTGGATAGCCTCGATTGAATCCTGATGCTTACCTGGGGATTTCAGGTATGAATCCTTCAGTTGATTTAGTTTTAAATTTTGATACCTCCATGGAAATGTGCACAATAGTTAACATTGGCACTAAACTAATTTCCGTGAACAATAACTTGGGTATGCAAAGTACAATACCAATTGAGTCTGCAGGAGACACACAGTCCACTATGTTTCCCATTGTTACTTAGGTATTAGATGCATCCAATGGCCCAAAGTATGGTCCTATGACCACCCCTATTTTCATTAAACCAATTTTTATTACCAATTCTGTTCCTAAAACAAGTGTTGGTAACATTTATATTGTCTCTCCTATGAGTAAACAAGACAAGAAGTCTAGTATGACCCCCTCTCAAAATCATAGGAGATCAAACTGAAATAAGGGATCGGGTGGATCCAAAAAGAAAAAAGGGGGATCTTTCTCCAAATATAGGTTTTAATAGATCTTTTATTTTGGAACTGTCAGGGCATAGAAAAATCTGACATGGTCACTATGCTTAAAAGACTTATTTTGACGCATAAACCTAAAATATTTTCTATTGATGAAGCAAAAATAAACCGTTCATGATATTTTATGCATTTTTGTGCTTATGGTTATAGCTTTATAGGTGCTTGAAATAATGGTATTGGTATTGATTCCCTTTGGAATTTTTACCATGTCGCTTTACAAAATGTTAACGTCTACTAATTCTCTAATCAAATGTTTACCTATGATTTTTCCATTAACAAATTACATTGTTTTTTTACAATGGTGTATTACAAGAATAGATATCAAGACTGAAGACCTCTCTGGCATGATCTTTTTGAATTATCTCACACCATTCATGACCCCTGGTTTGTGATAGGATATTTTAATGTTATTCTTACTCCCAGTGAGAAAATTGGTCCTTCACACTCTCATATCTCCTCAAGAGAATTTAGAACATCTGTTGAGGAATGTAACCTTATAGAAATTAATCTCATGGGTGATAAATTTACTTGGTATAGAAGACACTACCACAAATTTGTAGCGATCAAACTTGATAGGGACTTTACGAATTACCCAGCTCTGGATAACCGCGAAACTATCACTGCCATGACATTAACTAAACTAAACTCAGACCATCACCCCATCCTTGTTAGAATTTTTTCCTAAATAACTAAACCTATTCTTCCTTTCAGATTTAACAACGCTTGGTCTACTGACATGGAATGTTCAACTATCATAAAAAAATGTTGGGCATCTAGGAATCACTACTCGTATGATTTTTCTTGTCCCACTAAACTAAAACTTCTTAAGCAGTGTCTCAAAGATTGGTGTAGGTCCAAATCAAAAAAATTGGACAAGTACATCTCCAACCAAGAGAATGAGCTTAATCAAAATCAAAATTTTAACACTCAATCTGATTTCCCTTTCAATCCCCAAAATGAATTCAACATCTCCGTAAAACTTAATTCCATCCTATTTCTCAAGGACAACATTCGTAAACATGTTTTCAAAACTCAGTGGCACTCACATGGTGATCGAAACACTATGTTCTACAATTCCCTTTAAATAATTAGAAAAGTCGGCAGACCTCTCTCTATCCTTAGGTACCACAACATTCTCCTTGATTCTGAGGTGGCCATTCCTAATCTTGGGGTCTCCAACTTCAGAAATATTGTTAAAGGGATGAATATTAACAAAGACTTCATCCCCAAGATCATTATGGTTATGGTTCATGCTGATGACAATCACTTTCTTTTGAATATTCCCCTTGATGATGAAATCAAAGACATCGTCATTAGTCTCAACCCTGATAGTGACCTGGGCCTTGATGGTTTCAACAATGGGTTTTTTTCAACAATAATGGGAGATCATACACATTGATGTTTGTAAACTTGTCAAGTACTTATTTTTAATTTTTTTTCTCCCTCATGGTATCAATGCACAATTTCTTACCCTGATCCCTAAAGTGGCTAATGCCTATGAAATTAATCTTTTCCGACCTATTGCTCTCATTCACACTATTTATAAAATTATTGCTAAACTTATTACTAACAGACTTGCTCACATATGAAATAAAATAATATCTTGATTCAATTTGGTTTTATCAAAGGTAGATCCATATAGGACTGAATTTTTCTTGCCTCAGAATGCACCAATTCCCTAAATAAAGTTTCTAGAGGAGGAAAGATTTCTATTAAACATGAAATCCCGAAAGCGTTTGACACCATTGATTAGAGCTTTATTTTCAAAGTTCTCCAGATATTTGGATTCAATGATACTTTTGTAATTAGGATTAACTCCTTATTTAATTCGTCCTCTATTTCCATCCTTATTAACGAATCCCCATAAGGATACTTTATGTAACAACTCAAAATTTTGAATAAATCTTGTTTCCTAATTTTGTGTGTTATTTTATTTTTGATACTCAACAAAACTATTTCATTTGATAACATGAGTATAATTAAAATGAGACCATTGGGTTTTGACTGATTATATGACCATTGGTCAATATGACCACTAGAAACTAAACATTTTGATTATGGTCTCTAAATACAAGTAATTTTGTTTAATTAATATAGAAGGAAGATTTGATGACTCACCCAGTAGTCTTGGACCGATCGAAGTCCATATAACAGAACTTGGGAAGGAGGTAGCACCACTGGGCCTTGCTCTGGACCAATCCCAAGCTAAACTTTATCGTGTGAAGCTAGAACGGAATCTCCTTTGCGAGAAGTTCAAACTGATAGAAATTACTACTCGTGCGATGTTGGTCGAGCCTCCCTCGGATTCTCTAACCTTAGAACACCTTACACTTAGGTCCTATGCTGGTGTGATAAGGGGCTATGTAAGGAGACCGTAACTGCCTTGTGTAATCCTTTGTTTTAAATAAAAATTTTGATTTCTTCTTATGATGAAGTTTATGAATTTTCAAATGACCGGATAAATATAGTAAGCATATTTTTGATGAATTTTAGAAAAAATATATTTTAAAAATGTTAATGTAAACCTTAAATAATTAAAAATGTGTAATGATTTTCAAAAAATGGTCTTCTACAATTATGTTCAGTAAGAAATTTGGTGTCTAATAAGATCAACTTAAATTTTGATGAATAGTAAATTATGATTAGTGATTTTATGCTTAGGATTAGTAATGTGACTAAATGGATTATTAATTTCACTCAAATAAAGTTTTAATATAATTTAGACACCTAGATTAAGTAATGTGATTCAATAAAATGGGTAAATAACGGTTTCATAAATTATTATTCAAATATTAGTTTTTTTGAGTGAATAGTGTTTTTTGATTGAAAATTAAATTAAATATATTTAGAAAATTATTTTTATAAAATGGATTTCTTTTTTGAACTTAGAGCATCAATATTATGTTAAGGTAATTTTTGGGGTTTTTTCTGAAAAAATGAATTTTTGGTGAATAGTGTATTTATTTAAAAATTAAATTAAAATTATTTAGAAATTTTTTTTTATAAAATCGAGTTAATTTTTGAAATCAGAGCATTGATATTTTGTTAAGGTGGAATTTTGGGGTTTTTCTAAGGAAGTTGAATTTTTAGTGAATAGTAAAAATACAATTTTAGGGTTTCGGTTTGTTTAATGACATCATAACTGTGTCATGATGATGTAATGAGATATTTTATGGGTTGGATGACCAAAGGTGATTAATTATTGTATGGGGGCCCTATGTGTCCAAAATCCATGGGAAATACCATGGGAGAGCACATGGTTTTGAGAAAACCACTTTTGAGGTGTCCCTTGGCCATTAATGCAATGTCCCCTCACTTTCCCTATAAATACCTAGCCATACTCTCATCCATTTCGACTCCCCACTCTCCCCCAACGGAGTTCTGGTCTCATTACCTCCCAAGGAGTCCTCCCAAGGTGCCCCCAAGCCCTCAAGGTCCCAACCTTTGAGTTTTAAGAGTTACGTTTTAAGGTAAGGGATCCGACCTCTCTCTTTCTTTTCAAGAAATCTCTTTTATGTCATTTCTTTTATGCTCCATGTTCTTATGTTAAAGGATGTTCTTTTATACTCCTCTTACTGAACTCTTCATGTTCATATAATGAGAGATCCCCTATTACTCTAATTATTTCGTTTTATGATGTTTTATATGGCGCCGTTAGGCTGCCAAAATTTTTGTAACAGATTCTTTCTCCCTTCTCATTTTTCAAGATCTATTTTCATGTAAACTATTTCAAGTTTATGTTTATTAAGTTGGGGTATGATCTCTAAATTTATCATAATGATATTTTATGATCATATGATGAGAGACACCATTTTATCTCTTCAATTCAGTATTTTGAAGTTTTAAGTGGCACTGTTAGGCTGGCGAATTTTTATGTGGTTCTTTCACCTTTCTCCTTTTTCAAAGTTCAAATTTCATGTCAGGTCTTGCAAGTTCCTTTTTATTATGTTGGGGTATGATCTAAAAATCTATCATAATGATATTTTATGTTCATATCATGAAATACCCTTTTTTATCTCATCAATTCATTTTTGTTGAAGTTTAAGTGGCGTCGTTAGGCTGCCGAATTTTTAAGGGATTCTTTCACCCTTCTCGTTTTCAAGATCTATTTTCATGTCAAGTCTTTCAAGTTCCTTTTTATTATGTTGGGGTATGATCTCTATGTCTATCATACTGATCATTTATTTTCATATGATGAGAGACCCTATTTGATCTCATAAATTCATTTTTGTTGAAGTTTAAGTGACGCCGTTAGGCTGTCGAATTTCTAAGGGGTTCTTTCACCCTTCTCGTTTTCAAGATCTACTTTCATGTCAAGTATTTCAAGTTACTTTTTATTATGTTGGGGTATGATATCAATATCTATCATACTGATCATTTATGTTCATATGATGAGAGACCCTATTTGATCTCATCAATCCATTTTTGGAAGTTTTAAGTGACGCTGTTAGGATGGCGAATTCTCATAAGAGAAATCTTATTTTTGTCTTCCTTTCATGTTCTTCATTTCATATGGTATATCTTTCAAATTTCATTACCATGTTCTCAAATCTTTTATATTCTCTCCCCCTACTGTTTTATGGATCATTTATGAATGTTTGACTCATGCCCCCTCCCTTTTCAATGTTTTCTAAAACCTTGTAACATAGCCTTTATGCTACAGAATTTCCGTTTCAAAATATCTCCCTCTTTTTCTAAAGTTCATTTATTTTATTAATTGAATACTAAAAGATATTTCTTTTAAAGGGGTATTCACATATGTATCATAATGTTATATTTTAAATTCTTGGATTTACATACATGAAACCTCTTTCCCTTTTCTGTGGGTTTAAAGTGACATAAAGATCATGTCTTTAAAGCAATTTTAAAACGTTATGATTATGAAATGAAACCCATTTCTTTTATTCTATATGGGTTTTCTATGAAATGATTGATGATGATATATGTGGATCACATGATAATAAAGACATGTCAAGGGTGCGCCCAGATTGCGCTCCAATGCATTGGGTAAATACTTAATCTCTAGAGATGACTTTTTAGACTGATACCTTGGTGAATAACCTTGGTAATTTTTAATGACACCTTGGGGATGGACCTTGGTGAAATGAAATGATTGTCAATATTAAGTGTCGCAGCCACATCATAAAGTTATGAAAAATGTTATTTTTATTATCATATCCCACATGATTCTTTCTCATGCCTTAAAGATCTTTTTCATGACATAGTTGATGTATCTCAAGTTCACATGTTAAAAGTTTCTCTTGTTTCACTTACTTGGCCTTCTACTCACCCTTTCTTTTGATGTATGTCCCCGGGTTATGAGATGCAGTAATGAACCTAGGATGAACATGAGGATAATCCTTTCAAGTTTTTTAGAATAATTCTTTATGCTTTCATGTTTTATGTTACTGGTTTCCAAGACACTAAACCTTAAAGATCCTCAGTTTTGTAAAATGCAATGAATGTTTATGTGATAAAAAGGCGGGATGTTATAGTTGGTATCAAACGATGGTTTATTTATTTGTGGAAATTAGGGTATGAAAACTTTAGGAAGAAGCCTATAGAAAAGTTTATATATAGGAAATATTCCTGGTATTTTGGTGAGTATTGAGTAATGGGTTTCCAAGAAAATACATCCCTGTCTGGATACAAGCAGGTAGAGGTGGCTCTGGCACAGATGTACATATGGGTAAAACCCGAAAACACCGATTTGAGCTAGACTCGAACGGGAACTGGTACACGACAACGAGCCTTGGTGCACTCTTGGTTACGACACTCCTGGGGGATATGCTTTGGTAAATTAATAAGCTTAGTATGAACCATTGTTAACGGAACAAAAATAAAATATAATATAGATTCACATAAGAATATATGATCATGGATAACCTAGATGGGAACCTAGGGGATAAAAAGTTAGGGTATAATTTTCTTCTAAAAGTTATCCTTATATGCTTTAAGTTTCTTTTCATGATTATTGGATAAGTTTTTAAGCCCCTAATTATACTTTCTCATCTTAGTTAATGGTGGGAAATGGAAGAACATGTCCCAACAACCAATGTGATAGAAAATGCAACGATTTCCGTATTAATATGACAGAGATGATTAGGGGATTAAAAGATGATTATTATTTTGGAAGGTGATCACTATTTTGGGGACCCTATATGATCGAGGTAAATAGATTACTATGGTATTTTCGTTGAGAAGTAATGTTGACTTATATTTTGAAGAATCGATGAATTTAAGGTGGAATATAGTAATTTAGGTTACTTATGGGAATGATTAACCTATCATGGCTAAAATATTTTTAGGTTAGCTACTTTTGTTATAAGATGTTAGGAGTGGTTGATGTTGTTTGGACATGAACAATGAAGTTTATTTTGGAATACAATGTTATCAAATACCTCTTGTATTTGGGTTTCAATCTTAGTTTGGTTTATTTTGAGGAATTTTAAGGACCGTTATTGATGGAATGGTTTGTGATGAACTTTGGGTAGTACCATGGAACTTTGAAGATTTAAAAGTAGTTTCCATTCCTATGGGATTATTTCTATTTGAAGAGTTGATTTACCTTAACCTTTCTATTTTTGGGATAATGTTTAAATATAGATGAAATAGATAGTTAATCTTTTGTGGATTATGTGATTCTCTAGAAGATGATTCTTGGGCTTTTTTTGAGACCAAGGGTTTTTGAAATCTCATCATTTGGAGAAAAGATTAGTTTTTGTAGGGACTTATTAAAGGATGAAACTCTACTTGAAGGTAGGTATATTTTATTATGTTTTTGTTCTATGTAGTAAATGAATTCCTCAAAATTATGAAAAAGAACGTAAAACAAAAACATTGTTGGTTTATGTTTCCTACTAGGTAATCGAAGACCGTTTACACACATCGTAAGTTTGGGATTTTCTTATGGTTAACTTTCTCCTAATCAAGTTTTCTATCACTCTCCCCTAGAACTTGAACCTTTGTTTTTTCTTCCATATCCATGTTTTCCTCCATGGAATCCTAGTATGGGTTAACTCGGGTGACCTTTGTACTTCCCTTTCTTTCTTTTAAAGAAATTGTTTTTCTGAATCCTTTTCCGATGTGGGACTTTCAATTAAATTTCAAAACCAAATTTTAAAAAATTGTGAGGACACAATTTCTTAAGGGGGGAAGATTGTAACGACCCGAAATTTTTAATAAATCTTGTTTCCTAATTTTGTGTGTTATTTTATTTTTGATACTCAGCAAAACTGTTTCATTTGATAACATTATTATAATTAAAATGAGACCATTGGGTTTTGACTGATTATATGTCCATTGGTCAATATGACCACTGGAAGCTAAACGTTTTGATTGTTGTCTCTAAATACAAGTAATCTTGTTTAATTAATATAGAAAGAAGATTCGATGAACTCACCCAGTAGTTTTGGACCGATCGAAGCCCATCTAATAAAACTTGGGAAGGAGGTAGCAACATTGGGCCTTGCTCTGGACCAAACCCAAGCTTAACTTCATCGTGTGAATCTAGAAAGGAATCTCGTTTGCGAGAAGTTCAAACTGATAGAAATTACTACTCGTGTGATGTTGGATGAGCCTCCCTTGGATTCTCTCACCTTAGCACACCTTACACTTAGGTCCTATGCTGGTGTGACAAGGGGCTATGTAAGGAGACTGTAACTGCCTTGGGTAATCCTCTGTTTTAAATAAAAATTTCGATTTCTTCTTATGATGAAGTTTATGAATTTTCAAATGATCGGATAAATATAGTATTCATTTTTTTGATGAATTTTAGAAAAAGGATATTTTAAACAACTTTATGTAAACCTTAAATAATGATAAATGTGTAATGATTTTCAAAAAATGATCTTCTACAATTATGTTCAGTACAAAATTTGGAGTCTAATAAGATCAACATAAATTTTGATGAATAGTAAATTATGAATAGTGATTTTATGCTTAGGATTAGTAATGTGACCAAATGGATTAGTAATTTCACTCAAAGAAAGTTTTAATATAATTTAGACACCTAGATTAAGTAATGTGATTCAATAAAACGGGTAAATAACAGTTTCATAAATTATTATTCAAGTATTAGTTTTTTCGAGTGAATAGTGTTTTTTGATTAAAAATTAAATTAAAAATATTTAGAAAATTATTTTTATAAAATGGATTTCATTTTTGAACTCAGAGCATCGATATTATGTTAAGGTAATTTTTGGGGTTTTTTCTGAAAAAAAATGAATTTTCGATGAATATTGTATTTATTTAAAAATTAAATTAAAAACATTTAGAAAATTATTTTTATAAAATGGAGTTCATATTTGAAATCAGAGCATTGACATTTGGTTAAGGTGGAATTTTGGGTTTTTTCTAAGAAAGTTGAATTTTCAGGGAATAGTAAAAATACAATTTTAGGGTTTCGGTATGTTTAATGACATCATAAGTGTGTCATGATGATGTAAGGAGATATTTTATGGGTTGGACGACCAAAGGTGATGCATTATTGTATGGGGGCCCCATGTAGCCAAAATCCATGGGAAATACCATGGGAGAGCCCATGGTTTTGAGAAAACCACTTTTGAGGTGTCCTTTGGCCATTAATGCCTTGTCCCCTCACTTTCCCTATAAATACCAGGCCATCCTCTCATCCATTTCGACTCCACACTCTCCCCAAACGAAGTTCTGGTCTCATTACCTCTCAAGGAGTCCTCCCAAGGTGCCCCCAAGCCCTCAAGTTCCCAACTTTTGAGTTTTCAGAGTTACGTTTTAAGGTAAGGGATCTGACCTCTCTCTTTCTTTCCAAGAAATCTCTTTTATGTCATTTATTTTATTCTACATGTTCTTATGTTAAAGGATGTTATTTTATACTCCTCTTACTCCCCTCTTCATGTTAATATAATTAGAGATCCCCTCTTACTCTCATTATTTCGTTTTATTATGTTTTAAGTGGAGCCGTTAGGCTGCCAAAATTTTTGTAACGAATTCTTTCTCCCTTCTCATTTTTCAAGATCTATTTTCATATAAAGTATTTCAAGTTCCTTTTTGTTATGTTGCGGTATGATATCTAAATTTATCATACTGATATTTTATTATCATATGATGAGATACCCCATTTTAACTCTTTAATTCAGTATTTTGAAGTTTTAAGTGGCGTCGTTAGGCTGCTGAATTTTTAAGTGGTTCTTTCACCTTTCACCTTTTTCAAAGTTCTAATTCCATGTCACGTCTTGAAAGTTCCTTTTTATTATTTTGGGGTATGACCTCTAAATCTATCATACTGATCTTTTATGTTAATATGATGAGTGACCCTATTTGATCTCATCAATTCATTTTTTTTAAGTTTAAGTGGCGTTGTTAGGCTGCCGAATTTTTAAGGGATTCTTTCACCCTTCTCATTTTCAAGATCTATTTTCATGTCAATTATTTCAAGTTCTTTTTCATTATGTTGGGGTATGATATCTATTTCTATCGTACTGATCATTTATTCTCATATGATGAGAGACCCTATTTTATCTCATCAATTCATTTTTGTTGAAGTTTAAGTGACGCCGTTAGGCTGCTGAATTTCTAAGGGGTTCTTTCACCCTTCTTGTTTTCCAGATCTACTTTCATGTCACTTCTTTCAAGTTCCTTTTTATTATGTTGGGGAATTATCTCTATATCTATCATAATGATCATTTATGTTCATATGATGAGAGACCCTATTTGATCTCGTCAATCCATTTTCGGAAGTTTTAAGTGACGCCGTTAGGCAGCTGAATTCTCATAAGAGAAATCTTATTTTTGTCTTCCTTTCATGTTCCTAATTTCATATGGTATATCTTTCAAATTTCATTACCATGTTCTTAAATCTTTTATATTCTGTCCCCCTACTGTTTTATGGATCATTTATGAATTTTTGACCCATTTCCCCTCTCTTTTCAATGTTTTCTAAAACTTCGTAACATAACCTTTATGATAGAGAATTTTCGTTTCAAAATATCTCCCTCTTTTTCTAAAGTTCATTTATTTTATTAAGTGAATACTCAAAGATCTTTCTTCTAAAGGGGTATTCACATATTTATCAAAATGTTCTATTTTAAATTCTTGGATTTACATACATGAAACCTCTTTCCCTTTTCCGCGGGTTTAATGTGACATAAAGATCATGTCTTTAAAGCAGTTTTAAAACGTTATGATTATGAAATGAAACCCATTTCTTTTATGCTATATGGGTTGTTTATGAAATGATTGATGATGATATATGTGGCTCACATGATAATAAATACATGTCAAGGGTGCGCCCAGATAGCGCTCCAATGGATTGGGTAAAGACTTAATCTCTAGAGATGACTTTTTAGACTGATACCTTGGTGAATAACCTTGGTAATTTTTAATGACAACTTGGGGATGGACTGTGGTGAAACGAAATGATTGTCAATATTAAATTTTGCAGCCACATCTTAAAGTTATGAAAAATTTTATTTTTATTATCATATGCCACATGATTCTTTCTCATGCCTTAAAGTTCTTTTTCATGACATAGTTGATGTATCTCAATTTCACATGTTAAATGTTTCTCTTGTTTCCCTTATTGGGCCTTCTGGTCACCCTTTCTTTTGATGTATGTCCCCAGTTTATGAGATGATGTAATGAACCTAGGATAAACATAAGGAGAATCCTTTCAAGTGTTTAAGAATAATGCTTTATGTTTTCATGTTTTAAGTTCATGGTTTCCAAGACACTAAACCTTAAAGATCCTCGGTTTTGTAAAATGTAATGAATGTTTATGTGATAAAAAGGCGGGATTCTATACTTTAAATGAACCAAAGGCATCAGACATGGTTACCCCTTATCTACAATTATTTTTTCTATTGAGGAAGATTATATTAGCAAACTGATCACTCACCTGGTTGTCCAAAACAAACTAAAACTCATACAAGAGGCCAGTAACCTCAAGGTTCCTATGAATATTCAATATGCAGATGACATTATTCTGTTTTAAAATGGTGAAAAATGAAATATTCAAATTTTAAAAAATGATCTGGCTCATTATGAAGAGATTTCAGGTCAATTTATTAGTTGGAACAAATATTTTGTGTTCTTCAGAAAGAGATTCTCTCTTAGTAGGAAAATAAGCATTATAAATAGCCTAGGAATTAAATTAGGATCCTTCCCCTTCACCTATCTGGGAGTTCCCATCTCTGGGGAAGACCAAAATCCATGTATTTTAATGCTACAGTGGACCAGGGTATCAATCCACTATCCTCTTGGAATGGTAAATCCCTCTCCATGGCTAGCAAGATTGTGTTTGTGAAATCTATGATTGTTTCTAAATTGGTCTACTCACTGATGTTTTATAAATGGCATACCAGTCTTATTAAGTAAATTAATGTTTGCATAAAAAACCTTGTTTGAACTTGATGCATTATTGGAAGGTAGATTATTACTATACCATGGTCTAACTGTTGCAAACCTCTTGATAAAGGTGGTATTGGCATTAAAAATCTCAAAATCTTTAATGAATCTTTAAAAGCCAGACTCACTTGGAGAATTTTTAATAGTAACTATGATTCCATTGATTTTATAAAAGAAATATTCCTCATGAAAATCAAGAAGGGTAATTTGAGCTATGTGAACTCCTCAATATATCAATCCATTAGCCAAAACATTTCCCAAATTATGAGTAACTCTATATGGATGGTTATCTCAGACTCCTCCATGAAATTTTAGATGGACAAATGGATTGTTTCTCCCCTCTTATCCATGCTCTCTCCCAATTCCCATTCAAAAAACATCAATTTTACTATAATGGATGTGATTAAATATAGAAATTCAAATCCCCTTGACAACATCATGCATGTTGTTTATAATTATCCTTTCTCTAATACTAGAGATTTTCTTATTTGGGAGCCTACCCACAATGGGGTGCTTGATTAAAAAAGTTTTTACATTCATAATTTTACTAATTCAGATTCTAGTTTTGGTTGGTTGAAACCTTTTGAAAAACCCTGGATAAAACCCTCAATACTCAATCTTTTTTAGCGCATTTCTCACAACCGTATTCCTACTGAGGGTTTTCATCAATATTTTTGTATCCAAATCTACTCTAAGTGTCATTTATGTCACCAACATAGAGAGGATACTAACCATCTTTTTTGTCTTGTACTATCGCTTCAGCTCTCTGAAATTATATTACTGACATTTTTTATTGGAAATGGATTTTAATAGACTCTATTTCCTTGAAATTAAAATATTGTATGGAGCTCGAAATATCAAAACAATTCAAGAACCTATTCTTAGCTGTCGTTGCTGAACTCCTGCATGTGATATGGTATAATAGAAATTACATTATTCACAACAACTTCTCATTCAATCTTTATGTAGGTTGGATGAAGATTCTCATCACCATTAAAGATGCACCCATGATTCAGAAAGACCACTACAACAACATTATTGGATACTATGTGATCCTGCAATGACTTAGGATTGATGGAATCTATAGAACACTAAGTCACACCTTTGAGGTGTTCTGGAAAGCCCTGCATCAAGGATGGATCAAAATTAATGTTGATGGAGCTTCCAAAGGTAACCTGAGACCTACTGGATGTGGTGATGTCTTTAGAGACTTCCTTGTCCATTGTCAAGTATTCATCTTCAGCAGCTGCGATGTCGCCTCTACTTTAGAAGCGGAAATGATGGTTGTGATCCTTACGGTCAACTTTTTCAAACAAAAGGGATGGAAAAACATTTGGATTGAAAGTGAGTCAACCACTATATTCCAAGCCATATGGAATGGTAAAATACACCTTGATTAGCCACTTATTACTCTCTGGATAATCCGCCTTCATTCGCTTCTAGAGATCAGATACATTGCCAGTCATGCTTTCTGTTAAGCGGACATGGTTGTTGATGGTCTCTCCAATAAAGAAATCAACTAGTGTATCAATTGGTTGGATGATCTTCTGGATGATCTTCTCCCTCTTTATGAAATATATTGTAATAAAATACCCTCCATCAGACTTATGTAATTTTTTTTTGAATAAATTGCGTCTTGGTCTTTGAACGAGGCACCACCTTTTTAATGAAAATAAGCCTCATTTTCAACTCCTTGGAGCTCTCTTCAGATTCATCACTCCAACAAAACTTGAGTCCCTTCTAAGTTATCTTGGTACGAGGGTTTGATAATTAGGAGAAATTTATCACAAATCGTCGATAATATCCTGCTAACACCAAGAAGCTACAGATACCTATTGCTGATGTTGGACTTAGCTATCCCTCAATTATAGTTGTCTTGGAGGGATCCAGAGATATCCCATTTCTTAAGATGATGTGACCCAATAATGAGACTTTATTTTATCGGAACTCACACTTGTTTTACTTTTTATAGAGTTTATCCTTTCACATGGTCTCTAGTAAACTTCCTAGATTCTCCTCATGCTCCTCCTTGGTTTTGGATTATATTATAATATCGTCAATAAAGACTACCACATATTTTTCGAGGTAATATCTAATGACTCTATCCATCATGTCTATGAATACTTCTGGAGAAGTATTGAGTCTGAAAGGAATTATTGTGAATTCATAGTGCCCATATCTTTTACGTAAAGCAGTATTGGGGATATCTTCCTTCTTCACCCTTACTTGGTAATATCCCAACCATAGATCAACCATGGAGAAGTATTGATCTCCACTTAGTTGATCAAACAAGTCATCAATTCATGGAAGAGTATACTTGTTCTTTATCATGATTTTTTTGAGCTCATAATAATCAATGCAAAGGAACATTAACCAATCCTTTTTGTTGACAAAGAGGATTGGTGCACCCCATGGTAAAGCACTTGGGCATATAAACCCTTTATCCAGATTCTCCTGTAGTTGTTTTTTCAGGTCCTCAAGCTCCACAATAGCCATTATATACAGAGTCTTGGATATTGACAATTCCCCAAGCATTAGATCAATTGATAATTCAACATCTCTTCTAGGAGGGAGACCAGGAAATTCCCCAAAAAACACTTCAGCGAATTCCCTCACAATAAGCATGTCTTAAAGGATGGTTGCTTCCTTGGAATCAATCATTTGAGAAAGATACACAAGCTCATAGGGAAGTAATATCTATGCTTGATATGATGATTCTAAATATGATTCATCATCCTCCTTGCACTTGTACAGAATCAGGGGTCAATTCTCCATATGGAGAGTTATTTCTCTCTCATGGAAATTTATGTTGGATCTATATAGGAAAATCCAATCCATGCCAATAATTACGTCAACTTCCAATAACAGAAGTATGAGGAGGTTCGATGGGAAGATAAATACACAAATTGTGATAGGGGAGTAGTTATATTCATGGGTTTCAATGATTTTCCCATTTTCTGTTCTCTCCGAAATATTTACTTCCTTCATTTGTGGTGTTGTTGGAATTGTTCTACTAATCTTTTGGGATATAAAATAATGCTTAGAACCAGAATCAAAAAGTTTTTCCACTATTATTGAATGAATAAAAATCATAACTATAACCACTTCATTGTTGTGGTTCACTTCAGCAGTAGTGATGGACAAATCTCTCCCTTTCTTCCTTGGAGGTTGTTGGCTGCCTCCGAAAACCCTTGTCTTATAGAACTGGTTTGAAAAGTGTCATGGTTCTTTGTAGTTGAAGTAATGAACAATGTGTTGATGGTTGAACAGAGCATTCCTATCCTCTGTTGCAGCTATAGGTTTTTCTTATCGGTAGTTAATGGCCATGTACCCTTCTTTTCCACACCTAAATCATTTCTTCATCCCTATCAGGCAATTTCCAGGGTGCTTATTTCTGCACCTTTGGAAAGTGGGGTGCTGAAGATTTTTAGCAGTATTGGATTTATCCATCGGACCTCCATAATTAAAGTACACCTTACGCTTCAAATCCCTGTGATACCCTAAAGATTCTTCGATCTCCATTTCAACCTTGAGGGAACGATGGACAATTTCCTTTTAGATCTCGAAGTCACGGATCGCTAGGGATTTCCATAGAATAGGTTTTAGAACACCAAAATAGCGTTCAACCTTGAATTTAGTTGTAACGACAAAGCTGGAGGTGTATCATTCAAGCCTTGTGAATTTTTCCTCGTACGATCTGATGTATTCATTATCTTTTTTCGTGAGGACAAGGAAGTACCTCTCCATCTTAAGTCAATGGATGCGTGGAAAATATTTATCGAAACACATTTTTCGGTAATCCTTCCATTCCAATTCCTCGATATCTTCTTCAGGCATTGTATTTTTTATCAATGTCTACTATTGATCATATTTCCCTCCATACTATAAGTAGCCAGAAGTACCATCTCTTGTTAAGAACATTGAAGGATGGAGAAGATATTTTCAATGGAGTTGATCCATTGTTCGGTGATTGAGAGATCGGACGATCCATTAAAAGTAGGATGAGTTTGTCTCCTGAAGCTCCCAATTGAGACTTTTTATTTCTTAGGGGGTGGAACATTCCTCTTGACCCATGTTTCTATTCAAAACATGAGTTAAATGAGAGAGTATCGTGAAAAAGTTTTTGATTCCCGGTCCCATAAGATTAAGAATCTCATTAGAATAGTCGTCACATTGATCTTCACATCAGTTGTTAGGATGAATCCTCCTATGAACATACATTGTCTTGAATAAAAGGAAAGTTAGGGGTAACACATAAAGGGTAATCCAATGAAAAAATGGATAACTTATAAATTACATTTATTTCCTTAATTTATGCATTTCTAGGCTTCGATATATGTTATCCATGATCTACTTCCCAATATATATTCTTAGGGGAATTTTTTTTCATTTAATAATGGTTCATACTAAGCTCATGAATTTACCAAATCATATCCCCTAGGATTGTTGTAACCAACGGTGTATCAAGGCCCATTGTTGTTCACTTCTTCCCATTCGAGTCTAGTTTAAAGTAGTGTTTTTGGGTTCTAACCCTAGATACATCTGTGCCAGAGCCTCCTCTACCTGCTCGTATCTATACATGGATATATTTTCTTGATAAACCACTTAATAAATACTCACCAAAATTTAGGGATGTTTTTTATTATACTTTGTCTTATCCCTAATCCTTTCACTAGGGTTTTCTATTCCAAATTTGAAAAAACTAAACCTATCCTCTGATAACAACAATAACAACCCTGCATTTTATTACACACTTAAAAATGATTTATTACATAAAATTTAAATTAATTAAAATTTGAGGATTGATATTTCTAGTGTCTTGGTAAATTAGGAACATTACATTACAACTTAGATCATAAAACACAATATGTTTATTGAAAAATTCTTTTACATGACCATAACATTCTTTCGTACTTAGAATTTTATGGGATAACCTGGGGACATGTTAAGAAAAGTTTTATCTATAAATCCCAGTAAGGGGTAAACAAGTAATAACATTAAGAATAAAATACATGTTAGGTAATATTAATATCAATGGATCATAATAGAAGGATGAATACAAAGGCATGACATAGCATGATTATCAAAACATGGAAATGTGGCAATAAAATTTAACATCATATTAGCATGAGACAAGGCTCATTGCACATGGATCATGAGTAAAACCTCATTGAACGTGAATTAGAATGAGTAAAACCTCATTACACATTACGTATCATGATACTAATCTTTACCCAATGCATTGGAGCGTTATCAGGGTGCATCCTTCTTAATCATTTTATTTCATGCATAAGTGTGCCACATGGATCATCTAACATGGGTTCATTAAGCATCATCATTTATTACAAGATAAGGAAATGTGAAATTCATACATGAAACTTTATAATCAATAAGTAACTATTCATTAATGTGAATACCCTGGATAGAGAAATGGGCATGGTGTTCACTTCACAATGACTTTGGCTTGGAAAATCACGGTTCAATTTTGGCAGCATAACGGCGTGACATAAAAATTCATAAAAATGGTTGATAAGAGATAAAGTAGTGTCTTATCATATGTAAATGAAAATTTAATGTAATGGGTTCAGTTAGATGCATGTCCTAACATATGTAATGGAATTTAGATTCACAATAAAAAATTAATTACTTTAATGTAAATGAGAAGAGATAAATTTCATACAGAATTTCGACATGGTAACGGGTGTACATGGGAGTCATTAATGAGAGAGAAAGAGGTATATCATCATTAAAAATATGTAGGGAAATATATTAGAGGTTATAAATCATACCCCAACATTTGAAATTGAAAATACAAGGGTATAGAAACATAAAGAAACTTAGAAAAAAATGAGAGAGGAAGAAATCCCTTACATGGAAGTGTGATCCCAAAGTATTGGGAGGGGATTTCTAGAAGATTCCTGGGAAATTAGGGTTCCTTAAGAAGATTTTAGAGAGTTAGGGAAGGTTCAGGATGTTATCCAAGTGTTTTCAGTGAATAGAAGTTGTATCTTGAGTGGTATTATATAGGAAAAGAGAGCAAATTCATTATTATTTAGGTTTTGGACACCACAAATTAATCTAATCAAAACCACAAACAAATCTATAGTTTTTGCACATGGTTTTTCCCAAATGGGAGTGGAAAAAGTTATTTTATAAGTCCAATGGAATAAATTATTAAAATTTTAGGCTTGATTATATGGAGGTGAGTCACACTCTCAAGGAAATCATTTTAAAATGATAAGATGTTTTATATGTCTTGGAGGGTCCACTAAGGTTTTGTAAAATAAATATAACAAATATAAAATCAAAAAAATTTAATGTTAAAACATATATTGGCCTAAAATAACTTTTATATTATTTTATTACACTACTATTGGTTCATTATGATGTCATAAAACACATTATATATTTAAACAGTATTTAATTTTTACCCAAAAATTCGACTATCTTCGAAAATTCTGAAAAACTCACCATTGGATAATTTAGAAGTCCTGATTCTAAAAATAATATTCATTTTATCTAAATAATTTTTTAAATAGGTGAATTTTTACTTTTCAAATAAAAAACGACATTTATATAAAATTCATGGTTTTTGACAAAAACATCTTTCAACCCTTAATAAAATTTACAATTGTATTCATCAAAATTTTAAAATCATTTATATTTAAGAAAAAGTAATTTAGTAATAATATTTTATTAAAATATTAAAAAATTAAAAAATCCATTAATTAATCAAAATATATTTCTTAATTTAATATTTACTAAAATAATACTCTTTGTGCTTTAAAAACTATTTACAAAGTATCAATGATAAAATGAATGTTTATTATTTATTCTATAAAAAATTAATGTAGATAATAATAGTTCTAGGGTCTTGTTACATAACGCCTTATAACACCTGCATAAGACCGAAGGGTAAGGTGTGCGATGTTGACAGACTCTTGGGGAGGCTCAGATAACATCGCTTGGGTGGTAATATCTATTAACATCCACTTATCCTCTAGGTGGTTCAGCTCAAGCTTAACATAATGAGGCTTGGTTTGGGATTGTTCAAGAGCGAAGCTGAGTGATTCTACCTCCTTTATGAGCTCCAATAAATGGGATTTGTATGGTGCGATTCTACCGGATGAGGTCATCGCTTCCTTTTTCCAAGTAAATTGGATTTGTTAATGCCCTATATTTATAATAATCATGTGATCACTGTTCAACTGCTATATTAGCAACCGTAACAATTATTAATGGTTTTTTGAAATCCAAAAACATAAAATAAAGGAATTTTATATGTTTTATATATCCATTTTACATAATAATACATTTAATTAGATCAAGAGGAATTTTCATTAATAAAAGTTTGGGTCGTTATAATGCAATATGACTGTGTTATATTTATCATTACCTAGAAATCATCTAATAGACGAAGAAGTCTCACATAAATCAATGACATCATCATCATCATTAGCAGCTACAACTAAATGGATACTTTTTTCCTTGAAAAATAACAAACCATTGATCATTCAATGGATTAATGACATAAAATATTTTTTTTCATGTTTGGTCAAGATAAATGGTACATCATTGCAATTAAAATCTTTTAAAATCAACCATATTAAACCCATATTAATGATGTTTCACACCAGAAATACTTAAAACCCAAATACACTTGAACACGCTGACTCAAAATTTAACATAATCAAATTCTTGTATGTCATAAAGAACTCAAAAATATGGAATTGATGTAGAAATTGGGTTTTTATATTTGGCAATAAAAAAATTAAGTTCTTCAGAAATGACCATTACACCACTATTTTGAGTGATACTCTTATCATCCAAATTTTTTTGTGTAAAAATGTGTACCCATTAATATCAAAACCAGACCATGTGAACACATTAAGAGATGGTCCCCCTGCCAACCACTTTAATGTTTCTATGTAGATATATCTGTGATGATTTTCTATTAAAACCATGAAATAAATGTAATTTTATGCTCAATCATCATCCACATTTCATTTATTTTGGGATATTGTAACTTTAATTCCACAATATGTGATGATATATATGATTGAACCTCATCTGTGCTGTTCAAAATGTATAAATGTTCCTACATCACTTTATCACCTAAAATGAACTTTACCTTTAAGCCTTTAATACCTCTACCTTCACTATAAACTTTCATATGTTAAGCTATGGGAGTATAAATATGCTCCACTTCCTGAAAATAATCAGTAAATAACTAAATCGTCTCTTTCGATACATATTTTTGAACAATAGAGGGCTCTAGTTGATAAGTTTTTTTAACATATCCCTTCAAAATTTTAATATATCTTTCAAAAGGATACATCCATCATAAATAAATAGGCCCACAAATTCTTATCTCACACACCAAATGAATCGACAGATGAACAATTATATCAAAAATCATAGAGGGGGAAAAAAATTTCTAGTTGAAAAAGAATAAGAGAAGCTTCATACTAAAACACATATAAGAAATTTTGATCAATGACCTTGATACAAATGGATTTGAAAAAATTACATAACCTTATGATAGTCTTTCTAACATATGTCAGCAATAAACCACGCAATGCGACTAGTATAAGTTGTTGCATCAATACATGACAATCATGGGATTTCATATCTAATAATTTTCAATCCTTTAATGACAAAAAATTATTCACATTTGAAGAATAACCAATCGGTACTTTAATACCATGAAGAAACCAAAAAAAATCATCTTCTCAATATTTCTTAATGTGTGATAAGCTGGAGGTAAATATGTTCTATTTCCTTTCATAGTGGGAGCTAACTCTAAATGTATTTATATTGATAACAAGTCCAATCTAGTATGAAATACATATTTTGTATTTACTTTTATGTCTAAAAATGTTCCAACCAAACTTTGACATATGTTTTTCTCAACATTAATAACATCGATGTCATGTTTTATCTGTAAAAATCTCTAATAAGTTAGTTCAAAAAAGATATAGTGATTCTTCTAGATATTTTTATTTAAGACCATGATTTTTTTCTTTCCAAACGTCAAATCGATATTTTCCACATTTTCATAATATTATTCAACTGACAATGGTCATGGGGGAAAATTTTATTCTTGTCAACCATTAAATTCTTTTTTCAATCTACGATAAGGATGATCAATTAGAAAAAAAATCTTTGAGGTCCCATGTACACTTTCATTCTTCCATTTTGTAATTGATAATATGAATTCTTTTCCTCACAAATTGGACATGCTTTATGTCCCTTAACACTATATCCTGATAAGTTTCCATATACAAGAAGTCATTTATAGTGAAAATATTCATAGCTTGAAGAAGAAAATACTCTTTCTTAAATGAATTAAATAATATAACACATATCTCCCATAGCAGTTTCAAATCATAAATCAATGGTGAAAGATACACATCAATATCATTTCCTATCTGTTTTGGTCTAGAAATCATCAAAATCATCATAACATATTTTCTATTCATACATATATATGGGGACAAGATGTAAACTACCAATAAAATAGGCCATGAACTATGTTGGCTACTTAGGCTCTAATATAGATTCATTCTATTAGTACACAATTCCATTCTGAGAATTCTAAATTCACTTCCAAAATCATAAAATTGTTTATCAAATATCTTACACTATGGTTAATTATCAAGGTGATGTAAGTTACCATTATAAATGAACTCATCTTAAAGTCATGTTAACTTTTTTGCATCAATTGAATTGGAAAATAATAAATTAAAATGAGGAATTTTTGGAAGAAACAAAATTTCATTAGCAGTATATTTGATTCTTGTATCTAAGAATGAATCACAGTTGAATTATCGGAATTATATAAAGGGATTAATGGATGAAATAGTTAGAAAGTATACAAAATTGATTTTTCATGAGGTTAGATGCTATTACCTAAGAAGAAATATGAGTTGAATTTTTCATCCATATTATAGAATGAAATCCCACATGTAGGATAGTTTGATAAATATTCATATTCTTTCCTACAAAACACACAATCAGTGGGGAAAACATGTATCTGTTTTACCACAATCCCATTGGGCATAATATTTTCTTTACCTTGTAATTGGAATTTGAAAGCCTGTTTCCTTTTGGAAGTAACTCTTTCAAAAGTCTAAGTAATTTGTAGAAACTTTTATCACTCCACCCATTTCATTCATTCAAGTTAACTAATATCAAAAATGCAAATAACATTGTATATTTACTATAACCTCAAAATAATGTTTTCTCGTAATCTCTATACAATCGTTCAATAGTTACTATTTTTTATGGTTTAAACACCTAAATCATGAATTAATTCTTCAACATGATCCTCTAGCTCATTATGAATATTGTCATCATCATTAAATATTTAATATTCAGTTCTTTCACCATGCCAGATCCAACGTGTATAATTAAGGCTAAAAAAATATCAGATGAGATGACCCTTGAATTATATGGGGTTTAACATTCTCATATTCAAACACGTCACACATGGAAAGAAAATAAAATCAATGTTTTGAATATTTAATTTAGAAAATTCCCTGAAATCATCAAATACTTTTTCATATTCACAAGTCGTTCTTCTTAAATATATCTAATTACAATCCATTCCGTACATAGTATCGTAATATAATTAGTGAATATATTAAAACATATAAACATTTTAAAAAATATATATAAATATATAAATTTTAAACATAAAAACATTCAATAAAAATGATTGTTAATCATATAGGAAACATCAAAAATTATTATAAATAAAATAAAAATTAATCTAATAAAGGTATTTATTTTGTGTGAGATGTGTCATGCTGATCCAAGGGACATCATATGTAACAACTCCATTATAAACTCTAAGTTGAAATTTATGATTTTTTAAAATAATATATTATTTGGTTTTAAATTATATCCTATTATTTATTTATATATATATATATGATATTCCTAGTAGAAAATCATGACTTTGTCACTATACGCATGTTTTCCTCAGCTCATATTATAATATTAGAATGTTTATTTAATTTCATATACTAATGTCTGTGGTTGTGTGTGATAAATTATTAACTATTTTACTAATTAACATTCTAATATATGGGGTACAACCGTCACATGGTAACTCCATAGACCTCTATTGCTATTAAAAACCACTTTTTAGTAAAACACTATTAATCATTATTTACGCGAAATTTTTTTTTAATCTTAAAAAGTTAGAATATGATAATATTAAAATTTTAAAATGATAATTGAACTAAATTTTACCAAATTAAATTTATACAATTATATTTTTTAAATTATGTATTATATATAATTTAATAGAGTTTTTATTGAAATATTACCATTGCAATATTGATTATTTTGTAATATTATTTAAAAGAATATGAATATTATTTAATTATAATATATTATTTCATATATGGAAATATCATATATTGTATCAATCATTTAAAAGTGTTCAATTTAATTTATTAAGGTTAATTACACAAAATTTTAACATATTTTATTTGAAAAAAAATACTATTCTAGTATAAAATATATATCTTTTGAATATATAAATAGTACATTTTTTATTTTCATATTATATACATTTGATTTATTGATATTATAATTGAATTTTTTAAATCATCTAACATATTTTATTTCATTTTACTTAAATATTACATTAGTTCGATGTCACGAGTGTCAAAAGGTATTTAAGATTGTAATAATTTAACAGGTGAAAATTATGGAGTCATTACATGTGATGTACACAATATAGATGAAATATGAAATCATATATCATTTTCCATTTCATAATATCATCAAATAAAAAATTTATCAAAATAAATAAACTTTAACAACAATATCTATAGAAATCAATCAACCACATACAAATAATTGAAATAATAACTAAAAAATATAACTAAATGATAAATTATTAAACATCAAAATAAAAAAAACTAAAAAATTATGAGTTAAAAAAAAAATTTACCTTAATCTGAAATATCTCCCATGAATTTGTTGGAATAATGAACATTATAAGATCTAACCAAAGTGTTTGTACAAATAAACAATAATCAAGAAAAAAGAAATAAATCCAAAATGTGGCTGATATTCAGTCGAAAAATGGATTCTAAAGATAAATACTTCTGTAAATAATGAAACAATGAAATAGAATGGAGAATATATACCTCATATTGTTAAATGATGATAAAAATTGAATAGAAATTACAAAAATGGTCATTCAGGGTTTGTGGGGCACCATTGGGGTTATCATGAGTGGAGAAAACACTTTGAATACCCAAAAATGAGGGTTTCACAATCCCATGTTTTTTAAACTATTTTTGGTCTCAGTTTTTACATAAACTGACGCCAAGATGTATATTTTCTTTTATTTTTAGGCATCGATTTTTTAGAAAAGTGATGTTGATTTTTCTTCTTCATTTATGGTGTTGATTTATACAAAAACCGATGCCATAAACTCTATATAAACATATATTGGCATCAGTTTATGTATAAACCAACACAAAACTTTTCCGCTGATACAATTTCCATAGGATTATAATAAACAAATTCTATATCATTGACATTGAAACCACTATTTCTACTAGTGTATGATATGCAGGGTATGGTTTTCAAAAATTTTATCATGTTCTCATACCCATATACTCATGTTATGTTGATATATCTCTTATTTACCCTTACAGAGCATCTGAGCTCAACCTTTCTTATTTTTCATTTCCCTAGGTTGTGAAGAAATAGATTATGTATAATGTGTATAATAATGGTGATCGATATGAATAACTCAGTGGGATACAATTTAGATATCTTATGAACAAGTTTATTACATGTCCCAATTCCCAAAGGCACTAGTCCTATAAGATTATAGCATGGATTGTTATGTTATGAAATGAATATTAATCTATTAAGATGTGATATCAATGTATGAGAAATTTGGGTCACTATAGTCTTATCATAACCACTTTACAATGTCTTCTTATCATCCTCCATCACCTTTAAAATTTATCAATGCAATCATTTTAGAAATTAGTGACTAAACATGATATTTAATTTATACTCATTATATATAATCTCTTCATGGGTTTATGCTCATGTTGTTGGAGTTAGTTCCCTAAAAAAATTATAAGTACTTCATGATTATATATATTAATTACCTTAAATATTAATGAAATTTATCATCACATCATGATTATTCCTCTTCATAATATATTATTTGATAATGTCCCAACAATATCTGTCACATTGAAATTATCGTAGAAGTTACCAACTATGATTAGAACCCAATAGTTTCATGATAGAATTCCTGAATATATATGTTCTGTATATGGGTGATATTTTTTTAATAGGACATAAATGATACAAAATATCAAGGGTGGAGACTCGTGAGACTTTGAGGCACTCTCTCAATGTCCACACCATTGACAATTTCTGAAGAAGAAGATAATGATAATGATATCCATTGATATGAAATCAAAATTTATATGTGTCATTGGATGTTCCAATCTATGTAAATTTTTATTGATGCTTAGACATTATAATTACCATTAATGGATTCCATAACTCATGTACTTTTATGTATATACAAAAAACTAAGAAGAAATATTTCACCGTGAAGTAGGATACATTAGGGGCATCACATGTGATATTTCCATAATGGATATTGTGAGAATGTATTTATCCTACATGTACATTAATGGAAATTTATATCTTAGACCCTTTTATGGGAATGAATCAGCTTAGAAAAATCCATGTCCATGGTGTCTATGGGTATGTTCATTTCTATAAAGTCAAAGAAAGAGACATTCAACACATATGTTTATGAACCTAGTATGAAACTTTATTTAGTATATATATCAAGATAAATGTAATGTATTACACAATATTTGATTGTAGGATGTTTTATGTTTTTGTGACATTAAATTATTTCAATATGGGTTCCTCGACATGGTACTAGATGCTAACATTTCACTTTAGGAATCTCTGCCTCTTTCTATTGAGAAAGAGGCCTAGAGGGTCACAAACTAATCATATCGGGAATCTAGATTATATTTAATTCTTAATTTGAAATTTTATAATAAATATTATTCTTTTTTTAGTTTAATAATCATTCAGTTTTGATTGATTTATGTGATTTAATCACAAGTTATTCAAAATAATAATTCGGTTAAATAATAACAATAAATATTTATTTTCATGGTTTGGAGAATGTAATATTTATTATATTTATCAATGAATAATAAATTGATATTTATTTACTAAATAAATTTTCATAATTCAGGGTTCTGAAAATATCAAGGAGGATAAGTGAACTAAATTTAATGGTCTGATTGGAAATAATATAAATGATATTTATTTATTCATAGGTGATGAACATGTAAAGTGAATAGTAAGTGTATTATTATTAATACATGAGGTTCACTAAGAATTAATTAATTGTAAAGGGGTATAATATAGAAATAGAAAACTCTAAACATTCTTTAATATATTTCTAGTTATATCTATTTCCAATGTGAGATTGGTTGTTCAAAGTAGATTGAAAAAAACTATCTCAAAACCTAGAGTGATCTCTGTAATGTACTCAAGATATAGTGTGTGAATCCTCCTCACCTCTCAAGTGATTGAGAGAGATAAAATCATTCATCAACCAAATATAATATCCTTCCATGGTTAACAATGAATGAAACAAGTGATCAGAAGAATCCAATTTTAGAACTCAAAGATTCAATAATAACTTTTTGAGATTATGGTGGATGTGTGGATTACTGCTAGAGGGATTCTAATCGTGGCCCCAATGATGAAATGGTGATATGACAAGATAAATCCAACCGAATCATCAACAAATAAATAATTCCAAGTTAGGGTAGTTATATATATTCTTATAAATTAATTATAAATTACATTTTATGATCCTCCTCTTATGGTTTTGATTTTTTAAAAAATCAAATCAAGTAATCTATGATTTAAATAAATTTTTTGATCATGTAATTCTCCATATACTGTTCAGATCATTCATAAATTAAGACTAAAATCTATGTTAGCCATGCCAAACTAGAAGATACACTATTCTCAGAACCTAAAAGTGATATCATAGTGATCACATGGGTAATTTATAATTATATATTAATCAGTTATTTAAGGTTGAGAATTTATAATTTCATTAAATTAGGATATATTCATTCTTGGAATATGAACATCAATTTATCTCTCCTTTCTTTGTCAACTCTCACATAACCAATAAATGATTTAAATGAAAATAATAAACATCTGAAAATTCCATATGGAGATGCCAAGCATTCTAGTTAGATTACACAAGACTATACATCATGTACTAAACTACACATCATGTAACCATATATTCTCCATGTATCTCACATGGTTATCTGATTAGTCTAATTATATTGGATCAAATCTGATAAAATTGGATCAACATGGATCTGAATCGGAAGGCATGAAGTTTTAAGAATTAGATGTTTTGTAAACCATGTACACAATGTTTAGTCCTCATTTTCTCACGGTCAAGAACATGGGGTTTCTACACAAGAGACTCAGCCCGGTTGGTGAGGACTCGGCAGGTGCATCCAAGAGACCCAGAATCAAATCCAGGTGGAGGCATATTTCCAGCACTATAATAGTACTATAACAGGCATTGTATTAGGTGCTGTAGCAGGCACTGTAGCAGGTTCTGTATAGGCACTATTGAAATAGTGGGTGCCCTAGACCCAACTATGTAGTACTTTTGATTACAGTATCATGTATATAGTTAGATATGCATGATGATATCTTACCATTATAGTGCATAATTTTCTACGTCCACTCTAATAATGGTAATGTACATAGGTTGATTGTCATGTAGAGAGGTTATAGTAGATCCCAGGATATAATGAGAACCTCAA
Source organism: Viscum album (assembly GCA_963277665.1). NCBI lineage: Eukaryota > Viridiplantae > Streptophyta > Magnoliopsida > Santalales > Viscaceae > Viscum > Viscum album. The sequence continues at coordinate 845,867,702 of OY728130.1, forward strand.
GATACAATGACATTGATCTTAAATATATGTTCTATAGTCTAGATACATCTTACTGACTAGACAGAGTAGATGTCTGACTATCATGTGTTGGGGGTTCATAAGTATTGAGACTTCTTCTCATGAAGTTCTCACATGGTGATCTCTAGTAGTGAGATCATAAGGACAGACCCGTCAATAGGAACACCAAATGATTTGGGTGTCATTGGTTTTTCCTATCTACGGACATGTGTATTGGTCTCCTGACTTGAGACCATTACCAATGTATATCATTTAATTGCGTAATTTAATTCTAGGCGAAAACCATGACAGTAAGGTCGTGGCAAGGTAGTTTGTGTTGGGTGTGTCCTTGGTGGTATGACGTTGGTTTAATGGTCAAGAAAGAATTTGTCCCTTCCAAGTTTGGGTAGTTTTATATCTCAAGCCTGGTTGATCAGGATGGGGCCGCCTTCATAAGTCTTTGGCCAAAGTAGTAGAAAGACAAATCCATCCGGATAGATCAACAAATAATAATGAAAGATAAGGACGATGACACAAGAGTGCATCCTGCTTTGTGAGATATCAAATGACAAAGAGATTATAGTACATATTCTGTGTTCATAAAATGGTAGTCATTTCTATGACTATACTTATCTCTTTTGGGGCCATGATGAGTTGTTACACCCCGCTCTTGGTCTATGGATTTTATTCACTGCTATCGAGATAAGGGCCTAGAGGGTCACACACAACAGTGTATTCAAGAATCTGTACCTATTCAGTTGAATAGGTATATGGACATAGTTGGCCCCACCATGGGGTTCGAGCATTGTCCAAGTGGACGATCACCAAAATAATTAAATAAATTCATTAATATTCAAGTTATGAATATTTGGGATTGAATTTATTTAATGTATTTACGAGTTCAGTAAATATGAGAAAATATTAATCTAATGAATATTATTTAATATTCAAGGTTCGTTTAATATTAAGCGGGAGAGTGAGTCGAGTTAAATGGATCGCTTTTATCACGTAATATATTATATATATATATTACAAGTATGTGATAAAATATTAATTAATATTGGCGCAGTTTAGTCTATCGAAATTATTTATTTAGAGAAAGTTTCTATTAAAGAGGGTCAGGGAAACCTACCGGGTATTTATCAATATCTCTATAAATAAGAGAGGAGGCACTCTCACTTTGATGTGCAATTCACTATTCATTCATTTCCATAGAATGAAAGTTGAGAGCCTCTCTCTCCTCCCGCTTGTTAGAGAGAAAAGCACTCGATCCAAGATGCTCAGATCGTGATCTCTCTTCTGCATCGAAGGCTTCTCGATGTGGTGATCTTTGGGACGTCAAAAGCATCTTCGGATCGCCGCGCTAGAACCTGGAATTCGATGATCGGCATTCTAGCAGATTTCTGTAGTGCTTGTGGACGATCTACAGGGATCCTACTATGGATCCTTTGTGCAACGATCACCATCGACAAGTAGCGGTCGACAACAGCTTTGGATATGCAATGTGAATGTTTTCTTTTTATTTTATGCTCTTAATAATCTACGCAAGATCCTCGGACCTCTCCGGGGCTCGGATCATCGGCAAAGACAAGTACCGTTGTTCCGCCGATGAAAAGTTTAAAAATCCCCGGCCCACCGGCTTCCGCTGCGGGCCCCAGAAACCCAAAAGTGGTATCAGAGAGATCATGTAAATTTCCTAAGCCAAATAAAATTAATTTTTATAAAATTAATTAGAGGGTTTAAAATCGGTCACAACCGTTCAAACCACACACCGATCCGATTTCGAACGGCCAATTTATGGCCAGTTTAATTTTTCGGATTGGATGGAAGGAGCGGTTTGATCGCAGGTTATAATTTTATTTCATCTTATTAAAATGATTAAAATTCATTTCATTCATTAGAAATAAAATTAATTGTGAAAATTATATTTTTATAAATAATATAATTTTCACAATAATTTTATTATTATAATAATAATTATTTTATTATTATAATAATTTAATAATAATAAATTATTATTTCATTATAATAATTATATTATTATTTAATTTAATAGGTTATCCTCAGCCTTAAGAATAATAATGAAAAGACATGAAAATATTAATCGTAAAGTTGTTTTAAAAAAATGGGTGGAACCAAGACATGAAGTCTTTATAAAACACAAAAAACACACACAATGCTCGGGGCTACCTTGCAGGTAAGCAAAGAAAAAAATAGAAAGGTTTCTACTCCATGAGGAAACGGAGAGAAAACAAAAAAAGAGGTTGTAGTAGGGTGTCAGAGTGGACCCCCACTTCTTCTCGCGTGGCACACTGCAGCGCCGTTGGGAGTCCACCCCGGCGTGACAGAAATCCAAGGGGATTTCGCACCCCTTCTCCCCGCGCTCCCTACAGTAGACCGGAAGCACCCGGCCTCCACCTAGCTCACGCCCTAGACCCCTCTCCTCATCACGTTGCATCATGGGCAACTGTCAGCCTCTCTCTTTGCTATACCTTCTCGGACGGCATGCGACACCGCGATCCAAGACCGCCCTCCCTACAGCGCTGCATGTGACTCCTCCCAGACAGCGCACCTCCGCACTCAAGCGTGGCCTGCTGCACCTCCAGGGCGCCGACCAGCTGCCGCCCCACATGCAGGAGTCGCCTGCTCCAGCAGCGCACCGCCCAGCTACCCAGCCCAGATTCCGACCGCCTCCACGCCACCCCAGCCCGGCCCTGCTCGCCATCCGGTGCCACCCCACTCTTTCCCTCGCTCCACCTGCAAGCCGCCGCTCGCCCAGGCTGCTCTTCGGTTCCGGCAGAACACCCCGCCCGCACCCTCCTCGAGCAGCCTACGCGAATGTGGGGCCGAACTACTGCTCTCCCCTCTGCACCAGATCTAAGCCGAACCAGAGGGGCTTCTAGTCCCGGTCAGATGCCGCTACCATGCCTCCACAAGCAGACCGCGTTATTCTCCCAACCGCGCTGCATGTCGGACTACCCCGCGCAGCCGGTTCCCTAGTGCGCAACCACGCGCTCTACCGAGAGAGGTGCCACCTCCAGCAGCGGTAGACCATGCAGCGGCTCCTCCCTGGGAGCACCCTAGCCAAGCTTACCCGGCCGCCGCCTGGTCCTCCTAGCGGGCATGTACCCCCTAAGATGGGTTTAATTAAATCAATTAATATAATTAATTAATTTAATTAATTATATTAATTAATATATTAATTTTAGTTAAAATATTTTTTAATACCCGATGTTAAAATTAATTTAATTTTTGTAATTAAATATAATTATATAATTAATTTAATTTTAAGTATTAAAATTAAATTAATTACATGACCGATAATTAATTAAATTAATTAAATTTATTAATTCATTTAATTTAATTTAATTAGATAACTCTTATACTTATTTATTCATTTTAATTCTAATCGCTATTTAGTTACCCGTGTACTGGTCTTGAGCACTGACCCCAGAATGTCTGCTTTTAATCATTTATTTAATTAATTATTTAAAATGTGTGCGATGTGTGTAATTAATTAAAATATTGTCTGTGCATCGTCAAATTTTCGGTTAAAATGTATAAGGGCCTGTGTGTCCAATTGATTTGATGTACATTTATACCCCAGTCCCCCTCGCCTGGACGTGAGTATTCTTGTATCACGGATGGAGATGATGCAAATATGAATGACGTGGACCTCGCTGAGTCGAGGAGGTGCACGTTGATGAAGACAGTGCAAAACGACACGTGGATTCCACCAAGACGAGGCGGTACTCCAAGACGTGTCGTCGACCCCGTCAAGACACGTCGATGCTGCAGAAGACCATCAGACATACATGATAGGGAAAGCTGCATTTTTGAGTCAAGCATCGACTCAGGTATGATGCGCTTAGGTCGTTTAGATGATCAAGACCAGTCGGGTAGTAGTTTTACCTTTAGGCATTTATTTATTATTTTATGCATTTTAGAACAGTGGGAAAAACACATAAAATAATAAATAATAAAATGCATAGAGAAGCAACGTTTGATTTCTATTGATGTTCAGTTGTGTGCGTGACAATGTAGAAGAAAAAGATTAATAGAAATGGATTTCATTCGTTGAGAGAAAACTTATAAAACCCTCAAAGAAAATATTATGTCACAAACAGCCTTCCATCATTCAAGTTTGAACAAAATCGGGTGTTCGAGGTGCCAGTTCATGCCTCACCTGAGGGTGCCTCTTACTACCGGGGTGTTCTTATTTGTGTGGTTGGTCAACTTAACTAAAATTATAGAAAAGTTATAGCCTTATCTAGTTTGTTTTAATTTTAGAGGCAAAATTTGAGTAAATCATTAAATGATTTTGAAGCTAGGACTTCACCCAATAGATCAAGGAACCGCAAGTTAATGTGGTTAGCCAGCCAAAAGCCTACCTTGGACCCTCCAAGTAGTGGCATAGCCCTAGCTTGTACACTATGAGGGAGGTTCAGGGATCCTTGCCACTAGAATACTCAAGAGTATTCTGATTCTAGTACACGTGGTTACTAGAATTCGAAAAATTAGTGGGAGACATTTAATGATTAAAAAATTAGTAATGTCACATTAGGTAATCACATAAAATTACAATCTACTAAAGTATATTTGTAGATAATGGAATGTAATACAATAATAAAACTGGGATAAATGATGGATAAAGTTAATTTCCAAACAAGCACTAATTTCTTAAATGTGGTATAGGCGCTTGCGCACATTACTACTACAATGGAAATTCAAGGTGCTTGTGTCCCAACCTGTTAAGCCACCTCAAGAAGCGAGGGTGTAAAAATACTTACAGGAGACTCATGAAACAGACATATGATGGTTCTGTCATAATTCTATCATCAACTTCTGGTTTTAGTTGTGGTCACTACATCAATACGTGGATGATGATTACATTTAGTCTCATCTCCATGATTCTTTCGAGGATAAAGTGAAGAAAGATTTGAATGTGATGGTTGCACTCGATTTGTGTAAAGAGAAAGACGGTTCACAATCTTTCATGCCATCCCATTTCTTATACCTTTTACACCCAATTACTCTAGTTTCGTTTAAAGGTACAAACGAATGGTATAGAGTAAGCGCTTCATTAATTTTAAGGTAATATTTTCCAAGTAATCAGAATATTGGAGATAACACCATATTTTTTTCTTATGGAGAATACAATGAATGAAAAGGTAAAAATACTTATGGAAAGTTACGCCAAATACACCTTCGTCATTTCCTTTAATGAAAATTGGTTGGTTATTTAAAAGGATATTATTTGCATCACATAATGAAATAAATTCCTGGAAGTTTAAAAAACTGAAATACTAGATGAAAGTACCCGCTTCTTGTTCAGTTAATATTCATCAAATAAAAGTATTGTTATCTCAAATTCTTCTTGGGTATTAAAATACAATATTATTTTCACATATATGTATTTAAATACAATAACCATGTAGGTAGAGAAACATTACAAGAAGTAAAATGTCTTCTTCAAGCAGCTGGGAAAGGGTGGTCCCTAAGTCAGCGGGGAGAAACACATAACTTCTAATTGCCAAGTGATTGATTCAAATTGAACAAGTTGTGGAGTATAACCAAAAAAAATTATATCATATGCCCATTTGTACATGATGAGACATTATTCCATGTTTTGGAATAAATGTTGTTTGTGCAAACATACTCATCAAATAGTTCACTGCTATTTGAATCAATGGCAATACATGATGAATAGAAAATGTAAGACCTACCCAGTTGTGGAAATGTGATTCATTTTCAAGTAAAACTAAAAGTGGAAATCAACTATATACCCAGTATGGTATTTAGGTTCAGCACAGCTAAACACCTGTGGTATTATTGACACCCTTAGTTTAGAAAAAGAAACCTTTAGAAATAAAGGTATGCCGCAAAGCCTTCCGAGGTTAGTTCAACAAGACAATGTGAACTATTCCAAATAAAGAAAGAGGTAAAGATACTTCATAAGTTTCCTTTAAGTCATTAAGGAATAGTGAAGTATATGTTTGGTCAGAAGATATGAGTTGCTTCGGATCAGCAGTCCGGAGAATATCTTGACCAAGCAACCATCGATCATGATAATGTAGCATGGAGTAATTCCTAAATGCATGTTGCCTTATCTGAATCACCATATAGATGTTCATAAGGAGGATCGATGATGAGTCTTACATATTAACCTTGATCAAAAAACAGGTAGCATGGAGAAATTCCTAAACGCATATGCTACACATCAAAGTTATGATGTAAGTTGTATCAAAGTTGCAACTGGCAGAAAATTCCATCATATTTCAAAATGTGATTTGCATATAACAATGTAATCTCATAACCAGTATGCCAACTAAAATGACAAATGGATATCATACGAGTCATAGTATGATGAGAAATCCATTATGTCATAGGACGTGTTTAGATACAAAGCGTTTGTTAGAATTTAAACAAACTTGCATCAAGATTAAACATGTTGTGCATCTTAGGTAATTATCATAACAGTTTCTTAAGATATTACCAAAATCCCTAAGATAGAAAAGATATACTCAAGTATTAGACTAAATTTCTATACAAGGGAGCACGTCTATATTAGATATAGTGGGAGATGAATTGACTTGGGCTTAGTCAATGCCTGGGATTCACAAATGGTTGGCATAGGGAACAAGTTCAACAAGTACATGTGGAATAGACATGTTCCAGAGACACATATTGCATAGGAAGAATGAAACCATGGTGATGGTGTTATATTCACCACGGTCGGTGATATATTATTCATTAAGAATAATAAATCCTACAAGTAATCAGTATAAGGAAACAAGCTAAGATTGACAAGATCAACTAAAATTCAATAATGGATTCCATGTATCAAATTGAAAAGGGAATTATAAATTGAATATTGTGGTGGGTATTGAAATGAAATAATACATGGATGGTACAAGTATGGTACCAATAAGGCTCGATTGGTTATACCAAGTCGGTATGCCTAAATCTATTATAATTTTACTCGCCATAGCCAAACTTCTAAGATCATTCTATTGTTCATTCGAAGACAAGATCATTTTTCGTGGAAAGTATCTATATGACGCAACCAGAAAGAGATGATGCTATCAAATGATGCCAATAAGGGTTGCAAGTTTCTAAAATCCAATCTAGATTAATGTAAGAAACAAGATCTTATAGCATTCATTATAAATGAATCTTTTCCTTGTGTCTACCAAAGGTTAGTGGGAGCGCCAATGTTTTCAATTTGATATATGTTCGGAAACATATGGAAACAGATATTGATCATACAGTTAGATAAGATGAGGTTAAAATCAATTCTCCAATGATTGACATCAAGTAGCAACCTAAGTTCTAGGGAACATGATCCACTGAGGTAAATAAAAAGGTTCATTGGTCCTAGTCAATCGTACATATAGTGACATTGTATTGAATAAATACAAGTTGGAATAATTCAAGTTCAAAATTGTTGGCAATGTCACATTGCTTAATCTCTTCATGTTAATATGTTCAGAACATTGAAAGAGATTAATGTTGTGAATTGATACCATATGCTTTAAATATGGATCAATCACATATTCCATATTATGTACAATAATTGATACTTTCAGGATATAATTTATTTTAGGTAGACATAAATTAATTCCAGGAGCACTGCAAGTGATGCAGTCAGAACTATCATCTTGTACTTCGACAAGTACAAATGATATGTACCTAGAATATGGAGAGGAAGGTATATTAGTTATGGTGGGACACAGACTAGTATTCCTTAGATCAATTCGATCTAGTATCATAGTAAGGAAAAGGAGATTAGCGATTAAAGCTCATAAAAGCTTTTAGTAGCCATACCTACAAATACCGAGTATGTTGCAGCTTCTAAGGTAACTAAGAAGCAGTTATAAATCGCAACGATTTGTCCCAGTTATTTGATTCACACCTAGTGAGTAAAGTTTTATCATAATGAGAATTGTGATATTCTTACTAGCCAAATTTTCAAGTTATGACAATGGACAAAAGTAATCTACTCGGGGATACCTTATCTTGACACGTTTTACTCAAGTCGATGAGGTTGCATATAGCAGATATTCCACACAACGAAAATGTGGCAGGACGAGCAGTTAAAGACATTACTCAGCAGAAGCATGGTATTTATCATGTGAGTAGCTAAAATGATTAGTTATCAAGATGGCTCTAGTGCAAGTGGGAGTGTTGAAATAGTGGGTGCCCTACACCTAGATATGTAGTACTTTTGATTACCGTATCATGTGTACAGTTAGATATGCATGATGATATCTTACCATTATAGTGCATACTTTTCTGCGTCCACTATAATAATGGTAATGTCCATAGGTTGATTGTCGTGTCGTGAGGTTATAACAGATCCTAGGATATAATGAGAACATCAGGATACAATGACATTGATCTTAAATATATGTTCTATAGTCTAGATACATCTTACTGACTGGACACTACAGATTTCTAACTATCAGGTGTATGGGGGCTCGTAAGCATTGAGGCTTCTTCTCATGAAGTTCTTACTTGGTGATCTCTAGTAGTGAGATCATGAGGACGAACCTGTCAATAGGAACACCACATGTTTTGGGTGTCATTGGTTGTTCCTATCTATGGACATGTGTATTGGTCTCCTGACTTGATACCATTACCAATGTATATCATTTAATTACGTACTTTAATACAAGGCGAAAACCATGATAGTAATGTCGTGGTGAGGTAGTGTGTGTTGGGTGCGGCGTTGGTGGTATGACGTTGGTTGAATGGTCAAGAAAGAATTTGTCGCTTCCAAGTTTAGGAAGTTGTATATCTCAGGCCTGGTTGATCCGGATGGTGCCACCTTCATAAGTCTTTGGACAAAGTAGTAGAAAGGAAAAACCATCTGGATAGATCAAAAAATAATAAATCAAGATAAGGATGATGACACAAGAGTGCATCCTACTTTGTGAGAAATCAAATGACAAAGAGATTATAGTACACAGTCAGTGTTCAGAGGATGGTAGTCATTTCTATGACTATCCTTATCTCTTTAGGGTTCATGATGAGTTGCTAGACTCTACTCTTGATCTGTGGATTTTATTCACTGCTATCGAGATAAGAGCCTAGAGGGTCACACACAATAGCGTATTCAAGAATTCACACCTATTCAGTTGAAAAAGTATATGGACATAGTGGGACTCGCCATGGGGTTTGAGCGTTGTCCAACTTGACGATATCCAAAAGAATAAAATAAATTCATTAATATTCAAGTTATGAATATTTGGTATTGAATTTATTTAATGTATTTACGAGTTCAGTAAATATGAGAAAATATTAATCGAATGAATATTATTTAATATTCAAGGTTAGTTTAATATTAGGCGGGATAATGAGTCGAGTTAAATGGATCACTTTTATCACGTAATATATTATATATATATTACGAGTGTGTGATAAAATATTAAATAATATTGGCACAGTTTAGTCTGTCAAAATTATTTATTTAGAGAACGTTGATATTAACGGGGGTCGAGGAACCCTACCGGGTATTTATCAATATCTCTATAAATAAGAGAGGAGGCTATCTCTCATTGATGTGAAATTCACCAATCATTTATTTCCATAGAATCAAAGTTGAGAGCCTCTCTCTCCCTTGCTTCTTAGAGAGAGAAGCACTCGATCCAAGATGCTTAGATCGTGATCTCTCTTCTGCATCAAAGGCTTCTCGGTGCAGTGATCATCGGGACGTCAAAAGAATCGTCAGATCGCTGTTCTATCACCTATAATTCAACGATTGGAGTTCTAGCAGATTTATGAGGCATGTGTGGATGATCTAGAGGGATCCTGCTATGGATCCTTCGTGCAACGATCACCATCGACAAGCAGTGGTCGAAAATGGCTTCATATATTCAACAAATATGTTTTCTTTTTATTTTGTTCTCTTAATAATCTACACAAGATCATCGGACCTCTCTGGGGCTCAGATCGTCGGCAATGACAATTAACGTCATTCCACCGATGGAAATTTTAAAAATCCCCGGCCCACCGGCTTCCGCTGCGGGCCCCGAAAACCCAACAGGCACCATAGCAAGTACTGTTTGGTACTGTAATAGCTAAAACTATTCATCCATTTGGGCCTTTGGGCCACCGGTTTGGTCATCGTGTCTTGTAAGGATTTTGGGCCACCCAATGCCTTCAGGCTAGTTGTTTCTCAAGGCCTTCGGGCCACCTTAAGTCCATAGGGTCACCACAAGGCCTTCAGGCCACATGAATGAAGATGTACCAGTCAGACTACAAGGGAAAAGGTTTTTGATGAGTAATCAGGGCATGCACATTCACTAGAGCAGAGCTAACCGGAATTGGAATAATGAGAGGGTATGGATTTTCCATCGATACCGGGTCTATGCAGATTTTCATAGGACAGCTAGAAGACCATCCCTATAAAGGAGGAGTGCTGATATGATGACATATGCTGGGGAGGGGTAGTTCCAAGTTGTCTTGTCTACGTGATTCCCTCTAAGATATATGGTTCATGTAATTCTATCTAAGACTTTGGGCCTTGTAAGGGTTTCACCTCACCCATTGAAAGGTATATTATGAAAAATAATAAAACCTGAAGGCCTTCGGGCCATTCCGACCGAGAACAAGGGTGTTTCAAGAATACTTTCTATCTATTACATGGTATGAGGACTGAAAAATCATGAAAATTTGAGGACACATGTCATGTATTAGGATCACAAATCATGTACCTCATACACGTTCGTGATAGAAAAACATGCCTAGTCCCTAGGTGTTTGTCACAGACACTGGAAGAAGAGATCATACATTGTATAACCCAGTATAATCTATGTAGTCTACTATATCTAGTATACAAAATTTAATGTCGATATAATAATTAAATATATAATTAAACCTATTCACATGTGTTCTATGTGTCATTTAAAGAAAAGTACAAACCAATTCATGGGATTATTGATTATATATTGAATTAATTCTATATTAAATTCAAATCTACAATTTGTGTATGATATTTTATTATAGTGAACTATGTGAACATCAATATCATCACCAGAAGTATAATTTACATGTGTCATTTCTTTGATAGTACATTTCGTGTAATTACCCACCACACCATATATATTGGATTCTAAGTGAATACACGAGCATAAGGATCATTTCACTTAGTTTGGATGATTATATGTTGTTTCCTCCATGTAAACTTATGTAATTTACTGGTTTTAAATAAAAATAATTTTTTTTTAATTTTTTTTGAATTATGGATGACGATGATTCATGGATTCTTGGATGAAATTACGATAAATTGAATTAATTAGATTACATTGTGGTGTTTTATCATAATTAAAGAATCAATATGAGTAATTAATAACTGTTGAAATTGTGTATTTATTACATTCCATGTATATGATCATGAACTTAGACTGGACCTATGTATTTGATTGGTTTCCGTTTAATTTATTATCATTAAATTAAAATTATAGCTTATGTGTTGTTATATCCTCCTTTTTATTTAAGGGAATATGTGACCACAATATCTTTTATGTAAAACCCCTTATCAAATCCATTGGATCACCTCACATGTGTGTGAGTAAAATCATATATAAGGATGGATCTCCCATGGAATAGGAGGTGGTACAAGCTCTAAATCTATGGTGAAACCAATCAAGGTTATACATAGTAGATGAGGTGGAATGTTGAAACAGAAACCAAGCTATGATTCAGCTGTTTTCCCCTAGGATTGAGGGCTAGTTTATCATCCTCTAGATAAACTAACCATTAGATAATACCATGATCATACAACTTATATTTTATATGTATTGGTTTCATGATTTATTATTTATTTTTTTGGATACTACGCAATCACTTAATAAATGAACTAACAAGCATGCAAGATTTATTATACATATATTTTATCATACATGGTTAATGACTTAAATAAAATCCATTTAATATTAATAAGGCATGTGATAGGATAATATTTAGATTTTACACATAAGGATAAAAATACCTCAACTAAAAAATGAAGTTAGTATAGTCTTCCACTACTTGAAGTTATAATCGAACTCATGGTTTAAAGTGCATGACTGGTCTAAGATGGTGTGGTTCCACTTATAGAGTAATTTTATGGGGTGCCTTAACTTGGATCACATCAATGGCTGACTCCCCAAGCAATAATTGGTGTAATTGAGTGGAAAGGGTTGAGGAAATATTTTTCTAGGATTTTAGGATAGGGGTGTCCACTCAATAGATCAAGTAACTATGAGTTATTATAGATGGAAAGTTATGCCTACCTAAAACCCTTCAAATAACTTATACGGCCTAGTTATCGGTTATGAAAATCAAAATATAGTCCCTTTACACTAAAATGTATATGAAATATGATATTATAGAACTATTGTAGTGGGATGTTGGGATTTGGTAAAATATTCAGAGATTAATAAAATGTAAATTTATTAATCAAATTTCATAATCTAGAAAGTACTAATAATTAGCTCTTAAAATTTGATGAAATGAAAAACCACATGACTTAGACCATATCATTGTTAACCATATTAGATAAGGAATCCCTTATCAGAAACTCAATTTTATAGGAATGGTCTTGGATATTACTCATTATTCTATTCTATGAATTGAAATTTTATATACTAAAAAATTCACTTCTTGAGTCGCTTTCTAAAAAGTCTAGTGAGGAAACAATATTTATCTACCTGAAACATGTGGATGATGAAATTGATGTCCAATGTTTTATACTATCCTCTATTTCCAGTGATCTTAAAAATAAATATGAGGATATAGATGTGTATAACATCATTTATCACCTTCGGGGTCTTTATCAGGATAAGGCAATACAAGAGATATATGAGATGTCCAATGCATTGTTCACATGTAATCTTAGAGATACGGTGCAAGTTGAGCCTTATGTAGTTAAGATAATAGGTTATACAGAACACTTAGAAATATTGGGATTTAGATCCATTATGAGTTTCACATAGATCTCATTATGTCCTCACTACCTAAAACCTTATATAGTTTCATTATGAATTATAATGTAAGAAATAGTGATAAGTATCTTTCAGATCATCTTACTCTTATTATCCAAGTTGATAAAGACATGAGGTGTAAAAAACATGTGGTCCTTATAGTGAGTATGAAAAGAAAAAAAATAAGTAAAATGGTATGAATAATCATTCATGGTCTAAGGATCCAGAGAAGTGTCCTTCCAAGAAAAAGAATATCTAGTGGAAAGAAAAGGAAAAAATGCAGTCTGTGTTATATTTGGTAATAAAGGCCACTATAAGAGGAATAAAACCCAAGAAAAAGAAGAAAATATAATCTTCAGGTGAGTTTTTTTATCAATTATAATATTTCCATACCTATAATTTGGGTATTAGATAATGCCTTTGATACTAACATTTGTATCCAAATATTGGTACCAAATATATTTCATATGTTTTCCAATGGTGATTTGGATCTATGGGATACCAATAAGGCAAGGATAGCTACTATAGAAATTATAAACTACCACTTTACATTTCCAACAAGAATTATTTTGGTTTTCAATAACTGTTAATATTTTCCTAGTTCTACTAAAAACATCATAATTATTTCTTGTCTAAGAATGGATGAATTTATTTTTAGTTTGGAAAATAATAATTTCTACTTTTATAATTTTTGAATTTTTTATGTTATGAAAAAGATGAATAATATCCTTTATGTACTAAATTAAGGAATAAAAAATTTTGAAATTGATAAAAAATTAAATTCACATGACGAGTGTAACTCAAAGTTGTGGAATCCCCATCTTGGTCACATAAAGAATTATCATTTGATGAAGGTCTATTAATATGGTTACTTAGATTCTTATGACATAAAACTACGGAAATATGACAAAACCCCCATTTTTTGGTCAAGGTGAAAGTTCTATAGAGCTTCTATAATTATTTCATGCTTTTTTTGGACATTTTTAATTAGAATCTAGATGGGGATTCTCATACTTTATGACTTTTACCAATGACTTGAGTAGGTACAATTAAATATACTTAATGAGGTAATTTCATAATCCTTTGAGAAGTTCAAGGAGTTCAAGAATGAATTTGAGAATTATATTAGAAATAGTATAAATAAACTTCAATTGGATCTAGGTGGTGAAAATATCAACCAAGATTTTATTTAATTTTTATGGGAGTATGATATTTTATCTCAACTCTCTTATCCTTATATGCCATAATGGAATGGTGTTAGTTAATGGATGAATTGTACCTCAATAAATATGGTGAGGTCAATAATGAGTCATATAATACATCCATTATCCTTTTGTGGATACAATAACACAAGGAAAAATAATTAATAAATATATTACTAACTAAATTGGAAAATGATATTACCTTTGAGTTATGTAGGGGAAGGAAACCCATTTTTCACATATCTTTGCATGAGATTGTGAGGAATTTGCTAAGTCCATCTCATGAAAAAAACTATTAACATTAGGCGTGATGTGTATATTTATAGGGTATCACAATGAAACACGGGGACACATTCTATGTAGCACTTTATACAAGAAAGTTTCCTTGGAAAGATATGTCATATTTCTTGAGATAGAGCACATGACGAAGAAGTGTAGTGGGAGAAAATTTGAATTGAATGAAGTAGATTCTCAAGATACACAAGCATTTGTAGAATAATTTATTCCATAGATCCCTATAAATAATGTTTTTATTGAAATAAAAGTATTTTATAGGAGTTCCAAAGAGTTAAAAGAATCATAAATATATGGTTTTCTAGTCAATGATGAAGGTGACTAATTATTAATTTCCAAAAATGAAGATCTCTCCTATAAAGAAGTAGTAGAGAGATCATAATCTATAATATGGAAATAATATATAAATTATAAGATGTATTACATGTATCAAAACCAATTTTTGGTTCTAATTGATCCACCAATTGATGTAAATTCTATTGTGTGTAAATGGGTATTCAAAAGAAAACTGAACATAGAAGGTAAAGTAAATACCTATAAAGCACAGATGGAAGCTAATGGGTTTAAACAATGTCAAGGAATTGAATATAATGAAATATTTTCCTTATTTTACATGTTTAAATCTATTATAATATTTCTTTTCATATAGTATTTCCATTACTATGATATTTGGAATATGGTTGTCAAAACTACATTCCTTAATGGGAAACATTAGGAAGATGTGTATATGACACAACCAGAAGGTTTTATGACTATATGAAATTTCAAAATGTTATGAAAGTTATGGAGATCCATTTATATATTAAATAATTCATCAAATTAATGAACCTTTTAGTTCGATGAAGCTATAATTTTTTTTTCATTAAGTGAGAATTTGAACCATGTGTTTATAAGTAGTTTAGTGGGAGCATGATCATTTTCATAGTAGTATTTGTTAATGGAATAATGCTAATTATAAATGGGATACCATCCTTAAAATAGGTTAAGGAATGGTTGAGAAAGTTTTTATCTATGAAGGATATAGGTTAAGTGGCCTACATTATAGGGATTAAGATCATTCATGATAGATCAAATTTGCTGCTTAAACTAATTCTAAGTATATACATTGGCTAGAAACCGAAGAGGTTCTATATGGAATAATCCAAGGGATTATTGGTTCTAGTGTCACATGGTATACATAATTTCTAGAGAATGTGTCATCAGAATTAATAGGAAATAGGGAGAATGTGTAAGATCCCAAAAAGATATATGATGGGATCTATCATGTATTCCTTGTTTTTTTATTAGGCATGATATTGACTATGCTTTTAGTACGGTAGTAAGAAATCATGCCAATCCATGTGATTAGTACTGGATTTTTGTTATGGCTATTATTAAGAATCTAAAATAAAAGTAATGATATGTTCTTGGTCTATCGAGTGGATGAAGAGAAATTTATTAGGGGCTATTCAAATGCTAGCTTTCAGATAGATCAAAATGATCTAAAGTTGCAGTATGGATATTTCTTCAGTATGAAAGGAAGAGTTGTGAGTTTTAAGAGTTTAAAGAATCCATTTTTTGGAAATTATACAATTTATTATGAGTATATCATATCTTTAAATGCATCTAAAGTAACTATTTATATTTTCAACTTTGTCTAAGAGCTTGATATAGAGCTTATTAGTCAAGACCCTATAATAGTTTAATGTGATAAAACTGAAAAAGTGGATCTTTTCAAAGAGCCAATATCACTTCAATGGAAAAAAAATATACTTCATAAGTTTCATCTCTTTAGTTATTTTTTTTCAACAAGGTGAAGTCATAGTGGGAATAGTATCTACAGGGTAAAATGTGGTGTAACCCATGATGCGGTTTTATCTCAGTAGAGTTAGGAGTATCATGTGAGATCTAGTGGACTAAAGGTTGTTAACAATTGTATCTAGTTAAAGTGGGAGTATATTATAGTTGGTTCCCATGAATGAACTTCAATGTAATTTATGGTAGCAAGTATTCATTTTATTTAATATTAATTATGTTTCGTATCACATCATGATTGTTAATATACATAACATAGTATGTGATAATCTCTTAAGAACATCTGTCACACTGAAAAGGTCATATAAGTTCCCCACAATGATGATAAAACAGAGGTTTTATGATATTATTATTGAATATATATGTTCTTTATCTGGATTACATCATTTTATCGGAATGAAATGATATAGGAAATCAGGGGTGGATACTCATAGGACTTTGAGGAATCCACTCATGGTGTTCACCCTTGGTAATTTCCAGAGTGGGAGATTAATAGAAAGAGACCCACTAGTAGAGAATGAACATGTATATGTTTCATTTGTTATTATTATACATGAAAAATTTTATTGACCCATAGACTTAAATATTATCATGAATGAACTCCATAATCCCCATTCTTTTATTTATTGATGAAAATTGTTATAACATATTCTTGAGGTAAAGTAGGATATGTTGGGTGAGTCATAAGTGATATTTAATTAATGGATAATGAGAGAGAGGATTTAACATCTCTATCCAATAATGGAAGTCAATATATTGGTACTTTTTGTTGAAATTAAACTATCTAGATAAATCCATGACTATGGTGTTCTTTGGTAAAGTTTATTTCTAGAAATTAAAACAATGAGAAATAGAGCACAAAGATTAATGACACTAGTACCCAACATGATTTATTAGAGATGTCATGATAAATAAATTATATTACACAATAAGCTATAATATTATAATTTATTTCATTAAAACATTAAATTCTATCAATATGGGTGACATAGAGTGTTTCTAGATTTTATCCTTGACATTAATCATATACTCTTATTTCTATTAAGAAAGAGGCCTAGAGGACCACACCGTAAGTGTTTCTAAAATCTAATCTAAATTCAATGTTGAGTTTAACAAGTAAGAATAAATCTTATTCATATTTTTTAGTCTAATATTTATTTCGGTTTGGTTGATCTCCATGATTTAATCACAAGTTATTCAAAAGAATGAGTGAGTTAAATAGTAATAATAATAATCATAAATAATTCTTTGCAAGGTTTGAAAATTATCATATTTATTATATTTTTCTATGAATAATGAAGTGGTATTTATTTATTAAATAAATATTTATTATTCAAGGTGTATTAAATTTCAATGAGGATAATTGGAATGAGTTTAATTGTCTAAATGGAAATGATATAAGGGATATTTATTTATTATTAGGTGATGTTTTAATGACCCAACCCACCAGGGCCTTCCTGGATGGTAGAAGGTTGAGCCGGTACAACCCCAAGTCCAACTCCAATAGGACATCGGATACCAGCCAGCATTGAGTAGGTATATCACACACATGGGAGGACTCATACTATGGTACCTTTATAAACACACACATACATCTCCATGCAATGGTGCAGAGATAATAAACAAATAAAACCAAAAATGAATGCATATGTATATTCCAGAATCAGAGTATAAAAAATTACTGAAAGCATGAAAGGGAAAAATACAAGACCACCAAAATAATGAAAATCATCCAAAATTATCAGAAGTAGGGTAATGTTTTCAAATAAAACCATTTATGGACACCTTATTTTGTCTAGGTCGCTAAGCTATGCCTACTTCAGGTCCTCTTAAGTCTCCATCGAAAGGCCTATCATATTCATATGACCCAAAATATGTGGAAAGAACCCATTCAGAGGTGAGTATAAAAATAGCATGTAGGCTCCCCAAAAACCCAAAAATAAAAAGGAGAAACTAAATTGAAATAATGCACTTGACCCAAATCCATAGAAGGAAACCCAAATGAATGAGAACAAGAAACTCCATCTCGACCACAACTCGACTATATATGATAATTCATCTCATCACCACCTAGTATGTCAATAAAAATGACACATACTAGAAGGTCTTGTAGAATAAACCAAATATACTCATAAAAAACTCCAAGTCTCACAATGTCGCAACCACATAGCAATCTGTTAGATTCTACTCAAGGGTCAACGGTAATGCTCATCTGGAAAATCTCACTCCATGAGCCATGCCATCACTGATGGTGTTCATCCGAGAGATATCACTCATCATGAATAGATTTTCCATACCTTATGTCACTAATCTAAGTGATTTAACTCCATGAGGTATAGTTATGCCGATAACACATCCCCACCATCTCAGCTGGCATTAATTTGTGAGAACATGCTCATCGGGTCTCACCACATAAAAGTCATGATATAACCTAGTGAATCTCGATACTCAGATAGGGGATATCACCCATCCCTAATGGGGGACTCCTCAGATCCTTTTGGACACACTGAAGATATCGTCTCATGGATAGGGGATCACACTTTGGACTGCTGATGGAAACCAAAAACCCAATCCAGGGCCCTAGATATCATATCACTCGGATAAAGAATCACAACCCATATAACATTAGTCATGATGATTCCACAAATCCCATATGAAATAACCCACTAAGTTGGGGATTTTATAGCAGAAGATACCACAAACACTACTAAAACATCCAATTGTTTAGAGGATTTCATATCTGATGACGCAAAAAACCCTACAGGGCTAACCTTCTAGATAGTGGATCACCGGTAATGTAATTTTGGCCATGACAATACCACACATCCCACCTTGGTAAGTTGATGTGATAAAGTATCTAAACCTATCCTCCCAGGGGGGATACACCAAATCTATCTAAGATATCAAGGGGATCACAATCCTGTGTTGAGGACATAATGTCACACTATACCATTATAGGGATTGACCTTGGGGACTCCCTCAACAAATATTAGTCTATAAGTCTCTAACATAAGTGACCAACAAAATTCAACTCAAATCATATTATTAAAAAAAACATGGCCACCATCACATACAAATTGGAAAAATACTCAGGATTGGTTACCCATAGGCCTACATATTAGTCCTGGAGACATAGATGTGTGATGGAGAAATCTCCAAGGGGAGTACACAGAGTGTTCCCATAGTACATTTCATGTATCTAGAAATTTTCCTATGGTCATATCACCTCCCAAAAATCAATTTTTATTTAGTAATATACGTGGTGTGTACCTCATATCACATGGCATGTAATCTCTTCTTATCTCCTGGGTGTTTCCATACCCATACATGAATTTTTGTCCATGACATCCCACATGGTGTATACCCCTGGTACATGGAATGTCTTGGTTATCTGGCTACATGGATGTATCTTCATCCTGTGCCCATTTCTAGCTCACTATTCCCATGTACAGAACCCTATTTTCATGTACCTAGAGACGTAATTTGGCCCATGTACATCTTGGAGTCCCTAATTGTGTACTCAAACATATCCATGTCCCCTTACATGGTGTGATTTCCCATGCCTTAATCCAAAAAATCCTAGTCTCACTACACGTAATGTACTTATAGTACACATCATGCAATATCTCCTTCCTTGAATGGGAAGAACAAATTGTGTGTTATCCAACACTACACACTGTGTGATTGGGAATTCCAAATAGGAATCCCCTTTGAGGCATAAGAAACTCCCTGATTTCCATCTAAACTAAAATATCTACCCCCATGGGATCTATAATAGTCATAATATGGATATAAAACCATAAAAAAATGCATAAATGGGGATCATTACATAAATCTCATGAATCCACCAATCTCATAATGAAATTCCAAAGATTAATGTCCAAAAAAAATGCTTGAAACCTATTACACCTCAATCTAGTGATGATTGGCATTAAAAATGGAGATAGGTAGAACCTACTCACCTTGGTTCATCCACAGTTCATCTGTCCCCACCAAAGAACCTCTCATACCCCTTCCATATTATAGAATAAAAATGAATGGGGTGGGGTAGGTTTGTTGATTTAATTTTACTAAATTAATAAACCTCCATTTAATACCCCAACAATGGTTGCCACAAACTAAGTGTCTAACACTGAGAAACATTATGTCATGCCTAGGGTAAACCCCACATTTTGAACTCAACCACGGTTTAAGATTTATAATATGAAACCCCGCTCAGAAGTTACTTCACTTTTAAAAAAAATACTCATTCATTGCAAAATATATTTAGTATTTTTAATATCACCCCACCATGTCTCTCCAAACCTCATAATCCCACACTGACTCAATGTCCGGATTTGAAAATATATTTGATAAATATTCCAAATGCTTACATGGAAACACGAGCATCGCTAAACTCTCCCCATCTGTAAAATTTTCATCCCAAAAAGTGAATTCCATGGCCTAAGGGGGGAAATTGAGCTCTCAATTGGGCCTCCCACACCAATGAGATAACCAAAGGGTTCTCGTGCTGTCTAAAAATATGCACTACAGGGAAGAACATGCCCATGTAGGGACCTCTATTGGTACAAACCCCACTAGGTACCTCAAAAGGCCCATATACACCTACCTACCAGCTCAAACCAGGACAAAATCATGAAATGAAGCATCCAAATGTCTCCTCAGCTACAATAGGTGGAAAAATCCAAGCACCTTGTACAACTATGGTCATCGATTCTAGAGGTACACCAACTCACTAACCCGATATAGTAACTAACATAACCCAACAGTCCTCATCTACCCCTGGATGAACTGCATCCTTAAGAACCATCCCTAGCACCAAATATAGGCCCAAAAATGCTATCTCTCACTAGATCTGGACAATATAGAGGTTACCTATAGGGACTCCCAAATGTGGCATCAAATGATGTTATGTCAATGGTGGAGAAACAACTACACCATGTCATAATTCAAATTTGAAGCACGATCTCTAAAATCCAAACAGTTTTCTATACTTGACAAAACCAACCATCTCCAAAGTGTACTACTGAGGTAAAGTATCCTCCTCTTCACCTATTCATATAGAATTACTGGTGTCATCATCAATCCTTATAAGTTTTACATACACCCCACCATCATAAAATCCATCTAGAACATGTATAGTGGATATTTGATCACTCAAGACCTCAGAAATAATATCTCATAGTTGTATCTACATACCTCAATAAAAGAGCGAAGGGGGGACCACCGACATCTAGAGACATATCCCTCAATCCTCAAGTGTCACGCCTGCATATTTTTCACCAAACTCCAGAGGGTACCAATGAACAACATAAGGATTTCCAAGTGTGCATGTTAGGACATACCATGCCCTCTTTCGGAAAACCTCCAACTGCACCACAACTGACAAAGATCCACAAGAGTCAACTGGGATGCTGAAGAAAATATCGGGGAAGTACCTGAGTGCCAGAATATGTAGAATAGAAATCTCATTAGGGAGGTAAACACAGTATGTCCTTAGGTATATTTCATCAACTCCATCACTATGGTCGGAAACCAAAATCTCATAGCAGTACTCCTCCATGGGTCATACTAGCCATCTTATTAAAGTTATAATGTGTCTTCCCACATATGAGTTTATATCTCACAACCTGGGATCACTCCAACCTAAAGAAAGAACTCCATCCCAAAATCTAGAAACACTACAACACCCACTAGAGGAAAGCATTTGAACATGGATGGTTAGAAACCAATCCACAATGTGGAAACATCATAAGGACTCTCTCTTCCAATACCAAAATGATTTATGTGAGTCTCTCCCTCTAATAGAGTTGGTTCAAACTATAAATAAGAGTGCATAACCTTAGATTAGATCTACTAGTTCCAATATGAATAAGGGTCCATAAAAAAGGCTCTATTGGTATCACTGGGACATGAACATTGGATACACTAAGAGAAAAGTGGCTCACAACTTTGGGATAACTTCCATTTGGGAATCATATCCACATTCCATACCATCAAAAGTAGAAATTTCGACTATAGCCATAGTTCCAAAATGTGGCTATAAGCTATCATCGCAGTTTTACTGGTCGTGGAACCTATTGGTGTGGGTATAAATAAAATCTATAACAGAGGTTTTAAGAGGCTATAGACACAGTTTAAACCATGGATATAGGGGCTATTATCATAGTTTTGGAAACCTTGTTAATATACCACATGGTTTTCTTCATTGTCTATAGGTCTATAGGAATAGTGGAAAACTATGGTTGTAGATTTAAAATAAATAGCACCCAGCCGGATTCGATCATCTTACCACTAATATATGAACTTATCACCTTAACACTACTCCATGGATTACTTTGTGTGTCTATATATATACATATTATTATTATTAAGTACCATGGCTATATCATGTATAAAATGGCTATAGACCTTCCCACCATTTCTTCACAGGTTAATTTTTTCCCGTGCAAGGGGGGATACATATAGCCACGGTTTTGATGAACCATGGATATAGAAAATAAAAAAACTATATAGCCATGGTTTAGAAAAACCTTGGCTATAGACCTTGAAAAAACCCTATAGCCACAGTTTTATCAATGTATATTTCCATGATTTTGAAAACCATGGAATTAGCTAACAAGAGTTTCCACCATGGATATAGGGTCTATTTACATGGTGGGATACCAAGGATAAAGGTTCTATTTATATGGTGGAAAACCATGGATATAACCTATGTAAACTGTGGATATTGCCGTGGTATAAATACTTATAGCCACAGTTTTGGAAACCACGGCTATAGGTCTGTGGCTATAGACCAATTTTTCGGTATTGCGTGATCCACACACGAACCTCTAGGATAAAATCCCCTTGTTTATAAATCCCATCCTTTCTCCCTAACTACCTTTCTACTATAACAAAAGCCTAATTTAAAACCTACACACTATCTGTCCCGAACACATAATTCAATGGAGCTTTTTCAACACACCTCGACATTATCTTCTTTAGGTGGAACTAACTCACCTCCATGGTTTTGTATCATGTAATAAGATCATATATCAATAAATAAAGTGACCCTATTTATTATGAGTCTAAACACATGAAAAAAATCACCATTATAGGGATCTACTGTTGTCCCATATAACCCTGGATAAGCCACGACCAAGGAGTGGAAAGGAAAGGGTATCTCACACCTGTATATATCAATAATACTTAAATGATTGAAAGGATGCCGATCATACATCTAATCATCCTCAGATCCTCTGATTCATTGGAATTTATGGCCAATAGTAGTTCTTGACCCATAATCTAGCTCCTTGATCCTAGTGTGGTTTACTTGGGGTGTTGGTGGCTATAAATCGATCTATCTACCACCTCCTACTTCCCTCCCCACTCCTCCACCACATCCACCATTATGTGGAACATCATGATCCATTCATTTTCTATTCCAGGGTGGTCTATCAACCATATCCCTCTCAGCAGCATAATGGGTCAAAAAAATATTATGTGAGATTTATATCTCCATCACAAGAAAAACATCACCTATCCCATTGATAACTAGAACCACTCTAAGATCCTTGAGCCATAG
Organism: Viscum album; assembly: GCA_963277665.1. Lineage (NCBI taxonomy): Eukaryota > Viridiplantae > Streptophyta > Magnoliopsida > Santalales > Viscaceae > Viscum > Viscum album. The sequence goes on from OY728130.1 coordinate 845,891,524, forward strand.
AACCTCCATCTGGTGATCGTATCCGGAATTGCCTCACATGCCTAGATATCTATGTCTTTCATCAGCTTCTTGTTGTCAAGGTCTTAGATCGCGTGTACCCAACCCCAGGAATTAGAGTATGCTCATCCAGAAATCTCTCCACTACCAAGTCCCAGTCAAGCATTCCAGTGTATATGGAAATTCATAGAGATTTCACTAAATCTCTAATATCCCAGCATAATTCCTATTCAAAGGTCATTGATCAAAAAATGGGTCTCAATTCATATCTTCAGAGTAACATGAATGTTCTGTAAACCTTTATGAATACTCTTCCATGATCATGGTATCCTACCTAAGATGTAGTAGCTCGTGGATGTACATCGATCGCAACATTGTTGGGTAAAACTATTACCTGAAGATTCACACAAACCTTTCCTGAGTGAGTATTGTATCATCATGGGTCTACATCACTAGACCCCACCATCTCTCAGTTAAGCCTAAATAAGAATCATTGCTTGGACCATCATTTGTTTGGGAGGTTTCCTAACAAAGAGGAAATTCAATGTGACTGCCACATGCTATTCATCAACTGATTTGGTGTTTATCTCAAACTGATACCTAGGAGGTCTTTTCTTCTGAAACTCATGCAACATACTCATCTTTCATTCATCCTCAGCCTAAACTACAAGCTTGACCTACTACTCAATTCGTGGTGGCTTGACCAGAAAACCAGCTGGAGGTACCGCCTCCTATGAGAACCCATGCACAAAAGGCTCATCACTAGAAGGGTCATCATCACAATCCCATTGTAGAAGCCTGTATGGATATCATTAAGGTGAAATCTTGAATAAAATAAACATTTTACATAATTAGAGATTATATATGGGGAGATAACTCTAGAAGGACATGGAGACCACTACCTAATATTATATTATGTAAGTACCAAAGATTCCTTATAGCCAGTGCCAAAATGTACGTAGTCAAAAAGTATGTTATCAGAGTCATAGTTAATGGATATTCTAGTCGCCACACCAATACTAGATTCCTAAGCCTGAATGATGAAATTGAGACACTTTATCATTATTTACATAAAACCCAAACCATTCTCACATCTAGAAAACTAACCCATGTCATAAGGAAATACCTCATTTGATTTCACTTTGTAATGACCTATCTCACATGGGCCTTCCTGGATAGTGAAAGGATAAGACACTACAAACTCAAGACCACCTCCAATAGGAATAGGGCTAGTGACCAGTGCCGACTAGGTATATCACACATATAGGATGCCTTAGCCTATAGTACATATATTTATGGACACACATACATCTACATGTAAAAATGTAGAGATAATAAAAAACTAAACAAAAAATACATGAATATATCTATCCCACAATCATAGTACAAAAAAAGTACTAAAAGAAGGAAAGGGAGAAATACAATCCCACTAAAAACCTGAAAAGTTTGCAAACTACTCAAGAGTTGGGGATTGCTATCAAATACAAACATCAATATACACCTCATTCTTTCTAGTTTTCTAAACTATTTCTGCTCCTGGTCCCTCTAGGACTCCATCGAATGGACATTCATCTATATAAGACATGACATGTGTAAGAAAATCCCATGTATGGGTGAGTAAAACTTTAACCATTAGAATCCCCCAAAAACCCAAAAAAAGGAGAAACTAAAAAGTTACAGTCTTCTTGGCCTAAATCCATAGGTAGAAATCCAAGAAAGAGAGAATAAGAAACTCCATCTCAACTGGTCCTCAACTATACATGATGAGACAGCTCATCACCACCAGGTATGTAATGAAAAGTGGAACCTACCAAAAGGTATCCCAGAATAACCTTTATACAGTCCTAACAATCTCTAAGTGTCATGAGGTCCCAACCTCACTTCTAGACACATGATTCTACTCGAGGATCATTGGTAATTCTTGTCTAGGAGATCTCACTCTAGGAGCCTTGCCATCCACGATGGTACTCATTAGATATATCTCACTCATCATAAATATATTTTCCATCCCCAATAGACCTCATATGAGATATATCAATCCATCATTTATCTCTAAGCTAATGGAACCTCTCTACCATATCAAGTGGAATATATCTGATATAACACACTCATCAGGTCTCTTATGACAACCCTGCTTTTTATTACAACTTAAACATGCTTTATTACATAAAACTTCACTTGATACAACAAAGAAGATCGAGAGGTTTAGTGTCTTTGGGGCTTAGGATCATTACATAAAAACTTTAAACTTGAAATACAACATCCTTATTGAAAACTTCCTTTACAAGACCACTACATTCCTTCGTACTTAGCATTGCATGGGATAACCTGAGGACATGCATAAGAAAAGGGTGAGCTATAAAGCCCAGTAAGGGAGTACACAATGAATAACATGAGGAGTACAATACATGTTAGGCAATAGGCATATCAATAGAGCATAAGAGAGACATGAACATAAAGGCATGATAAAGCATGATAATCATAACATGGAAATGTGGCAACAACACTTAACATTGAATTAGCATGAGCCAAGTCTCATTGCACATGGAGCTTGAGTAAACCCTCATTACACTTGAAGCACGAGTAAACCCTAGTTCCACTTGAATTAGCATGAGTCAACACTCATTGCACATGACGTATCATGATACTATACTTTACCCAATGCATTGGAGCGCTATCAGGGCGCACCCTTCTTAAACATTTCATTTCATGCATAAGTGTGCCACATGGATCATAAAACATGGATTCATAAAACATAATCATTTATTCCACGATAAAGGAATGTGGAATTCATACATGAAACTTTACAATTCACTAAGTAAACGTGCATAAAGGTGAATACCCTTGATGGAGAAATGGGCATGGAATTCACTACACAATGATATTGGCTTAGAAAATCGGTGTGATTTCGGCAGCGTAACGGCGTGACATAAGAATTCATAAAAAAAGGCTGATGAGAGAGAAAGGGGTTCCTCATCATATTTACATGTAATGGACAGTAATAAGGTCATATAGATACATTTCCCAACAATTGAAAAGGAATTTAGATTCATGATACAAAAGTATTGCTTGAATATAGTAGAGGAGAAAAAGGTTCCTTTCGGAATTTCGGCATAGTAACGGGTGTACATGGGAGGAATTTAATGAGAGAGAAAGGGGTATCCCATCATTCAAACAATAAGAGGGCAGTATGGGAGAGGTGCGAAACCATACCCCAACATTAATAAATGAAATTAAAAGGGCAATACAACTTAAAGAAAATTGACAAAAATGAGAAAGGAAGAAAAACCCTTACTTGGAAGTGTGCTTCCAAAGCCTAGAGAGAGGCTTGTGAGAGGCTTCTTGGGAGCTTGGGGCACCTTGGGAGGATTCTAGAGAGAGTAGGGCAGAGGTTGGACGAACTTCAAGGGCTTTGAGTGAGGAGGAAGTGGGAGCTTGGGTGGGTTTATATAGGAAAGGTGAGAGAATTCTTTATTATTTAGGTTTGGGACCCCTTATATTAAAATAATCCAAACCACAAACCATCCCATGGTATTTGCCCATGGTTTCTGGAAAAGGAAAGAGGAAAAAAATATTTTACAAGGCCAAGGTCTGAACTTATTAAAAAATTAGGGTTGCTTATGTGGAGGTGAGTCACACTCCCATGGAAATTAATTTAAAAAGGCAAAGTGTTGAATAAGTCTTGAGGGCTCCATTAATGCTTTGAAAAGTGAGTCAAACAAACCCAAAACCTCATTATTTTAATGATAAAACATATATTGGCCGAACATAAGGGTTATGGTATTTTATTACATCACCATTGGGTCATTATGATGTCATAAAACACATTATATATTTAAATGGTATTTAATTTTTACCCAAAAATTTGACTGTCTCAGAAAATTATGAAAAATTCACCATTGGATAATTTCGACGTCCTGATTCCAAAAATAATATTTATTTTATCTAAATAATTTTCTAAATATGTGAATTTTCACTTTTAAAATAAAAACTGACATTTATAAAAAATTCACGGGTTTTGACAGAAATGGCTTTCAAACCTTAATAAAAATTTTAATTGCATTCATAAAATTATAAGATCATTTATATTTAATAAAAATTAATTTAATATTAATAATAATATTTTATTAAAATATTATTTAATTCAAAAATCCTTTAATTTAATAAAATATAATTCTTAGTTAAATAATAACTAAAAACATCATTTGTACTTTAAAAACTAATTACAATGCATCAAAAATGACTAGAAATTATATTCATTATTATATACAAAAATAATGTAAATGAACATGGTGCTACTTATTTGTTACATAACCCCTTAAAATAGCCGCATAAGACCTAAGGGTAAGGTGTGCGATGGTGACAGACTCTTGGGGTTTCTCGGATAACATCGCTCGAGTGGTGATCTCTATCAACTTCCATTTTTCCCGTAGACGATCACGTTTGAGCTTGACTTGATGAAGCTCAGATTGGGCTTGGTCATGGGCAAAGCCCAAAGACGCCACCTCCTTTCCGAGCTCCGACAAATGGGCTTCGTAAGGGGCAATTATACTGGATGAGGCCATCGCTTCCTTTGTCTGAGTAGAAAATTGGTTCGTTAAAGCCTTATATTTAAACTACCCAGATGATCACTGTTCAATGGCTATAAAAGTAACGGTCACAAATCTTAACGTAAAACTTAAAGAAGTTGACATCTTATAAAAACATTTTTCATAAAGAAACATTTAACTGGATCAAGAGGGATTTTCCATTAATGAAACTTTGGGTCGAAGTCACGGATCGCTAATGCTTTCCGCATAGCTGTCGAAGCATTTTCTTGAGGGCACATCGGACAATTTCCTCATAGCTGTCGAAGTCACGGATCGCTAATGCTTTCCGCAAGCTAGGCTTCAGCCCACCAAAGAAGTGGTCAACCTTGCATTCGGGGGTAACGACAAAGCCGGAAGCGTATCGTGCAAGCCTTGTGACGTTTGCCTCATACGCTCCCATAGATTCCTCATCTTTCTGCTTGAGGGAAAGGAAGTCCCTTTCCATCTTAAGACGGAGGGTGCGTGGAAAATATTTATCGAAAAACATCTTCCGGAATACCTTCCATTCCAAAGAATCGATCTCCTCCTCAGGCTTCGTATTTTTGATCAACGTCCACCATTGATCAGCTTCACCCTCCATACGATAAGCCGCCAGGAGAACCTTCTCTTTTTCAGAGCATTGGAGGATGGAGAATATCTTTTCAATGGAGTTGATCCATTGTTCAGCAATCGTGGGATCGGATGATCCACTAAAAGTAGGAGGCCTTTGTCTCATGAAGCTTTCAATAGTGACTTGTTCTTTCTTAGGGGGGGTTGAACGTTCCTCTTGACCAGTGTTTCTATTCCAAACTTGAGTTAGCTGAGAGAGAAGCGTGACAAAGTTCGCAATTCCCACTCCCACTGGATTGGGCATCTCATAAGTACAATCATCACACTGATCTTCACAACGGTTATTAGCCCGAGTTCTCCTATTACCGGCCATTGGCTGGAATAAAAGGAATGTTAGGGGTAACACATAAAGGGTAATCCAAATACAAAAGTTGATGACTTATAAATAAACTTTAATCTCTTTAACTCATGAGTCTATAGGATTCAATCCAGGCTTTTCATGATCTTCCTTCTAACATATATTCTTAGGGGCATTTTTCCCTTAATAAGGGTTCATACTAAGATTGTGAATTTATCAAAACATATCCCCCGGGAGTGTCGTAACCAAGAGTGCAGCAAGGCCCGTTGTCGTGAACCAGTTCCCGTTCGAGTCTAGCTCAAAGCGGTGTTTTCGGGTTTTACCCCTAGGATACATCTGTGCCAGAGCCGCCTCTACCTGCTCGTATCCAGACAGGGATGTATTTGTTTAATAAAACACTTACTTAGTATTTACCAAAACATAGGGATGTTTTTATTATGCTTAGTCTTGTATCTAAGGCTTTACTAGGGTTTCCTAATCCCAAAAATAACTAAACCTATCCTCTGATACCAACTATGACAACCCTGCTTTTTATTACAACTTAAACATGCTTTATTACATAAAACTTCACTTGATACAACAAATAAGATCGAGAGGTTTAGTGTCTTTGTGGATTAGGATAATTACATAAAAACTTTAAACTTGAAATACAACATCCTTATTGAAAACATCCTTTACAAGACCACTACATTCCTTCGTACTTAGCATTGCATGGGATAACCTGAGGACATGCATAAGAAAAGGGTGAGCTATAAAGCCCAGTAAGGGAGTACACAATTAATAACATGAGGAGTACAATACATGTTAGGCAATAGGCATATCAATAGAGAATAAGAGAGACATGAACATAAAGGCATGATAAAGCATGATAATCATAACATGGAAATGTGGCAACAACACTTAACATTGAATTAGCATGAGCCAAGGCTCATTGCACATGGAGCATGAGTAAACCCTCATTGCACTTGAAGCACGAGTAAACCCTCGTTGCACTTGAATTAGCATGATTCAACACTCATTGCACATGACGTATCATGATACTATACTTTACCCAATGCATTAGAGCGCTATCAGGGCGCACCCTTCTTAAACATTTCATTTCATGTATAAGTGTGCCACATGGATCATAAAACATGGATTCATAAAACATAATCATTTATTCCACGATAAAGGAATGTGGAATTCATAAATGAAACTTTACAATCAATAAGTAAACGTGCATAAAGGTGAATACCCTTGATGGAGAAATTGGCATGATATTCACTACACAATGATATTGGCTTAGAAAATCGGTGTGATTTCGGCAGCGTAACGGCGTGACATAAGAATTCATAAAAAAAGGCTGATGAGAGATAAAGGGGTTCCTCATCATATTTACATGTAATGGACAGTAATAAGGTCATATAGATACATGTCCCAACAATTGAAAAGGAATTTAGATTCATGATACAAAAGTATTGCTTGAATATAGAAGAGGAGAAAAAGGTTCCTTTCGGAATTTCGGCATAGTAACGGGTGTACATGGGAGGCATTTAATGAGAGAGAAAGGGGTCTCCCATCATTCAAACAATAAGAGGGCAGTATGGGAGAGGTGCGAAACCATACCCCAACATTCATAAATGAAATTAAAAGGGCAATACAACTTAAAGAAAATTGACAAAAATGAGAAAGAAAGAAAAACCCTTACTTGGAAGTGTGCTTCCAAAGCCTTGAGAGAGGCTTGTGAGAGGCTTCTTGGGAGCTTGGGGCACCTTGGGAGGATTCTAGAGAGAGTAGGGCAGAGGTTGGACGAACTTCAAGGGCTTTGAGTGAGGAGGAAGTGGGAGCTTGGGTGGGTTTATATAGGAAAGGTGAGAGAATTCTTTATTATTTAGGTTTGGGACCCCTTATATTAAAATAATCCAAACCACAAACAATCCCATGGTATTTTCCCATGGTTTCTGGAAAAGGAAAGAGGAAAACAATATTTTACAAGGCCAAGGTCCGAACTTATTAAAAAATTAGGGTTGCTTATGTGGAGGTGAGTCACACTCCCATGGAAATTAATTTAAAAAGGCAAAGTGTTGAATAAGTCTTGAGGGCTCCATTAATGCTTTGAAAAGTGAGTCAAACAAACCCAAAACCTCATTATTTTAATTCTAAAACACATATTGGCCGAACATAAGGGTTATGGTATTTTATTACATCACCATTGGGTCATTATGATGTCATAAAACACATTATATATTTAAATGGTATTTAATTTTTACCCAAAAATTTGACTGTCTCAGAAAATTATGAAAAATTCACCATTGGATAATTTCGACGTCCTGATTCCAAAAATAATATTTATTTTATCTAAATAATTTTCTAAATATGTGAATTTTCACTTTTAAAATAAAAACTGACATTTATAAAAAATTCACGGGTTTTGACAGAAATGGCTTTCAAACCTTAATAAAAATTTTAATTGCATTCATAAAATTATAAGATCATTTATATTTAATAAAAATTAATTTAATATTAATAATAATATTTTATTAAAATATTATTTAATTCAAAAATCCTTTAATTTAATAAAATATAATTCTTAGTTAAATAATAACTAAAAACATCATTTGTACTTTAAAAACTAATTACAATGCATCAAAAATGACTAGAAATTATATTCATTATTATATACAAAAATAATGTAAATGAACATGGTGCTACTTATTTGTTACATAACCCCTTAAAATAGCCGCATAAGACCTAAGGGTAAGGTGTGCGATGGTGACAGACTCTTGGGGTTTCTCGGATAACATCGCTCGAGTGGTGATCTCTATCAACTTCCATTTTTCCCGTAGACGATCACGTTTGAGCTTGACTTGATGAAGCTCAGATTGGGCTTGGTCATGGGCAAAGCCCAAAGACGCCAACTCCTTTCCGAGCTCCGACAAATGGGCTTCGTAAGGGGCAATTATACTGGATGAGGCCATCGCTTCCTTTGTCTGAGTAGAAAATTGGTTCGTTAAAGCCTTATATTTAAACTACCCAGATGATCACTGTTCAATGGCTATAAAAGTAACGGTCACAAATCTTAACGTAAAACTTGAAGAAGTTGACATCTTATAAAAACATTTTTCATAAAGAAACATTTAACTGGATCAAGAGGGATTTTCCATTAATGAAACTTTGGGTCGAAGTCACGGATCGCTAATGCTTTCCGCATAGCTGTCGAAGCATTTTCTTGAGGGCACATCGGACAATTTCCTCATAGCTGTCGAAGTCACGGATCGCTAATGCTTTCCGCAAGCTAGGCTTCAGCCCACCAAAGAAGTGGTCAACCTTGCATTCGGGGGTAACGACAAAGCCGGAAGCGTATCGTGCAAGCCTTGTGACGTTTGCCTCATACGCTCCCATAGATTCCTCATCTTTCTGCTTGAGGGAAAGGAAGTCCCTTTCCATCTTAAGACGGAGGGTGCGTGGAAAATATTTATCGAAAAACATCTTCCGAAATACCTTCCATTCCAAAGAATCGATCTCCTCCTCAGGCTTCGTATTTTTGATCAACGTCCACCATTGATCAGCTTCACCCTCCATACCATAAGCCGCCAGGAGAACCTTCTCTTTTTCAGAGCATTGGAGGATGGAGAATATCTTTTCAATGGAGTTGATCCATTGTTCAGCAATCGTGGGATCGGATGATCCACTAAAAGTAGGAGGCCTTTGTCTCATGAAGCTTTCAATAGTGACTTGTTCTTTCTTAGGGGGGGTTGAACGTTCCTCTTGACCAGTGTTTCTATTCCAAACTTGAGTTAGCTGAGAGAGAAGCGTGACAAAGTTCGCAATTCCCACTCCCACTGGATTGGGCATCTCATAAGTACAATCATCACACTGATCTTCACAACGGTTATTAGCCCGAGTTCTCCTATTACCGGCCATTGGCTGGAATAAAAGGAATGTTAGGGGTAACACATAAAGGGTAATCCAAAGACAAAAGTTGATGACTTATAAATAAACTTTAATCTCTTTAACTCATGAGTCTATAGGATTCAATCCAGGCTTTTCATGATCTTCCTTCTAACATATATTCTTAGGGGCATTTTTCCCTTAATAAGGGTTCATACTAAGATTGTGAATTTATCAAAACATATCCCCCGGGAGTGTCGTAACCAAGAGTGCAGCAAGGCCCGTTGTCGTGAACCAGTTCCCGTTCGAGTCTAGCTCAAAGCGGTGTTTTCGGGTTTTACCCCTAGGATACATCTGTGCCAGAGCCGCCTCTACCTGCTCGTATCCAGACAGGGATGTATTTGTTTAATAAAACACTTACTTAGTATTTACCAAAACATAGGGATGTTTTTATTATGCTTAGTCTTGTATCTAAGGCTTTACTAGGGTTTCCTAATCCCAAAAATAACTAAACCTATCCTCTGATACCAACTATGACAACCCTGCTTTTTATTACAACTTAAACATGCTTTATTACATAAAACTTCACTTGATACAACAAAGAAGATCGAGAGGTTTAGTGTCTTTGGGGATTAGGATAATTACATAAAAACTTTAAACTTGAAATACAACATCCTTATTGAAAACATCCTTTACAAGACCACTACATTCCTTCGTACTTAGCATTGCATGGGATAACCTGAGGACATGCATAAGAAAAGGGTGAGCTATAAAGCCCAGTAAGGGAGTACACAATTAATAACATGAGGAGTACAATACATGTTAGGCAATAGGCATATCAATAGAGAATAAGAGAGACATGAACATAAAGGCATGATAAAGCATGATAATCATAACATGGAAATGTGGCAACAACACTTAACATTGAATTAGCATGAGCCAAGGCTCATTGCACATGGAGCATGAGTAAACCCTCATTGCACTTGAAGCACGAGTAAACCCTCGTTGCACTTGAATTAGCATGATTCAACACTCATTGCACATGACGTATCATGATACTATACTTTACCCAATGCATTAGAGCGCTATCAGGGCGCACCCTTCTTAAACATTTCATTTCATGTATAAGTGTGCCACATGGATCATAAAACATGGATTCATAAAACATAATCATTTATTCCACGATAAAGGAATGTGGAATTCATACATGAAAATTTACAATCAATAAGTAAACGTGCATAAAGGTGAATACCCTTGATGGAGAAATTGGCATGATATTCACTACACAATGATATTGGCTTAGAAAATCGGTGTGATTTCGGCAGCGTAACGGCGTGACATAAGAATTCATAAAAAAAGGCTGATGAGAGATAAAGGGGTTCCTCATCATATTTACATGTAATGGACAGTAATAAGGTCATATAGATACATGTCCCAACAATTGAAAAGGAATTTAGATTCATGATACAAAAGTATTGCTTGAATATAGAAGAGGAGAAAAAGGTTCCTTTCGGAATTTCGGCATAGTAACGGGTGTACATGGGAGGCATTTAATGAGAGAGAAAGGGGTCTCCCATCATTCAAACAATAAGAGGGCAGTATGGGAGAGGTGAGAAACCATACCCCAACATTCATAAATGAAATTAAAAGGGCAATACAACTTAAAGAAAATTGACAAAAATGAGAAAGAAAGAAAAACCCTTACTTGGAAGTGTGCTTCCAAAGCCTTGAGAGAGGCTTGTGAGAGGCTTCTTGGGAGCTTGGGGCACCTTGGGAGGATTCTAGAGAGAGTAGGGCAGAGGTTGGACGAACTTCAAGGGCTTTGAGTGAGGAGGAAGTGGGAGCTTGGGTGGGTTTATATAGGAAAGGTGAGAGAATTCTTTATTATTTAGGTTTGGGACCCCTTATATTAAAATAATCCAAACCACAAACAATCCCATGGTATTTTCCCATGGTTTCTGGAAAAGGAAAGAGGAAAACAATATTTTACAAGGCCAAGGTCCGAACTTATTAAAAAATTAGGGTTGCTTATGTGGAGGTGAGTCACACTCCCATGGAAATTAATTTAAAAAGGCAAAGTGTTGAATAAGTCTTGAGGGCTCCATTAATGCTTTGAAAAGTGAGTCAAACAAACCCAAAACCTCATTATTTTAATTCTAAAACACATATTGGCCGAACATAAGGGTTATGGTATTTTATTACATCACCATTGGGTCATTATGATGTCATAAAACACATTATATATTTAAATGGTATTTAATTTTTACCTAAAAATTTGACTGTCTCAGAAAATTATGAAAAATTCACCATTGGATAATTTCTACGTCCTGATTCCAAAAATAATATTTATTTTATCTAAATAATTTTCTAAATATGTGAATTTTCACTTTTAAAATAAAAACCGACATTTATAAAAAATTCACGGGTTTTGACAGAAATGGCTTTCAAACCTTAATAAAAATTTTAATTTCATTCATAAAATTATAAGATCATTTATATTTAATAAAAATTAATTTAATATTAATAATAATATTTTATTAAAATATTATTTAATTCAAAAATCCTTTAATTTAATAAAATATAATTCTTAATTAAATAATAACTAAAAACATCATTTGTACTTTAAAAACTAATTACAATGCATCAAAAATGACTAGAAATTATATTCATTATTATATACAAAAATAATGTACATGAACATGGTGCTACTTATTTGTTACATAACCCCTTAAAATAGCCGCATAAGACCTAAGGGTAAGGTGTGTGATGGTGACAGACTCTTGGGGTTGTTCGGATAACATCGCTCGAGTGGTGATCTCTATCAACTTCCATTTTTCCCGTAGACGATCACGTTAGAGCTTGACTTGATGAAGCTCAGCTTGGGCATGGTCAAGGGCAAAGCCCAAAGACGCCACCTCCTTTCCGAGCTCCGACAAATGGGCTTCGTAAGGGGCAATTCTACTGGATGAGGCCATCGCTTCCTTTGTCTGAGTAGAAAATTGGTTCGTTAAAGCCTTATATTTAAACTACCCAGATGATCACTGTTCAACAGCTATAAAAGTAACGGTCACAAATCTTAACGTAAAACTTAAAGTAGTTGACATCTTATAAAAACATTTTTCATAAAGAAACATTTAACTGGATCAAGAGGGATTTTCCATTAATGAAACTTTGGGTCGTTACATCTCTCCCAAAAGAAAGTCACGCTGGAACCCATCAAATCTCAATACTCAAATAGGGTATCTCACCCATCCCCTATGGGGGGATCCTAATATACTAATGGAAACACTAAATATCTAATCTCACAAATAGGGGATCTCACTCAGGACTATTGTGGGAAACCATGAACATAATATGGTACCCCGAAGATCATATCTCTCTGATAGGGGATCACCGTCTCCGTAGTGTTGGTCACGGCAATTCCGTGAACCCCATCTGGACCAACCAACTTAGTAGGGGATCATATAGCTAATGACACAAAAAATCCAACTAAAACTATACACTATATAGGGGATCATATATTTGATGGTGCCACAAACCCTACTAAGATAACTTTCTAGATATGGGGTAACTTCTCATTTAGTGTTGGTCATATAGATACCATGAACCCCACCTAGGGATGTTTGTAAAATAGAGGATTCCACCCTGGGCTCATAGAGGGATACACCTTCCATATCTAATATCATCATTTTGAGGGGATGAAAATCTTATATTGAGGATGTAATACCACATTATACCCTCATTAGGATAGACCATGGGAACTCTCTCAACCGATACTAGTATATACGTTGATAACATAAGAAACCCACAAAATTCACCACGTGTCGCATATATAACATGAAAACCATGGCCACCATTGCTTCCACCATGGAAATATACTCATGATAGTCTACTCAAAGGTCTTGATATGTGTCCTAAAGATGGAGATGTGTGAGGGAGAAGCATACGAGAGGTGTAGATGGCATGTCCCATAATACATTGTGGGTCTCTAGAAAACGGACCCTAGCATTGTTTCCTCTCATTACTCATCAAGTATTTTGTAATATACACAGAGTGTACCTTATATGACATGTAGTTTGATCCCATATGATCTAGTGGGCATGTTCTTTCCCATACTCAGTTTTCTGTCCATGTCAACCCACATGACATGTACCCTTTGCACAGGATGTGTCTTCGCTATCTAGCTACTTGGACTTGTCCCCATCTCATACAAATTTCTAGAAACATGTTCCCATTTTCAAAACACCATTTACATGTAAATGTCTATGTAATTCAACCTCTGTACACCCTAGGGGCCTTGGTCATGTACTCGTACACGACCATTTCCCCTAACATGGTAGGCCTACCTGTGTCTTCATCCACACAACCTAGGATCACTACACTATGTGGGTCTATATTACATGGTGTATAGTACCCAAAGTCCATATTCCCTAAACATGAATAACACAAGATGCCTGATCCTATTATAAACGCCATGTGATTGGGAATTACAATTGGGAATCCCCTGTGAGCCACCTGAAACTCCCTAATTTCCATCAAAACCCATAGATCTACCCACAAGGGATATCAAGATGTTGTAATGAGGCTATAAAACCATAAAACAATGAGTAAAATGGGATCAAAAAGTAAATATCATAAATACTCACACCTTTTGGCGAAATGTCGATTCTTTGGGTCTAAAATGATGCTCGGAACCTACTGCACCTTGATCCGTTGATAATCGACATCAAAAACAGGGATTAGCAACACCACCTCACCTTAGTTCATCTTCAGGTCATCTCTCACCATGGGAGAACCTCCCCTATTTTTTCCTTATACTAGAATCCAAATGGGGGTAGGCTAATTAATTTAATTTTATTGCATTAATAAAACTCCATTTAACACCCCTATAACGATCTCCACAAACTCGGTGTTTGTTGCTGACAAAAATTATTTATCACCTAGGGAAAACCTCACATTCTAACTCACCCATAGTCTCAGATTTCTTATCTAAAACTCTACTCACATGTTACTCCACTTTTTCTAAAAAACTGCTCAAGCATGATAAAATATATTTATTATTTTTAATCTCACTACTCTGAGGATCTTTGAATCCCGAAATCCCATGCTGACACAACGCCTGGCTTCAGAAATATTCTAAAAAATATTCCAAAGTCTTACATGGAAAAACCAGATTCTCTATAGATTCATATATCATTTGAATAATAATAATATTATTATTAAGTCTCGGGGTTCACTAAGAATTAAGGAATTAGTAAGGGGGTTATATGAAAATAGGAAACATTAAAGTATCCTTGATTTATATCTAGTTATATCTATTTTCTATGATTATTTGGTTGTTCTCAAAGGATAGATAAAAACTCTCTCAATCCCTAGAGAGAACTCAAACACACACAAAAGATCTTGAGTGTGAATCAACTTCACTTATCAAGTGATCAAGAGAGATCAAAGAGTTTATCTTCCATGAATAACTTTATACTGCAATTAACAATGAATGGCGCAAGTGACCAGGACTGGCCATGCTAGCACCAAATGTTTATACATTCATATATTGAGATTCTAGTGCACATGTGGATCATTTTTAGATGGATTCTACTCTAGGATCCTATGACACAATGATGGTACAATCTGATTAGGTAAACCAAATCATCAACAAATAAATAATTACAAGTTAAGGTAATTCTATATATGCTTATAAATTAACTTTAAATTACTTTTGATGATCCCCCTCTTCAATTTACTATGTTTAAAAATATTAAGTCAAGTAATATATGATTTTAATCTACTATTAATGATGTCATTCTTCATGTACATATTGGATCATTCATAAATAAATTATAAAATATGAGTTGGTCAGGCCAACCAAGCACTTCCACTGTGACCAGAACCTACAAAGTTGAAACAGAAGAGGAATCTTATCAAATATCATATCCTCCAAACCAAATCTATAATGTATTTCTATATTTTTTATGTGATGAACTATTTCCCTAGAGTCAAACCATTTAGTTTGTTTAAAATCCAACTCTAGTGATATGATTTTTTATTTCTTCATGAGTTAACCATGGTCTTCCGACACAATTATAATGAATGCATGAAATAAGCCTCCCCTCTAAATAATTGTTGAAATATAAATCCAAAAATATTTCAATCTTATTCTGAAACTCATTTTATGCCTATTCAAGAGCATATATCCAACTTCAATCCATTAGGAGATCAAAAACATTATACTGCATGCAATAAAATGACTCTTAATTAGTTGATCGACTTTGTTGAAAAGATAATGATCATATCAGAAAAACATATATTTTTATAAATTTATAAAAGTATAATGTATATAATTTATGAAATTAAAAATATTATAAATATATATATCTAAAAGTATATATAATAAACCAAAGTATAAAATTAAATATTATAAAATTACAAAAGTAAAAAAGGTAAATAAAAAAGTATAAAAGCTTAAATAATTTATAGAAGTACATATAATTTATAAAAGTGTAGAAATTTATAAAAATATAAATAAATAAAAGTATAATTTGTAAACTTATAAAAGTAAAAAACAATTAAAAAATTTATAATAGTAATAAAATATAAAAGTAAAATAAATATTAATAAAAGTATTAAAATATTGATTTATATTTATTATATCAATAATTTTTTAAAATTATTGATTAATTTTTATAGAAAGGTTGATTAATATTGAAAAAATTATAAAATTAATGATTAATATTGACTAATATTGATAAAAGTATAGAAATTATGAAAGTATAAAAGTATATATAAGAGTATAAATTTTAAAAGTATATAAATGTATAAAAGTATACAGTTATATATAATTTATAAAATTATAAAATTATATATAATTTATTAAGGTATATAGTTAAAATTATATTTAATTTTAAAAAGTATAATAACATATAATTTATAATTTATAAAATTAAAAAATTACATTTATAAAAATAATAAAAATAATTTGATTAATATTTATAAATTTGTAAAAGTACTGATTAATACTGATAAATATATAAAAGTATACAATTATAATTTATAAAATTATATATCTTTATGAAAGTATAATTTTTTATATAATTTATAAGATTATACAGTTCAAAAATATATAATTTATAAAAGTATAAAAGTATATTTAAATCTAAATAGTTTAAGTTCATAATTACATGATAAATATATATAAATGTATGTGGTATTTTTTTATTACTGAACGGTGGTTGGATGAGAGTAATGAAACAATATGAATTAAAACTATAAAACCCTAATCAATGCCTCGAAATAACATCTAGTTTTTAAAAAACCACATAAAAAATATGAATGAGAACAATGAAGCCATTATCAACAACTTAGATACTAAAAATATTTTTGTAAATAATTAAAAAACCAACAATCATATACATTTGATATAATATCATGATAAAAGAGGTGGGAGTGGTTTTTTCTAGTTGTTTCAAAAAAACAAATTTGATAGGTATGGGTTTATTTTAAAAAATGTTATTAAAGGTGTTTAAGCCCCTCACGCCTTTTTTCAATTTTTTTGGAGGCTAACGGCATGAGGGGATTCAATTCATTTTGCCCTGGTTAAGATCCAAAATAATTGGATGTTTTAATTGAAACACCCCAACCCTAGTTTCCTAGAGTCGGTGCATTATTACATAACATTGGCATGATACAAGGAATTATGTCCTGAAAGACCAATCAGTTTAATATCCTTGGAAGTAATCGATACATTAATAAGTTTTTCATTACATTATGAAATAAAAAGATCAACAACATTTTGTTTCCTTTTTAATAGACTTATATCTTTAGCCTATCCCTGCAGGTCAGTGATAAAATACTTCTTCACATCTTGGGAAAAATAAAACATAGAAATGGGTGAGATTTGATGCTCATTAAGGATAACAATATAGTGGAAACTTTCATAAATAAGAATAAACATTTAAGGAAATGTATAAGACTAAAACAAAAGTCTTTTAAACTTCTGCATAATATGACAAAGATAAAATAAAATAATTCCATTTAATTATTCACAAGGATATTATAATCGTCGAATAATAAAATGACATATAAACAACCACTTTTATAATGATGTAACGCATAATTCCAGACTTCATAACCACATAGTCAAGGACTTGTGTGAAGACTACAAATAATATGTTTTTAATCCCTTGTGCCAAGACACTAGTTGGTCTCATGAGACCTACCGTTGCATCGAGGAGCTATAGTGGGATCCACCCATCAATTACTAAGTCCAATGCATTCCTCATATGAAAATGTTTAAACATAACATAAGAATTTGTATTAAAACTAGCATACAAAATGTCAATACTTTATCCATAAAAAATGGATGGTATAAAAATAACACATCCACCGTCAAACACATCACAAAACCTTTAGTACAATATGAAATATTTTGTTCATAATAAATCAACCTCGATCAAGAATAATATTCAGTAAATAATGTTGAAATAGTTGAAAATGATTAGTGAAACTCTTTGAAAGAAATATCCCTTTTTCATGAAAAAATTTTTAAAGTAACATAATTGACAAAGGACGTCATTTAAACGATATTTTTGAATCAAAGTGCCTCGTACTACTTTTAAACTTTTGAAAAGAATTATCATTTTAAAACATTCATGTCCATATAAATAAATCCTTAAAAACATTTTAAAAACATGGACATTAATGAGAATGTTTTAGAAGAATAAATCTTTAAAACATTTAAAATGATGTTTTATTTAAAGAGTCCCCTAAAACAATCCTTTTGAAAAGTCTTTTATGAAACATGGACATGGATAATAAATATGTCCTAGTAAAAAAATACAAATAAAAAATCTCATATAATAATGATATTGAGGAATTAAAATTAATAAAAACATTATAATATCATTAGAATAAATGGTTTCATGATATAATATGTTAAAGGACATTATATACAACATATAATAGTGAATTGGGGCATAACGACAAAGAGGTCTCAAAGGAATGTAAATTGAGACGAAATACATTATAAAGACCGTATCCTTAGATTTTGGATGATTCAATCAAATAATTATGTGTGAAAAAAATAAATACACTCAATATAATTGGATATTCAGTGTAAATCAATCAGATTACTTTCACATGTATTCTTGTAAAAACAAAACCAATTACTTGAATGTTTAACTCAATGAATGGAAATTGAGTTAAGATTACCATTAAAAAGTTCATATCAATAGAATGTGAATTTATCAATGGATTTATTATGTGTATCAATGGTATATCCATAGAAAGGGGAGTGTAAATTACTACATAAATAATAAATAGTGATTCCCCCCATAATCTTGGAGTAAAATAATCAATGATGTTTGCGTAAATCACAATGAGTGGAAATCAAAATTTGAAATTCCCTTAATGATTTGGTAACTTAGGAAACATACACCCCATAAAGGAAGGATCATAAAATGATTATTTAAATACCCACAAATTTAATTATATTACGCAAACAATACAATCATGGGCAGTACATACACCACACAAAAGGTAGTAGTGGAAAATATAGCATGAATCTCACGGGAATGAAAGTGAGATGAAAACCACTTACTTGTACTTTTCCATAGTCAATGTTTTTTTAAACTCCTATATAATAGTTAAAAAATTTCTATTAAATTATAAAATAACTATATACATAAATCTGATATCATATATGATCTTATAATATTGCATTGTTAATAATATTTTAGTGGTATCATCATTTCGGGTGTTAACTGATTCGTTTTCCTTTTTATGTTTGGTTATGTAGGCCATGTTTGTTATTGATAGGATGTATTTGATTCATATAGAGAAGTATATTATGTTCATAAACATTAATTTTAATCATAATATTAAAAGTATTCTTGAATCATTATGATTAGGAATAAATCTCATCGCGTTCGTGGCGACGGTTATCCGTACGTACTCATGAGCGACAATATCATTATATTGATGGTTAAATTGTGTGTAATTGGGTAGTATATCATATATACAGAATCATTAAAATGTAATATATATTATTTACATCATCAATACTCATTATTATACCCATACAAATAATGATGTGTTTGAATAACAAACTACACCACGACGTGGAGACGGTAATCCTTATGTACGCACGTATGGTGAAATTGTCATTTATAGGATGGATAGAGTAATGAATATGGTTTTAAAATTTTTATAATAACATAACAGTATATATAATTTATTGGAGTTATTATTTTATAATGGAAACAACAAAGAAAGAGTATGTGTAAGAAGACAAGAACATGAAAGAGGTGATAAAATATTTACCTCTTCTTCGGGTTCTTCCTTTTGATTTGATCAAATGGGCTCCATTGGTTGGATTTTTAACCAAATTCAGTCCTCTAGGATGAAGGGGTAAGTTTTTGAGGATATTTTGGAAGGGTTTTGTTCAGCCAAAAGGCTTTTGAGGTGTGAAATTAAGAGAAGGGGAAGTTCCCTTTCATAAGAGAGGTGAGGGTCAGTTTAGGAAAACCTTGAAATATTACTTTATAATAAAATCATTTTCTGTTTATAATGGCTTCAAAATAAATTATTTAAAGTATAAGGTGGGTATAGATCTAAAAAATCTCTACCAATATGTTTTAGACATATTTAGGTCATCATATTAACCTTATCTTTTAGATTTAACTCTAAATTAAATAGTTTCACATTTACAATGTCTCTTTGTATTTTTATATTATATGGTTAATAAACATACAATAGAAAGCCAAGAGAACCCCATGTGGTTCATTATTAATATATAAAAGCTTGTCTAAGTTTTTTATCCGAACCATGGATTTTTAAGAATATTATATCAATTAATAAAATTATATTTTTTTTAAAAATTCAATTTTGTAAATTTTGACACTATTTAGTATATGATTTTTTTGAAAGCCATAAAAACATTATAACTTAAAATTAAATTTATTTAAACAGCCCTAACATGACATATTAACCTATAAAATTAGTTGAATTCATAATAAGACTAAATTTACATTTATTTGGATATTTATAATATCAATTATTTTAATATTTCATTAATAAGGTAATTATTACATCATCATTGCGTCATAAATAAATAAAAATATATATTGTCTAAAAATTATAAATAAAATACCATTATGTAGGAAATATTTTTAAATTTTTAATTAATATTTATAGTTGAATTTATATTTTGTGTAACCCTATATTAAAAATTGTATACTTATTAAACATTGAATTTAACTCTTCTAACTCTTCTTTAAAAAAAATAATAATAAATGTCCTAATCTAATCCTAGTGGAACAAAGAGGATCATATTTTATTCATAATGTTGTTTTTTGTATAATTATACATATAAAATAGAATTAAGACATGTGTTAGGGTAATTATGATATCATTTTTTGCCTTAATTACCCTATTTACTTTTAACCGTGGTAAATAAACGTCAAAAGTTACTATTCACTAAAAAAATATTTTCATCTTATTGAACCCCATTTTACATTCTGATATAAACCGTGTCTCTGGGATTTTTGAAATTCAACTCACAGAAGTGGTAAAATTATGTTGTATTCAAATTTTCAAATGCTCCTAGAAAGTGGGTAAAAGACGGTAAAAAGTTCAATAAAATTTTTATATATCTCAACATATTTTAAAATGACTCCAATGAATTACATTGAACTAATATAGGTATTATGTATCAATTTTTACATAAAATAAATTTATATAAAATAAATAATTATTTTAATAAAAACTCATTTTTAACCAATAACGCGGTGTTTTTCAATATTCATCAAAAATTGAAAGTTTTCAGAAAAAACTAAAACTTCACCCTAAGATAATTTCGATATTCCAAATTCAAAAATGATGTCCATTTTGAAAAATAAAATTTATAGAATTCTAAAACTTGTGTATTTCTATTCATAATGGCTAGTTTGATTGGTTGTGGTGTGTTACAATCTTGAAGTTGCGTAAAATGCAAGCTATTGCATTATTCAAAGGGAAACGTATCATGAAAGCTTGGGGTATTACATCCTTCCCTCCTTCAAATAATTTTTTCCTAAAAATTTCTGTAATACTTCCGCATAAAACGATTTAGGTGGTTCTTCATCATTAGTTCGTCTGGTTCCCATGTTGCCTCTTCCATCTTATGGTTTCTCCATAAAACATTTACCAGACATGTTGTCAGGTTTCTCCGAACTTGTTCTCTTGTATCAAGAATCTTGAAAGGCTCTTCACAATATGATATATCATGTTCTGGTTCAATTTCCTCATAGGTGAGTACTTGTGTTGGGTCAGGCATGTATTTTCTCAATAGTGATACTTGGAACACATCATGAACATTGGAGAGACTTGGAGGCATTTCCAATTGATAAGCTACAACTCCAATTCATTCTAGAATTTCGAAAGGTCTGATGTACCTGGGACTCAATTTACCCATATTACCGAAATGTATAACACCCTTCCATAGAGATACCTTCAAGAAAACGTGATATCCTACCTGAAATTTGAAATCCTTCCTTTAGTTATCGACATAGATCTTTTACCTACTTTGAGATGCTTTGATGTGGGTTTGGATAACCTTCACCTTTTCCATCATTTCCTCAACATGTTTTGGGCCTATGAGTTTTCTTTCAATAACATTATCCCAACAATTTGGTGTACGACATCTCTTTCCATTTAACACTTCATATGGTGCCATCTGAATAATTGAATGGAAGCTATTGTTATAGGAAAAATCTACTAGAGGTAAATATTGATCCCACATACCTTGAAAGTCAAGTGAGAATGATCTAAACATGTCTTATAAGGTTTGAATATTCCGTTCTAATTGTACACCTCATTGAGGGTTATAGCGTCCCACCTTTTTATCACATGAACTTTCATTACATTTTACCAAACCGAGGATCTTTAAGGATTAGTGTCTTGGAAACGAGGAACATAAAACATGAAAACATAAAACATTATTCTTACACACTTGAAAGGATTCTCCTTATGTTAATCCTAGGTTCATTACTATATCTCATAACCTGGGGACATACATCAAAAGAAAGGGTGAGCAGAAGGCCCAGTAAGGGAAACAAGGGGAAACATTTATCATGTGAACTTGAGGTACATCAACAATGTCATGAAAAATAACATTAAGGCATGAGAATGAAATCATGAGGCATATTATAATAAAAATAAAGTTTTTCATAACATGAAGATGTGGCTAAAACATTTAATATTGAAAATCATTTCTGTTTCACCAAGGTTCATCCCCAAGGTGCCATTAAAAATTACCAAGGTTATTCACCAAGGCGTCGTTAAAAATGGTAATCTCTAGAGATTAAGTCTTTACCCAATGAATTGGAGCGCTATCAGGGCGCACCTTTGAAATTTCTATATTATAATGTGAGACACATGTTTCATCATCAATCATTTCATAAACAACCCATATAGCATAAAAGAAATGGGTTTCATTTCATAATCATAACGTTTTAAAACTGCTTTAAAGACATGATCTTTATGTCACTTTAAACCCAAGGAAAGGGAAAGCAGGTCTCATGTATATAAACCAAAGAATTTAAAGTAGAAAAACTTGGTATATATGTGAATAAACCTATATAAGAGAGAGCTTTGAATTTTCACTTAATAATATAAAAGATCTTTTGAAAAAGAGAGAGACATTTTGAGATGGAAATTTTGTAGCATAATGGCTATGTTTCGGGGTTTTAAAAAACATTTAAAAGAGAGGGGACATGGGTAAAACATTCATAAACGACCCATAAAACAGTAGAGGGACAGAATATAAGGGAGTTAAGAAAATGTTATTGAAATTTTAAAGATATAACATATGAAATTAAGAACATGAAATGAAGACAAAAAATAATATTTCTCTTATGAAAATTCGGTAGCCTAACGATGTCACTTAAACTTCAAAAAAAATGAATTGATGAGATCAAATAGGGCCTCTCGTCATATGAACATAAATGATAAGTATTATATATATAGATATCATACCCCAAAATAATAAAAAATGATATTTAAAGACTTGACATGAAAGTAGAACTTTGAAAATTGAGAAAGGTGAAAGAATCCCTGAAAAATTCGGTAGCCTAACGGCGTCACTTAAAACATCCAAAAATGGATTGACGAGATCAAATAGGGTCTCTCATAATATGAAAATAAATTATAAGTATGATATATATAGATATAATACCCCAACATAATAAAAAGGAATTTGAAATACTGACATGAAAGTAGAACTTTGAAAAATGAGAAAGGTGAAAGAATACCTTAAAAATTCGGCAGCCTAACGGCGCCACTTAAACATAAAAAAAAATGAATTGACGAGATCAATATAGAGTCTCTCATAATATGAAAATAAAATATCATTATGATAGATATATAGATAATACCCCAACATAATAAAAAGGAACTTTAAAGACTTGACATGAAAGTAGAACTTTGAAACATGAGAAAGGTGAACGAATCCCTTAAAAATTCGACAGCCTAACGGCGCCACTTAAACTTCAACAAAAATTAATTGAAGAGATAAAAATAGGGTCTCTCATCATATGAACATAAAATATCAGTATGACAGATATATATATCATACCCCAACATAATAAAAAAAACATTAAAGACCTGACATGAAATTTGAACTTTGAAAAATGAGAAAGGTGAACGAATCCCTTAAAAATTCGGCAGCCTAATGGCGCCACTTAAACTTTATTAAAACGAATTGATGAGAGAAAGAGGGGTTATCTCATCATGTGAACATTAAAAGGGAATTATTAGTAATATAAAAGAACACCCTCCAACATAAGAGCATGGAGCATAAAAGAAATGAAATAAAAGAGATTACTTGAAAGAAAGAGAGGTAGGATCCCTTACCTTAAAATGTATCTATTAAAACTCAAAGGCTGGGACCTTGAGGGCTTGGGGGAACCTTTAAAGGACTAATTGGGAGGTAATGTGACCGGAGCATCTTTGGGGGAGAGTTGGGAGTGAAAACTAAAGGAGGAAAATGTGGGTATTTATAGGTAATTTGAGGGGACAAGGCATTAATGGCCAAGGGACACCTCACAAGTGGTTTTGGCAAAACCGTGGGCTTTCCCATGGTATTTTCCCATGTGATTGGACACTTGGGACACCTCATACCTTATCTTACAATTTATAAGTCGACCATATTTATTACATACTTAATAAATCATTTAATGATGTCATTAAACACTCGTAACTTAAAAACTGTATTTTCACTATTCATCGAAAATTCATCTTTTTCAGAAAAATACCAAAACTTTACCTTAACCAAATATAGATTCTCTGATTTTAAAAATGTACTCCATTTAAGAAAAATAATTTTCTAAATATTTTTAATTTAATTTTTAAATAAATACACTATTCACTGAAAATTCATTTTTTCAGAAAAATCCCAAAAAATTACATTAACATAATATTGATGCTCTGAGTTCAAAAATGAAATCCATATTATAAAAATAATTTTCTAAATATTTTTAATTTAATTTTAAATTAAAAAACTCTATTCACCCGAAAAAACTAATACTTGTATAATAATTTGTGAAACCATTATTTAACCATTTTATTGAATCACATTACTTAATCAAGGTGCCTAGATTATATTAATACTTTCTTTAAGTGAGATTACTAATCCATTTGGTCATATTTATAATCCTAAGCATAAAATAACTATTCATAATTTACTATTCATTAAAAATTAAGTTGATCTTTTTAGACTATAAATTTTGTACTGAACATAATTGTAGAAAACCATTTTTCGAAAATCATCACACATTTTTAATTATTTAAGGTTTACATAAACATTTTTAAAATATCCTTTTTCTAAAATTCATAAAAAATATGCATACTATATTTATCCGGACATTAAAAAATTCACAAACTTCACCATAATAAGAGAACAAAATTTTATTTATAACAAAGGATTACACAAGACAGTTATGGTCTGATTACATATTCCCTTATAACACCAGCATAGGACCTAAGAGTAAGGTGTGCTAGGGTGATAGAATCTTGGGGTCGCTCGGCCAACATTGCACGAGTAGTAATTTCTATCAATTTGAACTTCTCGCGAAGGCGATTTCGTTCTAGCTTCACACGATGAAGTTCGGCTTGGGTTTGTTCCAGAGAAAAGACCAGTGGTACTACCTCCTTCCCAAGTTCTGTTAGATGGGCTTCGATCGGTCCAAGACTACTGGGCGAGGCCATCAAATCTTCTTTCTATATTAATTAACCAAGATCAGTTGTATTTAGAGACAATAATCGAAACGTTTAGTTTACAATAGTCATATTGACCAATGGTCATATAACAGTCAAAACCCAATGGTCTCATTTTAATTATACTCATGATATCAAATGAAACAGTTTTGTTGAGTATAAAAAATATAATAACACACAATGGTCACCCGAGTACAAAGGTCACCCGAGTAAACCCACACTATGATTCCATGTAGGAAAACCTGGACATGGAGGAGAAAACAAAGGGTCAAGTTCTGGGAGAGAGTGATAGAAAGCATGATTAGGAGAAATTTAACCACAAGAAAATCACAAACTTATGATGTGTGTAAATGGTCTTTGATTACCTAGTTGGAAACGTAAACCAACAATGTTTTTGTTTTACATTCCTTTTCATAATTTTGAGGAATTCATTTACTACATAGAACAAAAACATAAGGAAATATACCTACCTCCAATTATAGTTTCATCCTTTAATAATTTTCTACCAAAACTAATCTTTTCTCCAAATGATGAGCATTCAAAAACATATGGTCTCCTCAAAACACAAGAATCATCTTCTTCAGAGTCACGTAATCTACAAAAGATTAACTATCAATTTCTTCTATCTTCAAACATTATCCCAAAAACATAATGGGTAAGGTAAAAAACTCTTCAAAAAGAAAGAATCCCATAGGAAGGGAAACTACTTTTAAATCTTCAACGTTCCATGGTACTACCCAAAGTTCATCATACATCATTCCATAAATAATTTTCCTTAAAAAACTCAAAATAAACCAAACTAAGATTTAAACCCAATTATAAGAATGATCTCAAAACATAGTCTTCCAAGATAGAATATATCATTCATCTTCAAACAACATCAACCACTCTTATCAACTTATAACAAAAGTAACTAACCTAATCACATTTTCCCCAAGATAGGTTAATCATTTCCACATGTAACCTAAATTACTATAAGTTTACCTTAAATTCATCGATTCTTCAGAAAATAAGTCAACCTTTACTCCTCAAAGAAAATACCATAGTAATCTATTTACCTTGATCAAATAGGGTTCCCAAAATAGTGAACGTCTTCCAAAATAATAATCATATTTTAATCCCCTAATCACCCTTTTTTTAAGAAGAATAGCTTCACTACATCAACAAGTGGTATATAACAATAGATGTTTTCCATAATGATATAAAATCATCTTAGGTAGTGAATTGATGATCTTAGAAAACATAAAATATATGCTCATAGAGAACAAACTATAATACAACATGACATAGATAATTATTGCGAAGAAGTTACATATACTTCAGTCATCATGATTCATCTCAGCATATGACTTGCATTGTTCCCTTGTCCTCAAATATTGTTGATTCTCATCATGCTTCTCATCCATTCCAAGAGAGAATTGCCTTGGATAATGTCTAACTTCTCCACATTGACGACATCGAAGTGTATAAGGTATATTAGATCAAACCTTATCTCCATTCATCACATTATCCATTTTTTAAAGCAATTGTATACTTTATGCGCTATCTTCCCACAATTAAAACATATCCTGGTTCCTTTGTAACATTCTCCTTGGTGCCTCTTCCCACACTTTTTGCAAAAAAGAGATTGGGTCTTCTTTCCCTTATCAACTTTATCAGATGAACATCCTTGAGACTTTGTCTTCTTCTTCCTTGATGAGTTTGGGCATTCAACTAGGTACCAATTATTAATTGTGATTTTTGATAGCTGGTTTGGCATAATCACAATATGTTCAACTTGATCTTTCTTCATCTCTATCACATTAATAGGTCAATCATCACATTTCCAATCACATTGGTTGTTGGGAAATGCTCTTCCATTTCCCTCCATTAACTAAGAAAAGAACGTATAATTAGGGGGCTTAAATACTTAGCCAATAATCATGAAAAGGAAACTTAAAGCACAGAAGGATAAACATGTAGAAGAAAAGTACACCCTAACTTGTGATCCCCTAGGTCCCAATCTAGGTTATACATGATCATATATTCTTATGTGAATCTTTATTTTATTTTATCTTTGTTCCTTTAATAATGTTTCGTACTAAGCTTATGAATTTACCAAAGCATATCCCCTGGGAGTGTCTTAACCAAGAGTGCAGCAAGGCCCGTTATCGTGTACCAGTTCCCGTTCAAGTCTAGGTCAAAGTGGTGTTTTTGGGTTTTACCCCAATGTACATCTATGCCAGAGCGACCTCTACCTGCTCGTATCCAGACAAGGATGTATTTTCTTGGCATCCCCTTACTCAATACTCACCAAAATACCCAGAAGATTTATTATATTTAAACTTTTCTATAGGGTTCTTCCTAAATTTTTCATATCCTAATTTCCACAAATAACTAAACCATCCTTTGATACCAACTACAGCATCCCTCGTTTTTATCACATGAACATTCATTACATTTTACCAAACCGAGGATCTTTAAGGTTTAGTGTCTTGGAAACCAGGAACTTAGAACATGAAAACATAAAACATTCTTCTTAAGCACTTGAAAGGCTTCTCCTTATTTTCATCCCGGGTTCATTACTACATCTCATAACCTGGGGACATACATCAGAAGAAAGGGTGAGCAGAAGGTCCAGTAAGGGAAACAATGGGAAACATTTAACATGTGATCTTGAGATACATCAACAATGTCATGAAAAAGAACATTAAGGCATGAGAAAAAAATCATGAGGCATATCATAATAAAAATAATGTTTTTCATAACTTGAAGATGTGTCTACAAAATTTAATATTGAAAATCATTTCTGTTTCACCAAGGTCCATCCCCAAGGTGTCATTAAAAACTACCAAGGTTATTCACCAAGGAGTCGTTAAAATGGTCATCTCTAGAGATTAAGTCTTTACCCAATGCATGAGAGCGCTATCAGGGCGCACCCTTGAAATGTCTTTATTATCATGTGAGCCACATATATCATCATCAATAATTTCATAAACAACCCATATAGCATAAAAGAAATGAGTTTCATTTCATAATCATAACATTTTAAAACTTCTTTAATGATATGATCTTTATGTCACTTTAAACCCACGAAAAGGGAGAGTGGGTCTCATGTATGTAAATCCCATAATTTAAAATATAACAACTTTGTATATATGTAAATAACCCTATAGAAAATAGAGCTTTGAATATTCACTTAATAAAATAAAATAACTTTAGAAAAAGAGAGAGACATTTTGAGACGGAAATTCTGCAGCATAACGGCTATGTTTCGGGGTTTCAGAAAACATTGAAAAGAGAGGGGACATGGGTCAAACATTCATAAATGACCCATAAAATAGTAGAGGGACAGAATATAAGGGATTTAAGAACATGTTATTGAAATTTTAAAGATATACCATATGATATTAAGAACATGAAAGGAAGATAAAAAAATAAGATTTCTCTTATGAAAATTCGGCAGCCTAACGACGTCACTTAGACTTCAACAAAAATGAATTGATGAGATCAAATAGGGCATCTCGTCATATGAATATAAATGATCCGTATGATAGATATAGAGATCATCCCCCAAAATAGTAAAAAGGAACTTGAAATACTTGACATGAAAGTATAACATTGAAAAATGAGAATGGTGAAATAATCCCTTAAAAATTCGGCAGCCTAACGGCGTCACATAAAACTTCCAAAAATGGATTGACGAGATCAAATAGGGTCTCTGAACATATGAACATAAATTATCAGTATGATAGAAATAGATATCAAAACCCAACATAATAAAAAGGAACTTGAAAGACTTGACATGAAAGTAGAACTTTGAAAAATGTGAAAGGTGAAAGAATCCCTTAAAAATTCGGCAGCCTAATGACACCACTTAAACTTCAAGAAAAATGAATTGAAGAGATAAAAATAGGGTCTCTCATAATATGAACATAAAATATCAGTATGATAGATATATAAATCATACCCCAACATAATAAAAACGAAATATAAATACTTGACATGAAAGTAGAACTTTGAAAAATGAGAAAGGTAAACGAATCCCTTAGAAATTCGGCAGCCTAACGTCGCCACTTAAACTTCAACAAAAATGAATTGAAGAGATAAAAATAGGGTCTCTAATAATATGAAAATTAAAGATCAGTATGATAGATATAGATATCATAACCCAACATAATAAAAAGGAACTTTACAGATTTGACATGAAAGTAGAACTTTGAAAAATGAGAAAGGTGAACGAATCCCTTAAAAATCCGGCAGCCTAACGGCGCCACTTAAACATTATTAAAACGAATTGATGAGAGAAAGAGGGGGGCTCTCATCATATGAACATGAAAAGGGCAGTAAGAAGAATATAAAATAATATCCTCCAACATAATATCATGGAGCATAAATGAAATGACATAAAAGAGATTACTTCAAAGAAAGAGAGAGGAAGGATACCTTACCTTAAAACGTATCTCTTAAAACTCAAAGGTTCGGACCTTGAGGGCTTGGGAGAATCTTGAGAGGACTCCTTGGGAGGTAATGTGACCGGAGCTTCATTGGGGGAGAGTTGGGAGTGAAAAATAAAGTAGGAAAGGGTGGGTATTTATAGGAAATTTGAGGGGACAAGTCATTAATGGCCAAGGGACACCTCACAAGTGGTTTTGGCAAAACCATGGGCTTTCCCATGGTATTGGCCACTTGGGACACCTCATACCTTATCTTACTATTCATAAGTCGACCATATTGATTACATACTTAATACATCATTTAATGATGTCATTAAACACACGTAACTAAAAAACTGTATTTTCACTATTCATCGAAAATTCAACTTTCTCAGAAAAATTCCAAAATATTACCTTAACCAAATATCGATGATATGATTTAAAAAATTAACTCCATTTTATAAAAATATTTTTATAAATATTTTTAATTTTATTTTTAAATAAATACACTATTCACCGAAAATTCATTTTTTTTCAGAAAAATCCCCCAAAATTACCTTAACATAATATCGATGCTCTGAGTTCAAAAATGAAATCCATTTTATAAAAATAATTTTCTAAATATTTTTAATTTAATTTTTAATTAAAAAACACTATTCACCGGAAAAAACTAATACTTGACTAATAATTTATGAAACTGTTATTTAACCATTTTATTGAATCACATTACTTAATCATGGTACCAAGATTATATTAATACTTTTTTAAGTGAGATTACTAATTCATTTTGTCACATTACTAATCCTAAGCATAAAATCACTATTCATAATTTACTATTCATCAAAAATTATGTTTATCTTTTTAGACTCTAAATTTCGTACTGAACATAATTATAGAAGACCATTTTTTGAAAATCATTACACATTTTTAATTATTTAAGGTTTACATAAACATTTTTAAAATATCCTTTTTCTAAAATTCATTATAAATATGTAGACTATATTTATCCGGACATTTGAAAATTCACAAACATCACCATAATAAGAAAACACAATTTTATTTATAACAAAGGATTACACAAGACAGTTATGGTCTTGTTACATAGCCCCTTATAACAGCAGCATAATACCTAAGAGTAAGGTGTGCTAGGGGGATAGAATCTTGGGGTGGCTCGGCCAACATTGCACGAGTAGTAATTTCTATCAGTTTGAACTTCTCGTGAAGGCAATTCCGTTCTAGCTTCACACGATGAAGTTTGGCTTGGGTTTGGTCCATAGCAAAGCCCATTGGTGCTACCTCCTTCCCAAGTTCTGTTAGATAGGCTTTGATCGGTCCAAGAATACTGGGTGAGGCCATCGAATCATCTTTCTATATTAATTAACCAAGATCACTTGTGATTAGAGAGAATAATCGAATCATTTAGTTTCCAGCGGTCATATTGACCAATGGTCATATAACACTCAAAACCCAATGGTATCATTTTAATTATACTCATGTTATCAAATGAAACAGTTTTGTTGATTATAAAAAATAAAATAACACACTAAATCAGGAAACAAGATTTATTCAAAAATTTCGGGACGTTACCATCTTCCCCCCTTATGAAATTGCATCCTTGCAAATTTTAAAATTGGGTTTTGAAATTTCATTGAAAGTCCTACATTAGAGAAGGAGTCAGTAAAACTATTACTTTAAAAGAAAGAAATCGAAGTACAAAGGTCACCCGAGTTAACCCACAATAGGATTCCATGTAGGAAAACATGGACATGGAGGAGAAAACAAAGGGTCAAGTTCTGAGGGAGAGTGATAGAAAGCATGATTAAGAGAAAGTTAACCTCAAGAAAATCACAAACTTATGATGTGTGCAAACGGTCTCTTATTACCTAGTAGGAAACGTAAACCAAAAATGTTTTTGTTTTACGTTCCTTTTCATAATTTTGAGGAATTCATTTACTACATAGAACAAAAAATAAGGAAATAAACCTACCTTCAAGTAGAGTTTCATCCTTTAATAAGTTTCTACCAAAACTAATCTTTTCTCCAAACGATGAGCATTCAAAAACACTTGGTCTCTTCAAAACACAAGAATTAACTTCTTTAGAGTCACGTAATCGACAAAATATTAACTATAAATTTCTTCTATCTTCAAACATTATACCAAAAACAGAATGGGTAAGGTAAAACAACTCTTCAAAAAGAACGAATCCCATAGGAAGGGAAACTACTTTTAAATATTCAAAGTTCAATGGTGCTACCCAAAGTTCATCATAGACCATTCCATAAATAACTATCCTTAGAAATCCTCAAAATAAACCAAACTAAGATTGAAAACCAATCATAAGAACAATCTCATAACATAGACTTCCATGATAGACTTTATCATTCATCCTCAAACAACATCAACCACTCTAATCATCTTATAACAAAAGTAACTAATCTAATCACATTTTCCCCAATATAGGTTAATCATTTCCATATGAAACCTAAATTACTATAAGTTCGCCTTAAATTCATTGATTCGTCAAAATATAAGTCAACCTTTACTCCTCAAAGAAAATACCATAGTAATCTATTTACCTTGATAAAATAGGGTTCCCAAAATAGTGAACATCTTCCAATATAATAATCATCTTTTAATCCCCTAATCACCCTTTTTTTAAGAAGAACAGCTTCACTACATCAACATGTGGTACATAACAATAGATGTCTTCATTAATGATATAAAATAATCTTAGGTAGTGACTTCATCATCTTAGAAAACCTAAAAGATATGCTCATAGAGCACGAACTAAAATACAACATGAAAAAGAAAATTATTGCGAAGAAGTTACCTGTACTTCAGTCATCATGATCCATCTCAGCATAGGACTTGCATTTTTCCCTTTTCCTTGAAGATTGTTAATGCTCATCATGCTTCTCATCCATTCCAATAGAGAATTTCCTTGGATAATGTGTAACTTCTCCACATTTATGACATCGAAATGTATAAGGTACATTAGATCAAACCTTATCAACATTCATCACATTATCATTTTTTTTAAAGCAATTGGCCACTTTATGCCCTATCTTCCCACACTTAAAACATCTCCCAGTTCCTTTGTAACATTCTCCTTGGAGCCACGTCCCACACTTTTTGCAAAAAATACATTGGGTCTTCTTTCCCTTATCAACTTTATCAGATGAACATCCTTGAGACATTTTCTACTTCTTCCTTGATGAGTTTGGGAATTCAACTAGGTACCAATTATTAATTGTGATTTTCGATAGCTGGTTCGGCATAATCACAACATGTTCAACTTGATCTTTCTTTATCTCTGTCACATTAATAGGGCAATCATCACATTTCCTGTCACATTGGTTGTTGGGACATGCTCTTCCATTTCCCGCCATTAACTATGAAAAGAACGTATAATTAGGGGGCTTAAATACTTAGACAATAATCATGAAAAGGAAACTTCAAGCATAGAAGGATAAACATGTAGAAGAAAAGTATACCCTAACTTGTGATCCCCTAGGTCCCAATCTAGGTTATCCATGATCATATATTCTTATTTGAATATTTATATTATTTTATCTTTGTTCCTTTAATAATTGTTCATACTAATCTTATGAATTTACCAAATCATATCCCCTGGGAGTGTCATAATGGTGAGTGCAGCAAGGCCCATTGCCGTGTACCATTTCCCGTTTGAGTCTAGCACAAAGCGGTGTTTTCTGGTTTTACCCCTATGTACATCTGTGCCAGAGCTACCTCTACCTGCTCGTATCGAGACAAGGTTGTATTTGCTTGGCAACCCCTTACTCAATACTCACCAAAATACCATGAAGATTTCCTATATTTAATCTTTTATATAGGGTTCTTCCTAATGATTTTATATACTAATTTCCACAAATAACTAAACCATCCTTTGATACCAACTATAGCTTACCGCCTTTTTATCACATGAACTTTCATTACATTTTACAAAACCAAGGATCTTTAAGGTTTACTGTCTTGGAAACCAGTAACTTAAAACATGAAAACATAAAACATTCTTCTTAAACACTTGAAAGGATTCTCCTTATTCTCATCCTAGGTTCATTACTACATCTCATAACCTGGGGACATACATCAAAAGAAAGGGTGAGCAGAAGGCCCAGTAAGGGAAATAGGGGGAAACATTTAACATGTGAACTTGAGATACATCAACAATGTCATAAAAAAAGAACTTTAAGGCATGAGAAAGAAATCATGAGGCATATCATAATAAAAATAACGATTTTCATAACATGAAGATGTAGCTTCTACATTTAATATTGAAAATCATTTTTGTTTCACCAAGGTCCATCCCCAAAATTTCATTAAAAATTATCAAGGTTATTCACCAAGGCGTCTTTAAAAATACCAATCTCTAAAGATTAAGTCTTTACCCAATGCATTGGAGCACTATCAGGGCGCACCCTTGACATGTCTTTATTATCATGTGAGCCACATATTTCATCATCAATCATTTGATAAACAACCCATATAGCATAAAAGAAATGGGTTTAATTTCATAATCATAACATTTTAAAACTGCTTTAAAAACATGATCTTTATGTCACTTTAAACCCACGAAAAGGGAAAGTGGGTCTCATGTGTGTAAATCATAGAATTTAAAATAAAACAACATTGTATATATTTTAATACCCCTATAGAAGATATATCATTGAATATTCACTTAATAAAATAAAAGAACTTTAGAAAAAGAGAGAGACATTTTGTGACCGAAATTATGCAGCATAACGGCTATGTTTTAGGGTTTTAGAAATCATTGAAAAGAGAGGGGACATGGGTCAAACATTCATAAATGACCCATAAAACAGTATAGGAAAATAATATAAGGTATTTAAGAACATGGTATTGAAATTTTAACGATATACCATATGAAATTAAGAACATGAAATGAAGAGAAAAAAATAAGATTTCTCTTATGAAAATTTGGCAACCTAACAGCGTCACTTAAACATCAACAAAAATGAATTGATGAGATCAAATAGGGTATCTCGTCATATGAACATAAATGATCAGTATTATAGATATATAGATCATACCCCAACATAATAAAAAGTAACTTGAGAAACTTGACATTAAAGTAGAACTTTGAAAAATGAGAAATGTGAACGAATCCCTTAAAAATTCGGTAGCCTAACAGCGTCACATAAAAAAATACAAAAATGGATTGACGAGATCAAATAGGGTCTCTAATCATATGAACATAAATGATCAGTATGATAGATATAGAGATCATACCCCAACATAATAAAAAGGAACTTGAATGACTTGACATGAAAGTAGAACTTTGAAACATGATAAGGTGAAAGAATCCCTGAAAAATTCGGTAGCTTGACGACGCCACTTAAACTTCAAAAAAACGAATTGAAGAGATCAAAATAAGGTCTCTCATAATATTAACATAAAATATCAGTATGATAGATATTGAGATAATACCCCAAAATAATAAAAATGAACTTTAAAGACTTTACATGAAAGTAGAACTTTGAAAAATGAGAAAGGTGAACGAATCCCTTAAAAATTCGGTAGCCTAACGGTGTCACTTAAACATAAACAAAAATGAATTGAAGAAAAAATAGGGTCACTCATCATATGAAAATAAAAGATCAGTATGATAGATATAGATATCATACCCCAACATAATAAAAAGGTACATTAAATACTTGACATGAAAGTAGAACTTTGAAAAATGAAAAGGTTGAACGAATTCCTTAAAAATTCGGTAGCCTAACGGTGCCACTTAAACTTTAACAAAAATGAATTGAAGAAAAAATAAGGTCTCTCATCATATGAAAATAAAAGATCAGTATGATAGATATAGAGATCATACCCCAACATAATAAAAAAAACTTTAAATACTTGACATGAAAGTAGAACCTTGAAAAATGAGAAAGGTGAACAAATCCCTTAAAAATTCGGCAGCCTAACGACGCCACTTAAACTTTATTAAAACGAAATGATTAGAGAAATAGGGGGTCTCTCATCATATTAACATGAAAAGTGAAGTAAAAAGAATATAAAAGAATATACTCCAGCATAAGAGCATGGAGCATAAAAGAAATGACATAAAAGAGATTACTTGAAAGAAAGAGAGAGGTAGGATCCCTTACCTTAAAAGGTTTCTCTTAGAACTCGAAGGTTGGGACCTTGAGGGATTGGGGGCACTTTGAGAGGACTCTTAGGGAGGTAATGATACCAGATCTTCATTTGTGGAGAGTTGGGAGTGAAAACTAAAGGAGGAAAGGGTGGATATTTATAGGAAATGTGAGGGGACAATGCATTAATGGCCAAGGGACCCTCACAAGTGGTTTTGGAAAAACCATGGCCTTTCCCATGGTATTGGCCACTTGGGACACCTCATACCTTATATTACTATTCATAAGTCGACCATATTGATTACATACTTAATGCATCATTTAATGATGTCATTAAATACACGTAACTTAAAAACTGTATTTTCACTATTCATCGAAAGTTCATCTTTCTCAGAAAAATCCCAAAATTTTACCTTTACCAAATATCGATGCTCTGATTTCAAAAATTAAATCCATTTTATACAAATAATTTACTAAATATTTTTAATTTAATTTTTAAATAAATACACTATTCACAGAAAATTCATTTTTTTTCAGAAAAATCCCCAAAAATTACCTTAACATAATATCGATGCTCTGAGTTCAAAAATGAAATCCATTTTATAAAAATAATTTTATAAATAATTTTAATTTAATTTTTAATTAAAAAACAGTATTCACCTAAAAAAAACTAATACTTGACTAATAATTTATGAAACTGTTATTTAACCATTTTATTGAATCACATTACTTAATAAAGGTGCCTTGATTATATTAATACTTTCTTTAAGTGAGATTACTAATCCATTTGGTCACATTACTAATCCTAAGCATAAAATCACAATTCATAATTTACTATTCATCATAAATAAATTTCATCTTTTTAGACTCTAAATTTCGTACTGAACATAATTTTAGAAGACCATTTTTTTAAAATCAGTACACATTTTTAATTATTTAAGGTTTACATAAACATTTTTAAAATATCATTTTTCTAAAATTCATTAAAAATACGAATAATATATTTATCTGGTCATTTGATAATTCACAAACTTCACCATAATAAGAGAACACAATTTTATTTATAACAAAGGATTACACAAGAAAATTATGGTCTCGTTACATAGCCCCTTATAACACCAGCATAGGACCTAAGAGTAAGGTGTGTTAGGGTGATAAATTCTTGGGGTGGCTCGTCCAACATTGCACGAGTAGTAATTTCTATCAGTTTGAACTTCTCACGAAGGCGATTCTGTTCTAGCTTCACACGATGAAGTTCGGCTTGGGTTTGGTCTAGAGCAAAGCCCAGGGGTGCTACCTCCTTCCCAAGTTCTGTTAGATGGGCTTCGATCGGTCCAAGACTACTGGGTGAGGCCATCAAATCTTCTTTCAATATTAATTAACCAAGATCACTTGTATTTAGAGACAATAATCGAAACGTTTAGTTTCTAGCGGTCATATTGACCAATGATCATATAACAGTCAAAACCCAATGGTCTCATTTTAATTATACTCATGTTATCAAATGAAACAGTTTAGTTGAGTATGAAAAATAAAATAACACACAAAATCAAGAAACAAGATTTATTCGAAAATTTCGGGTCATTACAATGGTGGTAGGAAATACTCAAACAAAGTTCAGTATCCATGGATTTCTAAAGAATTTTCTAGAATCCTGATGCAAAATGAGGATCACGATCAGAAAGAATTGATAAGGGTACTCCATGAAGTATTACAACTTCATTAATATACAATCTTGCTTAACGTTCAAGTGGTAAATCTTACCTTATAAAATGAAAATGTACTGACATGGTAAGATGATCAATAATGACCCATATTGCATCATCCCTTCTAGGATTCCTTGGTAGTCCCATGAAAAAGTCCATCGTAATATCATCCCATTTCCACTCAGGTATGGGAAGAGGTTGCATGAATCCTCTAGGATGTTTTCTTCCTGCTTTCACTTGTTGGAAAACCATACATCTCGACACAAAATCAGAAATCTCTCTCTTCATGTTGTTCCACCAAAAATGTGGTTACAAATCTCTATACATCATAGTGCTACTAGGGTGTATAGAGAAATTGGAGCTATGATCATCATCTAACCATTCCCTTTTCAGATCGGGTATATCAGGAACACAAAGTGTTTTCCCAAATTTCAAAATCTTGTCTTCATATATGAAGTCGATCAATATCCCATCATTCACAGCATTAAGTTTCTTTTGAAACTCCTCATCATCATCCTGAGAACTTTTTATCATTTCTTGTAAAGATGGTTTGGAAACCATCTATAAAAGTATTTATGTTTCACCTTCCATGATTATTCCCATATCTATTTTTACTAAATCTGTTAAAATATGATCCCTTTCAACTCTCATCTTGTTAAAAACTCCATGATCCTTTCTGATCAAATCATCTTCCACCTTATTGTCCTTCACCGAGTGGTAGTGTATTGTGAAATCATAATCCTTGAGTAGTTCAAGCCATCTCCTTTGCATCATGTTGAGTTATTTCTGTGAGAAAATATGCTTCAAAATTTTGTGATTAGTATAAATCTCACATTTTTCACTATAGATATAATGTCTCCATATCTTCAAAGAAAAGATTATAGATGCTAACTCAATATCATGAGTGGGATATTTTTTCTCATGAAGTTTTATCTATCTTAATGCATTGGAAATAACTCTATCATTCTGCATAAGGACACAACACAGTCCTTTCTTTGAAGCATCACTATAAATAACAAACCCATCATTCGCTGATGGTAGATTAAAGATAGGAGAATTGACTAATCTTTTATTCAGTTCTTCAAAACATTCCTCACACTCTTTTTTCTAAGCAAATTTAACCCCTTTATGTGTGAGCTTGATTAATGGGTTATCCAACCGGGAAAAATTCCGGACAAAACGTCGATAATAACCTGCTAAAACAATAAAACCACATACCTCTATTATACTTGTTGGTGTTGGCCATTCTTGGATTGCCTTTATCTTAAATGGATCAATAGAGATTCCATCCTTAGAGTCAATATGTCTATGAAAAGAAATCTCCTGAATCCAAAATTCACACTTGCTAAACTTCCCATATAATTTATTTATTCTAAGTGTCTTTAGGATAATGCACAGATGATTTTTTTGATCTTCGTAGATTTTTAATTATACCAACATATAATCAATAAATACCACTACAAAGTCATCAATATATTATTTGAAAAATATGTTCATTAGATCCATGAAAATATAGGGTGAATTAGTCATCCCAAAAGGCAATATTGTAAACTTATAATGCCCGAACCTGGTTCAAAATGATGTTTTCAGAATGTCTTCCTTCTTCACACACAACTGATGATATCCAGATTGAAGGTCAATCTTTGAAAAATATTGAGCTCCATGAAGTTGGTCGAATAAATCATCAATGTGAGGTAGGTGATTGTTTTTTTATTGTTATAGCATTTATCTCTCTGTAGTCAATGCACAACCTCATAGATTCATCTTTAATCTTAACAAAAAGGACAGGGGCTCCCCATGGAGAAACACTAGGGCGAAGAAAACCCTTATTACTAAATTCCTCTAGTTATTTATTTAGTTCCACTAATTCAACATTGGCCATTCTATATGGGGTCTTCGATATGGGCCTTGAACCAGGAATTAAGTCAATGTAAAACTCAATTTCTCGTTCTGGAGGATGTCCAGGTAAATCCTCTGGAAACACATTAACATATTCTTGAATAATAGGTACGTCCTCTATTCAAACATTCTTTTCCTCAACCATAGTTATTTCATTCTCTTCTTCCCCAATAATTGAATTTAGTTGAGCTACTAGGTTTGGATCAAGATACGAATCAGGTGGTGTTGTTTCTACTCTAAAAATAAAGTACTCCTTATCATTTTTGAAAATTATAACCTTCTTATTCTTACAATAATTTTTTGCATCGTGGTCCAAAATCCAATCCATTCTAAGGATTATATCAAATTCAGTCATGGGTATGATGATGATATTAGCAGATAAAGAAAACTTATATGCCTTAATGGGAACTAATTCACAAAACATTATTGCGTTGATACTCCCCTTAGGTGATTTGACTGAAAACTCCCTTGTTAATTTAAATTGAAAATATCTAATTTTCATAGAAAAATTATAAGATATGAAATAATGAGATGATCTAGAATCAAAGAAATCATTGTCTAAACTTGAGGAAATCATTAAATTACATGCCACCACGTCTTTTGAAGTATCAACCTCACACTACTAGAAACCTCGGATTCTACGCCTACAAGTATTAGTGACCGCTTTTGGTAGTTGCAAAATGTGGTATTAGATATCACCAATGGCGGCTGCTAATTCCATCAAAAAATCTTGCAGGAATTTTCCCACTTCCAATCGTCTTGTTCATAGGTTTCCTATTACAGCACACCATCGTCACCCCTTATCGCCTCTGTAGTCACCCATGTCACCACGGGTGACCTCCAAATAACCCTAGAAGTCTGTTGTTGTACCAAATGGGTCCTTTCATCGCTATGGAACCTGCCCACAAAATCATCCAATGTACCTTATTTTTAATAAACATTGTGCATCCTCCATGGATGGTGATCGAAGGTTTTAGGGTCCCTCCCCATCACCCCCCAATGTCTCCTTGTTTAATCGACAACAAGACACACACAAAGCATCTATTTTCATGGGGGAGTTTTAGCGGCATCCATTAGCAGTCACTGTTGAGCTTCACCGATGAAGCAACTGCGACCACTAAAGGCCTTTAGACCTCGCATTTGGTGGTCTCTAAAAGGCATTTATTTTAGTAGTGTCAGCATTTTTGATCACATAATATTGGACTTTCTCCCTTCACCTTATCTATGGTAATTTTCCTTGGCACTTAGGAAATTCGTTTACATAATTCATCTTTTCTCTACAATTGTAACATGCAACATTGACAGTCTCTTTCTTCCCATTACAATCATGAGCTTGGTGGCCTTTTTCACCACACTTGTAACATACTCCCATTCCCCTCTGGTAAGTATTGGGGTATTTCTTCCCACATTTACCACAGGATGGATATTCAACTTTTTCCTTCTTCCCCATATTTCCATTTCGAATGTGTTCATCAGATCTCTTCTTCTCCTGGTTTTTATTAAAGCCGTAAGACATAGAGAATTATTTTTCTATCTTGATAGCACATGAGATAATATCTTTGTATGATAAGAAGGATTGTGAGACTAATTCTCGCCAGAGAAATGGTTTTAACCCAAGTAGTAGGATCGATCCTACTACTTGGGTTACATATATAATATGCAGCATGCCTTTCTAACCTTGTAATGTTAGACTCATACTTTGTGACATTCTCATCCTCCTTTTACCTCAGTCTAAGAAATTTTCTTTCAATATCCACTCGATGGTCACGAGGAAAGTATTTTTCTATGAAAATATATTTAAACTACCTCCATTCCATGTTTGATACTTCTTCATCTTCCTTTGTGTTTCGAATCAATAACCACCATTAATCTGCATCTCCCGCGAAGAAATAAACTGCCATGATAACTTTTTCCCTTTCGGTACTCCCCAAAGAATGAAATATTTTCTCTAAGGAACTTATCCATTACTCATCTACTAGAATATTTTTACTCTCATTGAATGTTGGTGGTCATTTCATCATGAAGCTGTCTAAAATTGATCCTACACATTTTGAATCAGGGTTCTCCATACAGGTAAGGTTATTATTCATAACCCTAGTGAGTTGTCCCAGTATGGTGATAAGCTGATCAGCACCAGTTACTTCACCAGCTCCACTATAATTATCTTGAGTAGGAGGGTAATCCCTACATGGATTATGTGCATTGATACAGTTTCCATTCCTTCCACTAGGATTCATTTCTATACAATGGAATACACTAGATAAGTTTATGAATCACAATACATAATTCCAAACTTGTAAAACAGTTAACATAAATTGAAAAATTTATAGATATAATCCATAATCATAAAAATGTTTTCTTTGAGGAGGTATATAGTCATAAACCCATCATAAATTTTTGTAAAGAAAATGAGAATTATCATAAGCATATCCCCCGAGAGTGTCATAACCAAGAGTGCAGAAAGGTCCGTTGTTGTGCACCAGTTCCCGTTGGAGTCTAGCTCAAAGCAGTGTTTTTGGGTTTTACCCCTAGGTACATCTGTGCTAGATCCACCTCTACCTTCTCATATCTAGACAAGGATTTATTTCTTGGAAAACTCACAAAATCTCTACAATACCAAAATTCTAGGATGTTCTTCATTATTAATCCTCAAATTCAATCTTAGGGTAGTGTTCTGTAATCAGAGTTTTTCTAAATCTAGATTCCAAGGTTTGTACTAAAATTACTCTAATTACAACTATAACACCCCAACCCCAGTTACCCAGAGTCTGTGCATTATTACATAACATTGGCATGATACAAGGAATCATGTCCGGAAAGACCGATCAGTTTAGTAGCCTTGGAAGTACAAGATACATTCAAAAGTTTTTCATTACATCATGAAATAAATACATCAACAACATTTTGTTCCCTTTTTAACACACATATATCCTTAGCCTATCCCAATAGGTCATCCATAAAAAAAATTCTCCACATCCTGGGAAAAATAAATCATAGAAAGGGGTGAGCTCAGATGCTCAGTAAGGATAACAATATAGCGGAAAATTTCATAAATAAGCATAAACATTTGAGCCAATGTATAAGACTAAAAGAAAATCCTTTAAAACTTAAACTTCATCATAATACGGAAAAGATAAAATCAAATAATTCCATTTAATTATTCACATGGATATTCTACTTGTTAAATAATCACATGCAATATCAATATCCACTTTCATATTAATGGAATACATAATTCCAAAC
Organism: Viscum album; assembly: GCA_963277665.1. Lineage (NCBI taxonomy): Eukaryota > Viridiplantae > Streptophyta > Magnoliopsida > Santalales > Viscaceae > Viscum > Viscum album. Next base: position 845,934,524 of record OY728130.1, read on the forward strand.
TTCCTAACAACCTAGTCAAGGCCTTGTGCCAAGACTACAAATAAGATTTTTTCATGGCCTTGTGCAAAGACACTATTTTGTCTCATGAGACCTACTGATGCATCGAGTACCTATAGAGATTTCCACACATCAATTACTAAGTACAATGCATTCCTGATATGAAAAGTTGTACACATAACATATACATTCATATTAAAAATAGCATAAAAAATTTCACTACTTTATCCACAAACCATGAATGGTATAAAAATATCACATCCACAATCAAACATATCACAAAATCTTCAATAAAATATGGAAGATATTAATCATAATAAATCAACCTCAATCAAGAATAATATCCCGTAAAGGATGTTGACATAGTTGAAAATCATTAGTAAAACTATTTGAATGAAATATACCTTTTTCATGAAATCATTTTAAAAGTCACACAATTTATAAAGGATGTCATTTAAAATATATTTTTGAATCAATGTGTCACATACCACTTTGAAACTTTTGAAAGGAATTATCATTTTAAAACATTAATGTCCATATAAATAAATAATTAAAATAATTTTGAAAACATGGACATTAATGAGAAAGGTTTAGAAGAATAAATCTTTAAAACATTTAAAATTATGTTTTAGTTAAAGAGTCCCTTAAAAGATTCCTTTTGAAAACTCTTTTATGAAACATGGACATGGATAATAAATTTGTCCCAGTATAAACGTACACATAAACAATCTTGGATAATAATGATATTAATGAATTAACATTAATCAAAACATTATAATATCATGAGAATAAAGGGATTCATGATATAATATGTCAATGGATAGGACATACACCATATAAATGTGAATTGGTGCATAACGACAAAGAGGTCTCAAAGGAATGTAAATTGTAACAAAATACCTTATAAAGACCATATCATTAGATTCAGAATGAATAAATGAAATAATTATATGTGAAAAATATAAATACACTCAATATAATTGGATATTCAGTGTAAACCAATCAGATTATAGTCACATGTATTATTGTAATAACAAAACCAATGACTTGGATGTTTAACTCAGTGAATCGAAATTGAGTTAAGATTACCTTAAAAAAGTTCATATCAATGGAATCTGAATTTATCAATGGAGTGATTAAGTGTATAAAAGTTATATACATATAAAGGGGAGTTGAAATTACTACATAAATAATAAATAGAAATTCCACACATAATATTTCAGTAAAATAATCAATGAAGTATGAGTAAAGCCCAATGAGTGGAAATCGAAATTTGAAATTTCCTTAATGATTTCGTAACATAGGAAATATACACCCCATGAAAGAAATATCATACAATGATGATGTAATTACCCATAAATTAATGTATATTATGCAAACAATGCACTCATGGTCAGTACATACACCACACAAAAGGTTGTAGTGGCAAATATAGCATGAATCTCACGGGAATGAAAGTGAGATGAAAACCCCTTACCATGTACTTTTCCATAGTAGATGATATTTTAACATCCTATATAATAGTTAAAACATTTTTATTAAATTATACAGGAACTATATACATAAATATGATATCATATATGATCCTATAATATTGCTTTGTTAATAATATTTTTGTAGTATCATCGTTTCAGGTGTTAACTGATTCATTTTCCTTTATATGATTGGTTACATAAGCCATGTTTGTTATGTATAGGATGTATTTTATCCATATAAATTATTATATTATGTTCATAAACATTATTTGTAATCATAAAATGAAAATTATTCTTGAATGATTACGATGGGGAATGAATCTTATCACATTCATGGAGACGGTAATCTGTACGTACGCACGAGCAACAATATCATTATATTGATATAACAATAATATGTTATTGGATGGTATATCATATATAAATAATCATTAAAATGTTATATTTATTATTTAAATCAGTTTTCTTCATTATTATACCCATCAAAATAATGAAGTGTTTGAATAACAAACTACACCATGACATGGAGACGGTAATCTGTATGCACGCACGTATGATGACTTTGTCATCTATATGATTCATAGAATAATTAATATGGTTTTAACATTTTTATAATAACAAAAAAGTGTATAGAAGATACAGGATTTGTTATTTTAGAATGGAAACAACAAATTAAGAGGAAGTGGAAGAAGAAAAGAACTTGAAAGAGGTGATGAAATATTTACCTCTTCTTCGGGTTCTTCCTTTTAATTTGATCAAAAGGGCTCCATAGGATGGCTTTATGACAAAATGAAGGCCTATATAAAGAATTAAAGAAACAAGGGAGGATATTTGGGTAGGGTTTGGATAATCCAAATAGCTTTGGAGGTGTAAAATTAAGATAAGGGTAAGTTGCCTTTTATAAGAGAGGTGATGGTCACTTTAGGAAAAGCTTGAAATATTATTTTATAATAAAATCATTTTCGGTTCCTAATGGATACAAAATTAATTATTTAAAGGATAAGGTGGATATGGGTCGAAAACCTCTCAACAAATATGTTTTAGATAGGTTTAGGTCATCATATTAACCTTATCTTTTATATTTAACTCTTAGATAAATAGTTTGACATTTACCATGTCTCTCTGTATTTTTATATTATATGGTTAATAAAATTACTATAACAAGACAAGTGAACCACATGTGGTTAATTTTTAATATATATAACCTAATATAAGTCCTTTGGATGAACCATATATTTTAAAAAATATAATATCAATTAACATTATATTATTTGATTTAAAAACTCAATGATGTCAATTTTGACACTATTTAGAATTTGATTTTTTTGAAAGCCATAAAATCTTTATCACTTCGAATAAAATTTAATTAACCAACCCAAACATGTCATATTAACCAATAAAATTAGTTTAATTCATCAGAAGTCTCAATTTACATTTATTTGTAAATTTATAATATCAATTATTTTAATATTTCATTAATAAGGTAATTACATCATCATCATTGTGTCATAAATAAATTAAATTATATAATGTCTAACAATTATAAAAAAATAATATTATGGAGTAAATATTTTTAGGTTTTTAATTAATATTTATAGTCTAATTTATATTGTGTTTAACCCTATATTAAAAATGGTTTAGTTATTAAATATGAATTTAACTCTTTTAACTCTTCTTTAAATAAAACAATAATAAATGTCCTAATCTAATCCAAGTGGACCAAAGAGGATCATATTTTATTTAGAAGGTTTTTTTTGGTCGAATTAAACTTATCCAATAGAATTAGGACATTTTTTAGGGTAATTATGATATCATTTTTACCCTTAATTACCATATTTTATTTTAACTGTAGTAAATAAAAGTCAGAAGTTACTATTCACCAAAAATTATTTTCATCTTATTGAACCACATTTTACTTACTGATTTTAACTTTTTTTCTCATATTTTTGAAATTCAACTCACAGAAGTGGTAAAATTATGTTTTATGAAAATTTTCAAATGCTCCTAGGAGGTGGGTAAAAGGCCGTAAAAAGGTAAATAAAATTTATATATATAAAAACTTATTATAAAATGACACTAATGAATTACATTGAACTTATATAGGTATTATTTATCTATTTTGACATAAAATAAATTTAAATAAAATATAGAATTATTTAAATAAAAATTTGGTTTTAACCAATAACACAGTGTTCTTCACTACTCATCAAAAATTGAATGTTTTCAGAAAAATACCAAAAAATCACCCTAAGCAAATTTTGATATTCTGAATTCAAAAATGAAGTCCATTTTGAAAAATAAAATTTATAAAATTTCAAAAGTGGTTATTACTATTCATAACTTCTAGTTTGATTAGTTGCGGTGTGTTAGAATCTTAATGTTGCGTACAATGCATGCTATTTCATTATTCAAAGGGAAACATACCATGAAAGAGTGGGGTGTTACACTAATTTCATAGGACTCAACTAAAACACTGTTTTTTTAGTTTTAATTTTTTATGTTTACATATATATATATATATAACAACTTTTTAGTAGAATTTAACACATATTAAGTCAAAAATTAATTTTATTAAATTAATATATAAATATTACTACAACCATCACCTAGGGATCCCTTTTATAAGGGAGGGTGTCTTGGGAATTTGTATGGATTTTCAATGTGAGATTCATCTTCCCAATTTTATGTATAGGAATAATAATATATTATTATTAATTAGTAATTAATTAATAATAAATATTAAATACTAATTAATCAATAATAAATAGTAATAATAATATCAATAACTAAATAGTATATAACTATTAATATTTATGCTTGATAAAGTTGGAGATGGTGGCGAATCATTGGGAGATTCACTCTCTAGACTCGGATCTGGATCAGTATGTTACTACTCGATATTATGTTTCTATGTCCTCAACGCATGTTAATATTGTTTTTATCTTTGTTTAGGATGCTCCTCTTCCTTCTTTAGGTCCCTCTCTTCAAACCTTTGTCCCTGGTGACTCGATAGAGCCTTCATACGATTCTATGATTTCTATGGATCAAGATGCCAAAGTCAGATTTTCCCACTACTTTGCTCAGATCGTGGTGGGGAGGAATGAATCAGATGTTTTCAACTTGTTGAAGGCTCCAACGACTAGAAAATATCTGAATGCCTCTCCAATTTCAAGTGTAATGGTAGCAACTGAGGCCCTCACTATTAGAGAAAAAGTTGAAGTTCCATTCATTATGGGCCCTAACCCTACTTAAAGAACATTATGTGTTTCGGAGGGTGTTGTGAATTCAAGATCATTTAAGGGGCTCCAAAATGATTCCATTCTTCTTTCCATGAAGATAATGAAGAAAGTGGACACGCCACTTTTTGAAGCCAACCATGTCATTATTTCCCCCAAAATTCAATAATTTTTGCACTCCATTATTGTGTATTTATCATTGCAATATCAACAGAATCATTGGAGAATTTATGAGGTTAGTAAATGTATTCTTGACATCTGGGGTTCAAAGGAAAGAGAATCACATCGCAATGCAATGGGGATTTCCACATTATCTTCCCCACAGAGGCTATGAAGTCCAAATCCTAGGGGTATGTCTTGGGGATTTTGAAGCCTATATTCTTCCAGATTTAGGGCTCAGATCATTCTTTCATTCCAATGTCTTCCAAAAACATAATGACTTAGATATGGGTTAAAATAACAAGACTAATTTTGTTTCTATGGCTCCAAAAAATCTATGGAAATTTTATTTAGCAATTGGAGTCCCAATGAAGATGGATAGGGAAATAGAAAAGGCCAAATATGGCTACTTTGCAAGGATTTTAGTAGAGTATGACCTTACCACTCTATTGATCAAAACAATGGTGTTAACTTATGAGGACTTTTAGTTTGATCTTCTTGTTGAATATGAAAAAATCCTTTATTTTTTCATGGGATGTCATAATATATGAAACATATATGTTATCTATTGAAAGAGGCTTGTATGTACTTCTTAATGCTATAATGGCCACAATTATGAAAGGTGAAAGATAAATTTTGTATTTGATGAGAAGGGTGATGCTACTCAACCCTTGAGATATGAGCATGCAGGAGTGGACCAATTTGATCACAAATATGATGATTCAGGGTTATAGATGGAACCTGGGAAAGGCTCATATGGTGAATGTGAGCCACATGAAATAACCAACCTATTGGCCTTGGCCTTGCCAAATCAAGAACATGTTGAACCAATAGTTCATGGTTCAAAGGCTGTTGTGAAGGATATGAATAAAAAAATAGACACTACGGTGTCTTCTCAACCCAATGTGGGGTTGAAGACTATAGTTGGAAATCATTTTTCTTTGTTTTTTTAGAAATGATAATAAGTATTTCACTGCACCTCATGAGTATTGGTCCTCTGAAAGTGATCATAAACTGAATAAGTCCAACCTTCAGGAAGACCATTTCCATAAGTCCAGTGGTAGAAAAGGAAATGAAAAGCAATCCTTCCTTGTAACTAAGGGCGAAATAGATGGAGATCCTGGAAAAAAGGGAAATCGTGGGAAAATAGTGGACCATAAGGATGATATGATAAAGAAGGGAATACATCCTACTGATCCTAATGTAAACATGGGCATAGAAAGAATTGAAAGGATTATCCTGGTCACACCACCTACTGCTCACTAGAATACTGTTAGTAGTGTTGTTGCTACCAAGGGGCTAGAGGATCGGGTAAAGGTTATTGTAGAGAATATCTTAACAAAGTAATGGGTCCATGTGGTTGTTACCCTTGAGTTGGTTATTGATATTCTCTAGAAGATAGGTGGTGGTGGTGTAGTTGATGTTATAACCAAGGAGGTTCCTCTTGTGGTAGTGAGCATGAAGGTGGCCTATGGTAGTGTTATGGGACCTAGGACCGGACAACAGGTCAAGAAAAAAGATGTTAAGAGATAAAAATCTTCTAAATCTGTGGTGTTAACTACCAACCCTTTTATTCTACTTGACACTGATCTATCTTATGCTATCCCGGACGATCCCACCCATTAGAGGGTTTCTCAAGCTGAGAAGGATGACACCCTAGTTATTGAAAGGAATGCTTCTAACATCACTTCCCCTACTCATCATATGGATGTTCACAAAGATTTGGGTGTAATGGACCCCACTAAATCATCTTCAAATGAAGCTCAAGAGCCTTGGCAGAAAGCATAGATAAGGAGTTCAGGATGGCACCCGCATGGCAGAGGCAACCCTCATTATTAGGGTTGGTGGGCGTGCATTGTACATGATCCCAAGTTGTTTCCTTTGATTATTAGTGCTCCATGGTGTGGAATTTTTATTGTCTTTGTCTTTTGACACTACTTGTTTTTTATGAGGGTTGTTTCCCATGTCTGACCTCGTCTTCCATTTTACAATTTTTTTCTTTTAATAAATTATATAGGGCCTTTGAACCTTATCTTTGTCCTTATAAAAAAAACTTTTAATATTTACTATTAAATATTAATAAATAAATAATTGTAATTAATAATATTGATAAATATATTCATAAATAACTAATAAATTATTAATAGTTAATATTTATTAATTAATTAGTAGTTAATAAATTTTTTTATTATTTATTAATAATATTAATTAATAATGAACTAGTTAATTATTAATTAATAAATAAATATTAATAAATACAATTAAATAATTACTAATAAATATTTAAAATTAATATTACAGCTAGGATGTTGGACGAGTGGCAAGGCAACCCTATCTGATTGCATGAGGTTGGAGGTTCAACCCCTGACACCTCTTAATATGAGGGGAAATTTCACAGGGTTCAATAGTGGGTACTGTAGTAATGACGACATGATAGTGGCATCAAACATTATAGAAAGCACTATGGTGGTAATGTGTATTTTAGCAGCTATCATAGCACCAATGGGTATAATAGTAGTAGTATTCACAGAAGCAGCCTTTGGGTGAAAAATGGGCCTCTAGGCCTAGAAAAAAAGGTTTTCAAGCAATAGGGTCATTGGGTTACACCATTATAATGGGCTTATGGGTCACTAGGCCTTCGGGTCATGTAAGGGTTACCTCTCAACCTTGTTAATAATAAGACTTTAGTTCCTTAAAAAAAGTGGTCTTAACCCCATATTATTATAAAAAAAATATTTAAAAATATTATTTTGTTTTTAAATATTAATAATAATGATTTAATTATTAAATTTCTAATTTCTAATTAATTATTATAAAATTATTGTTAATTAATTAACTAGTTGTTTCCAATGTGTAATTATTAACCATTATTAATTAATTACTAATTATTAATTAATTTTTTTAATTATAAAAAATATAATTTCTAATTATGAAAAATAATTATTACTTATTCACAAAAAGTTATTTATTATTACTAATTAAATATAATTTACTGATAATTAATAATTATTGGTAGTTACTTTTATTATGTTCATTAATAATTAATAGTTAATAATTAATCACTAATATTTATTTATTATTGGTAATTTATTACAATTCATTAATAATTATTAATAAGATATAATTTTTAATTTAATTAAGTTGATTAATGATTAATATTTACTAATTAATTTTTAATTAAAATTTTTTTATTTCAAATAATTATTGGGAAAAAATTGTTAATAATAGTAATAATAATAAATATTATTAAATTATTTAATTATTAATTATTCATTAATAACAATTTATAAAAATTAATAACAAAAATTAATAGTTATTTTACTATGTTTACTAATAATTATTATTTATTAATTAATCGGTAATTAAATAAAAATTATTTTTAATAATTACAAACTAAATAGTAAATTTATATGTTTAAAAGTAATTAATTAATAATTTATAGTTATATAATAAATATTATTATAAATTAGTAAAAAATATCAATTTTAAATATATATTAGTAATTAATATTAATTATTAATAAATATTTACTAGAAATTGATATTATTAAATAGTAAATAATATTATTTTATTAATAATTATTAATATGTAATGGTAAATAATAATAATTAGTTATTATTTAGTTATTACTAATATTATTTAGTAGTAATTAAATATTATTTAATTACCAATTAATTAAAACCAATTAATTATTAATTATTATTTATTAATTACTTTCTTTTTTATTAATATTACTAATTATTAATTAATATTTATGAATAAATAAAAATGGTAATTAATAATTAAATTAATATTATTTAATTACCAGCTAATTTTTATGAAATAATTATTAATATCTAATAGTAATTATTAATAGTTAATTATTATTTAGTTATTAATATTATTATCCTGTTATTATTAATATTATTAAATAATAATTATCTATTATTTAATTACTAATTAAATTAGAATTATTAATAATTGAGAATTAATTATTTATTTATTAGTATTGTTAATTAGTAATTAATATTATTAAATTACTAATCAATTTTAATTGTTAATTATTAATATTTAATAATATATATTAATAGTTATTTTTTATTTAGTTATTATTATTATTTATTTTTAATTAATTAGGAATTTATATTTATTATCTATTAATTAATCACTATTAATAATAATATATTATTAATCTCGTGCAGGAAAGGAGGAAACTAAATCTCACATTGGAAATCCATAAAGATTTCCAGCGCACCCTCCATTATAAAATGGAGTGTTAGTTATAAATTCATATTACTTAAATAAAAGTATTGCTAGATATAATAACAGTTAAATTATGCTAAAAATATTGTTATATATATATATATACCAAGTTGGGGTCAAGACCCCTTTTATTATGAAATAAAGCTCTATTTTTAACTAAGTTGACAAGTAACACTTACACGACCCAAAGGCATGGTTCCCCATAGGCCCAATACAACATAGCACTAATTCCCAACATTCCAAAGGCCTATACATAGACCAAAGACCCTATATAGGAATTCTACATCATGCCATGTTGTTAGTCATATATCACGCCACCTCCTATCAATAATCATCACATCGTGATCCTAATATGAAAATTACATCACCACCCTGGTATTAACCATTGCTTCATGCTAGACTGACACATCGTGCTAGGATACCCCTCTTATCCCTGGTGTGGGAGGAGGGCTTGATGATATGTTTCATCACACCAATATCCCTTTTGAGATTCCCAATCAATGGTACATGCATGTCCTTAAACTGAATAATTCACAAAGAGGGTGACTGTTGAACTACAAGGTGATGGACATAATATAGAGTGGTGAAGCATAAATTTTGAGATGATGATACAATGATAAAGTGGGATGAGATCAATGGAATGTTGGTGGGTGCAGAGTGTCCAAAGAATGAGATGGGGGATAGAGTTTTGGACATCTTTTTTTAACTCTATTTTCATGGTTTTGTGAAACTATTGCAAAAGAAAATCTATTATTACAATCTGGTTCATGACATAAAAATAACAGGATGATGGAATGATGATGGCCTCAAAGGAGATCTATATTGATTTGATTAGGGATGAGATCAAGTAGGGGAGGAGTGAATAATGAGTTAAGGAGGAGGGTTTTGGGCATCTATTATAATAGTTTGTAAAACCATAACAATTGACTCTTTATTATTACTATTGAATTAAAACCATAAAAATAAAAAACATATAGTTATGGTTTAATAAAACCCTAACAATAAACTATGTATGGTAAAACCATGACAGTATAGATCTATTATCATAGTTTTACTAACTATGGTAACATATCCCCAGGCAGAGTCCGAATATCTAGTAGTTTATGATGATTTATATGATTTTATAATTGCTTTATTCAATGTAATCATGTATGCATTTCATGTACTACAATGTGATTCTGGAAAAGTTATGAGTAAGATTATAATTATATAACCCAAATGCATTGGTTAAAGATTAATCTCCAAAGATGGTATGTGGTGGTCTAGGGATTTTAAGTGGTTTCTTATGAATTTTGATAACATTATAAATTTTATTCCTTGGTAAAGAACCCTAACATGGTGATTGTAAAACATGACATATAGTCAGTCTTCCTTATTAAAATGATTTTCTAGAGATGAAAAGGGGGGATTTTTTATCGGGGTTTGGGGTTTAGGAATCAATGATTTGGTGGAATGATACAATTTTTTCGTTTGTTTTAGTTTTCAAATAAGGAGTATATGTATGAAATGATCATGATTGGATGACCTCTATGGGTTTTCTTAGTCATGTTTTGGTGAATATAAAACCATGACATGGTTAGGAAAAACCACATTGTGGTTAGAATGGTCCTGTTTTGAAATATTTTTGAATAAAATATTCATGTGTTGTGAAATTGACTGGAAGGCTCATCATGTTTTGTAGATACATGTAACCATGATTTGGTGTGTAAAACTATGCCATGATTTGGTTTAAAACCCCTTAAAATAGAAACAAACTCGTGTGATTATAGAGAGATCATGATTTATGGTGTTGGGGTTTTCAGATCTCTGATTACCCTCCCAAACCCCATCATGGTCATGATATCCAGGCCATGGTTTGGTCCATCCTTATTTAATTATAAATTTGTATGCTCATATTCCCTCTTATTTCATACTTCTTTTCCTCATGTGATTCCATGTAATTGTGATGGCCTCCAAGGCTATTTTGGGTGGTCTTTTATATAATTTTTATTTTTTCCTTTCATGAACTCAAATCTATATAAATCAAGGTACTCTTTTTCTTGATTTTTATCTTTCATATATTCTTCCTTATTCTCAAGGATCTATGAGCAGTGATTTATGTATCATTATAATGGAAAATTGACATGAGAATAATGGATTATAGATTCATCGCAAATACTTTATAAGGGTGTGAAAATCTAGAGCATTGGATCTCGTTCGTCTTCAATGTAAGGATAACAATTTTGGATTGGGGGAGATGATTTAGAAACTTTTGAATTAATATTTGATGAGAAATCACCTTGCTTTATATTCTTCAGATAAGTATAGGATATTAATTTAATTATATAATCTGAAATGGAATCAATTAGGGATGTGATATTATTATGATGTGTGTCTGTGTGATATTTTATCATATTTTTCATACAGTTATAGGATATAAATTTTTGGTAGATATTTTAGTAATGTTTGGTAATATGGTAATAAAATAATGATGTGGATGTGTTGAGATCGTGATATATATTGGGCAGATGATGTTAAAGGTTCCTTTTATATGAAATGAATTAATTAAAGAGAATTAAAAATGATATGTTATATGACATGGAAGGAATTAATAATTCTATAAATACTCATGTAATGTGATAATTGAAATATTAGTTAATTTGGTAGACTATTAAAATGTGGAATGATTTATATGGTAACTCGTTGAATTATTATTGTTTGATTGGTTTTTGTAGTTTTTGTTTTTTGAATTGTTCAAGAGGTGAAATTATTTGATGAAGGTGACATATGTGATGGGATTGGGTATAGACAAATTTTTTGGAATATGAAACCTAGGTTAGGATTTGAAAGTCAATATATCATTATATATTTTTTTTAAGTAATGGTTTATTTGACATTCACCATTACTATTCACCACCACATGAGTTGGATAAACTATGTGAATCCAATGTGAATATGGGTTTTAGACAAACCCCCAACATCTAGGATGTTTTGGAAATATGTTATTGGCTACCCTCTTCTCCTATTTTTCCTTTATCAGTAGGTTGTGGTTTTATTTATGGTATGATGTGGACTTGAATATTGTTATAATAGTACGAGGATGAAGTAGTTGTATAATGTCATATTTGGAAATAATAAGGGATGGGACCATCGAGACATATTATATAAAGCTGTGAGGGTGACTGTTTTAGTGAGGAAGTGGGGTAGGATACCATTGTTTCTTTTATTTCTTGATTTGATTACACTTATATTATATTTAAATTTGAGATACTTTTTTGTGGTGACATGATCTTATAGACTTTGCCTAAGATAGGATAATGTACAATTTTAACTACTTATTCACTAAAGATTTAATATGCTTCTTCCACATTAACATGAGAGTTCTTGGGGAGGAACCTACTGAGTATGTATTATACTCACCCATACTTATTATATACTATTTTTTAGATTTATGGGTCCATTCTGAAAATTGAGCTAGTCCATATTTGTTCATGAACTTGGTAGTTGGCAGATATTAGAGGAGTCACTCATTATTTTCCTTTTGAGTTGTTTGGTTTCTTAGTGTTGACTTTGTTGTTTTTATTCTTATTTTATATTGTAAGACATTACATGCATATTTACATAGTACTAATTAGATTATTTGGATTTATTATCAATTTTTAATGGATGTTGACGGCAGATTGTTTCTTTTTTTAGGTTTGAAAAGTGTAATGCCCCACCCCTATGTGCCATTTTTCATTCCCTCAGTGCTACTCACCAACCTATAGCTCATTATAGGTGGGATTCAGGTGTTACTTCTGATCTTATCTCTAACCCAATTAAGGCCTCTATGAGTTTGGGCCATGAAAAAAGGGTATTAGAGTGAGTGTTTCATTCAGGGTGTATTTTACAGTTTGGATTGGTGATAATTTTATTTTTTTGGTAAAGAAAAAAATATCATTTGATCATAGTAATGGTGTAGACTAAAATAATATGATATGGATGTATAAGGCATCCGTTTATCCAAATAAAGGACCTTTCTTAGTCTATTGAACAAAATTAATTAAAAGTTCATTGATTAGAGGGAAGAGATTTCATTATAGTAAATACAACAACATTGGTTGGGCTTGTGTTTGGATTTAAGTGTTCTAAGGGATTAATTAAATCTAACTAAAAAGCATTCAATTAATTCCATACTCCAAGGATTATGGATTTTTATTATTATAGACTTGTATGATAGATAATGAACTCACGTAGTTATAGTGGGAGTGGTTTGGTAGGAATCCCAGATTTTCCATAGGTGAATTAACTAGATAGATGGTGGTTTTTGGAGGATGACTCTGTGAGAGTTACAATGATAGAATTTATCAAAGTTCAAAGGATCATTTTTTATTTAAAGATAGGGTGATGGGTGAAGAAAGTATATATATATATATATATATATTTATCTAATTCAATATCAAGTAGTGTACTAGGTTCCATTGATAGTTACTATATTGTGTGGAGTGACTTCGGCATTGTAGATTCTCTACCTTGGTGATATCGATGATTCATATCTTATATAGGAGCAGTTCTAGATCTAGTTTTGGAATAAATCATTATCATCAATTCTTAAATCAGTGTGACAACAAGAATTACTCTCTACTTGACAGATAAATTCATCTATATAGAAGATCATGGGTGAAATTAATTAATTTTCTATACTATTGTCTTAACCTATTGATAGATGAAGATGCGAGGGAATAAAACATTGATGGATATTTATGTTCATAGATTTTTCATGAATGAAACCCCCGTATATTGAAGACTTATATTAAGGTACCTATGAAACAAAATGTGATTGGGAATATTATATCACAGATGAATTCAATTCAAGAGGAGGGTCGTTGGAACATTCCAAAAACATATATGTGGAGAGTATCTCACATTTCGTAGGAGAGTTGAGGTTACAATCTATGAGGGGTTTCCCTCAGCCATCGTTCTCTTATTTTTTTTGTGATTAGGTAGTTTTGTAAAAGTGGGTTCCCTAGATCCAACTCTATCAATACTTTTTTTATTACCATATATTATATACAGTGATTTATGGATGATGTTAACTTACCATAATATTTTTGATATTTTTTAGTCCACAATTAAAATTGTAATGTACATTGATTATTTGTCCTATCAATTGGTTATTGATATTCCCCGGTTATAATGAGAACCTCGTGATACTATGATATTATTCTTAAACAAATGTCACAAATTCTAGATACATCATATGGATTGGATGTAGATGATGCCTAAATATTGGGTGATGGAGTCTCGTAAGCATTGATACTTCTTTTCATGAAGTTCACACTTGGTGGTATCGAGTAAATGAGATCATGAGGATTGGCATGTAACTAGGAACACCACATGTTTAGAGTGTTATTGGTAGTTCATATCTGCAAAAACATGTAATGTTCTGCTGACTTGTGATTATTATCTATGTATACTATTTTATTGTATAATTTGATGCAAGGGAAAAAAGTAGAAATGAAGTCATAACAAGGTACCTTACATTTGGTTCATCATTGGTCATATGAAAATTATTGAATAATCAAGAATGAATTTTTCACTTCTGATGGGAGGAGATATCTTAGGCCTAGTTAATTAGGATGATAGTACCTTTACTAAACCTATGACCATGGTAGAATAAGGTAAGTCAATTCATTAATGTCAATGAATAATAAATAAGAAAAGGATGATGATACAAAGTGTGCATCCTACATTATAGGATATTGTGATACAAAGAGATTATATTACACGGTGTGTATTAATAAGAAGGTTTTCATTATTATGACTACTCCTTATCTTTTTAGAGGGCTTTATGGGTTGCTATACATTGTTCTTTGTATGATAATGCTATTCACTGCTATCAAGATAAGGTCCTAGAGAGTCACACATGATATTGTATTCAAAATTATTTCATATTCTGATGAATATGAGTATATGAAATGGTAGACCCCATCATGGGGTTTGAGATATGTCTGAGGATATATGATCTCCAAGGAATAAATAAATATTATTCAAGTTTATAATAATGAGTATTTAATTTATCTATTTAATATATTCAAATATATTATAGTAAATACACGGGAAAATATTATTAGAATGAATATTATTTTAATATTCAAGGTTCATTTAATATTTATGGGAACGATGAATCAAGCTAATGAATCGCTTTTATCATGTAATATATTTATTATATTATAAGTAAATGATAAAAATATAAATTATATTTATGAATCAGTAATGAAACCATAATATATCATTTATAGTGAATAATAAATATTCGAGGGTGGGGACCATTTTTTGCTATTTTGAAAACTCACTATAAAAGGAGGAGGAGGCTCTCATGACAATAATTATTCATAGACCATTTGTTGAGAGTCTCTTTTTCCTATCATGTATCTTAGAGGGAGAATCTCTCAATCCAAGCAACTAAATCGTCCCCTTCTTCACGCATCATAGGAACGATGATGTGGTGATTGTCACGACGTCGAAGAATTCATTGGAACTCCACACTAGCACCCAGAATATGATCATTGATGTACATGAAGACTTTTGAAGCATGTGTGGATGATCTAAAGAGATCTGAATTCAGATCCTTTAACAAGAAATCATAGTAAACTAGTAAAGGTCGATCGCAACATCATAACAAACTATGTATTTTTTTAGTTTATGTTTTGTGCTTAAAATTTATGACACATGATCCTCAAACTTTAATGGGGATGTGCTTCACTGGTGAAGATGTAGTTATATTGATCATTGGTGAAAAATTTTAAATCATCTTCCCACGAACTTCTCCCATGTGCCCCAGTACCTTCATATAGTTTGTAAACTTCTATGTAGAACTCTGGAATTATGTGATTCTTATGTGGTGGAAATGAAAATCAATAATATATTCATCCAACATTCCTTGATGGTCAACATGGAATTGACAACATCACGATGGATGATGCTCATCTAGGGGTGTTTATCTGGGATTATGCACATGGTTCAAGCTTGTCAGTTGGTATTTATCAGGTGCGTTGGACTAGATAAAAAGAGAACACATTTTAAAGAGGCTTAAACAGATCTGATAAAACAACACAATGACTTAAATGGACTGACTTCAATATATACATTTTGGATTGGGGGTGAAGAATAAATTTTCATATATTATTTTAATATGAATATAAAACTATATATATATATATATATAATATAATATATTTAATATTTAATATTTGTTAATTATATATCTTTTTTAGTTTTATAGTTTTAATATTAATTATAAATGGGGGTTGACTCAAGGCCAGTCTGCTTAAGATGTGACTGGACCAAGATCAATTTTTTAGCTGACATTAAATATGGCCTGAAATGAGATTATATTTTTAGGCCCGATCCATATGATCTCGACCATCTCCACCCCACTCCAACCCATTAATTTTCTATACCCTCAACTAATTTTGATTCCACTACAATGACAACTGCCTCCTTGTTCATATACATCATAAACTGATTGATGTGATACAAAATTCTCAAAAACAAATAATTGATTTTCAATGATAATTACCCCAATTGTTAATTCAAATCCAGGTAAAAAATTATTTTTGTTAGTTTTGAGAATCTGGAATTTATTGAAAATTAGCTTTAAAACATGGTTTTTAATGATTTATTCAATCCTTCAATTTTATTATTAATCCATAATATTATTACGAACTTTTAAATTCAATTTTCAAATTTATGGGAGATGAATAAATTGTGATTGTTTTAAAAATAACTGTGATTCCTAATGGTTGAAATTTAATTGTGGTTTTACAATAAAATTAAATTGGGAATTATTGAATTTAAATTGTACATGAAATTTTCAAGTTGAAATGACTCAATACACTTCATAATTTAAATTTATAATTTTTTAATGGATGTAAAAAGTGGTGAAATTAAATTAGTTAAATTTAAATTTTTGTGATTAAAAAATTTGTAGAATTTAATATGGAATTTATTTGTTAAATAAAACCCAACATTTTTTGGGAATTAAATTTAAGGTGCTACATGATAATTTTAAAAATTATTTTAATTGTTTTATTTCTTTTAATTTGATTGCATAAAAATTCTAGACTAAAAAATGAAAATATGATGTGCAGATTGAAACTTGATTTGTTGTAAAGGTAGGTGACTGTGTGACAAGTGATTGTAAATGAAAATTTGGAGTGGCCGTATAATGATACATGGACAATTCACTGACCACATGAAAAATTCCAAGTGACTATGCCACTCATTATCACTCATGTGACCATGATATCCTCCATTTTGAAGTGACCATGGAAAACATAATGTAAGACACTTTTTCAAGCTACCATAACTTCTCCCAACAAAACTAAGAAAACTAAACCTTCCACAAGCCATCTTCTTCAATGTACTGCAATGTTCCTTGAGAGCCTGAATGAACCAGAAAAAATCAATTATAGAAGAATAACATCCAAAATTGAGCCAAAAAAATCCTGACCTATGGCCAAAATTAAAGATCCGGTACTGAAACCTCTTAAGAATTTGACTGCACCAATTGAAACATGTGGGATCCAAGCATTGAGAATGAATCTAGTGAAACCCAAATTCACTACTCCAAGAATCAACATATTTCCTAGGGAATTTTATTAAAGATTTACTAGAATGAAATCATGGGAATAAAATATTTTAGAAGATTTTGTTGATGTCAATCATGACCCCGGGGCTTCACACATGGAAACTATCCAAAAAAAGAATAATAATTTTCCAACACTTAAGAAAGAAGAAAAATAAATAAGATGATTGGTGCCTTTAAATGAATTTACCTATTCCTCAATAGAAACATTCATCTCTTGCTAATTATTGTGTGTTTTTAATATTAATTCAATTCTTTTTTTATTGCGTTAGTTTATTCTTTTCTTCCCCCAATTCTTATGTGTTTTTCTCAGCCTCATGTAGAAATTTTGGTCTATTTAACTACATTATTATAGAGAACTGACATGATAGTTGGGACCTGATAGGAGATTACACAAGAAATACGATTACTGATTTTGTAATTTCTAATTAGTTTCCTTGATGTAATAATAAAATGGAAAGAAGCAAATAAATGATAATCATCTAATCTATCAGATAATCATCTTCATTCTTAAATTTATCAAATCAGTTATCCCTCACTCTCTCAGTTCACGGTACGTACCAGTGGAGCACTATGGAATGGAGGATGACCACCATATGCTGGAACTTGGTGTGGATATAGTGAATTTCTTGATTGAGTGTGTTCATTGTCTATTCACTATAAAGGATGTTGAACCAGATATGGAATGAGAGTTATTTATTTGTGTGTTCATAACCACAAGACACATAAAATATAAATCATTGAATGATATTGATTCAATTTTTAGATGAGAAACATTGTGGATAATGAAGAACCTATATGATTGACCCCAAATCAAACCCCATTCACTTTTGAATCTGTATTTTTTTTATCTTATTTTGTTTCAAATTCATAAAATAAAAATTCTAAAAGTCCAGTTCTTGTTATATTTAAATTAAAAATATCCATATGTGATAGGATAGTCAAACTCCCTACTTCTTCATAGAATACCCTAATCATCCACTAGGATGCATTAGTAGTATATAAAAATTATATTTGTCCACAACCAATGAAAATCGTGTCATAAACTTTGAACTATTACTAGGGTATAAGGTTAGATATTCACAGTTCTTTTTCAATTTGAAAATAATTTTCTTCTTTTAAAAAAACAAAAAAATAGTGGATCATCACCCATTTTCATAAGGGATGGAAGAGATTATTGATGTGCTCAAATGAAGGAATAATAATTCTACTGGTTAACATTTTGAAAATTTACTCACTGATGAAGTGATGAACCAATTTGGGAAAATATTGTGGGATTATCATAGATTTAATACTAAAGGTGGTGTTCTAGTAGATAATGAACCAAAATTAAATCCTCCAACATTTGTAGAAGAAATCCTAGAGGTGGAATTTCTAAAATATCCCACTCTCCCACACAATTTAGATATAATACTGGAGAAACTCATAATTCAACAAGAGATACCATATGAAAAATTTAAGGGGGATAACCAAAATATTGACTCTATTGTATTTAATTATATTATAATTAAAATGGAATCCTACCACCTTGTTTTAATGAGACAAATTCAACACTATTGTTGTATACATTGGATACAAATAAATTTGATTCTGCCTCTTTTTTATTGTAATCTCATGCAACATAAACTCACTCGTGATATATTATGTTTTAATCTTTTATATGCAGCCGTGTTATTACAAGCCCTAGTGGAATTCAAAGAGGATTCCACCAATAAAGTGGCAGATGAAGAAGATTTAGATATTTTTTTGATAATCTGCTCAAATATGATTTAGAAAGATTTTAAAAAAATTCACTTGTTGTTGAACAAGATGAAATAGACCTACATATTGATCATATTTAGGATGAATGTATAAAATTAGACATGTTTGATGAACATAAGTCCACTCAAACGGTGTAAGAACAACATAAAGTTATCTCGATACCTCTGGTGAATCAACTACTCCCTCAACCTCCCACCAAACATAGAGTGGCACAAGATGAGAAGAGTTCCTTGTGGTCACTCATGAAGAGACATAGGTTCATGCTATATATGAAGGGGATAATTTTGATATAAACTCAAATTTTTTTAATTTAATTCATCTTGAACTATTTATTGACACTCCTTTGGTTGATTATGATGAAATGTTAATAGAAGTCCCACTAAAGGAAGATGAGTTCACAATAGCTATGATAAAAATAGAGGTGACCCCACACATTCTCTTTCTTAACCCACTTAATTGAATCACAATGATTTGGAGATGAACATGAAGAACTCTATCAAAGGAGACCTCCTGGTTGATGTAAAGTTGAGAAATATTTGAAGGATCCAGATGTGGTGGTTCTAATCGCAAAACCCCACCCTTTAGTGGATTGTGAATTACCACAAGATTATCCAGCTATATATAGCCTAATTACAACCCCTCTTCGGAGGGAAAACTCCAAAAAAAATTGTAATAGCCTGAACTGGGTGCCACATATTGGTGCCTCAAGCCAGTGAGTCGCATGACCTGAAGGGCACCTACCTGTATGCTACAGGTTGTAAACTAGAAGCGATGGTCTGATAAGTCGATACTAGGGAGACTATACCCTCTTTTATCAGAGTAAAACACTAGAAAAATATATAAACAATAATAGAATCATAAATAACCATAATCAAAACCAACTGCAAGATAATAAATACCATAAATACAATATTTAACTAAAATAAAAACTATGTTATGATAAAGTTCATGTCAGGTGTCTCAAATGAAAAATGAAAATAAGGACACCAACGACTCCCAAGTGAGTCCCAAACCACATATGGTTTCATCATCCATGCTCCATCCACAATCATCGTTCTAACATAAGGTCGTTTCCCTTAATTTATCCATAAAACACAAAGTTTAATCAAGGAATGGTCAGACAGCCTGAGTAGGGTGTGAGTCCAACTTAGTAGCCCACCACTAATGGTTTCTAAAACAAATCTAGTCAAATAGTGTATGCAGTTATATAAATAATTAAATTACAATTCACAATTAAACAGTTATCACATCATAAAATTAATCTTTATTTAACCACATAAACATAAGGGTTTTTGTCGAAAACTGTAGGCTCATGCAGGAGCATGAAGTGTTTCTAGGAAATATCAAATCTTAATACCTGCTTCGACTCATGACGGATCCCAATGTATTCAAATATGATATCATATCTCAATACCTACATCATCTCAGGACAGAGCCTAAAGTATTCTCAAGTGAGGCCATATCATGGCATACCTTATTTATATTCTTTAAATTCACACATAAATTCCCAAGTTACCAATATCAAAATTTGTAAGTAAGATAACTATGTTACCATTTTTACTTCTCAATGTAATGACCATCTTCCAATTCCATTACTCATAATTATAATGACCATGTTACCATTTATAATTTGCAACAGAATGACCATGATCCCATGACTTTACTCATAAGTATAATGACTATGTTTCCATTAATACTTCTCAATAAAATGACCTCCTTCCCATCCTTTTACACAAAATTAATTCATCAATTAATTATTCAATATAAATTTCATTACTTTTTCAATAGTTAGTTTATCACAAAAATACCCTTAATCAATTCCCCAATTAATTAATTACGTCAAAGGCCCTTAATTAATTTATCAGTTAAGCATCTCAAGTTGACCATTTCAATAAAACATAATTAGTTATATAATTAATTATCTCAAAGAAATTGACCCAATACCCTATAATTAATCTATAATTAATTATCTCAACTCATGGAATCAACATATCATAATTAATCTACCTTTTAATTATCTTAACTCACGTCATTAATATCTCATAATTAATCTACCATTAATTATCTCAATTCATGGAATCAATATATGATAATTAATCTACCATTTATTTTCTCAATTCATGGAATTAATATTTGATAATCAATATACCATTAATCATCTCAATGAAGAATCTATAAACCTCATAATTAACGATCCAATTAATTATCTAGATGTATATCCCCCAAACCTCATAACTAATTATCAAATTAATTATTAATTTCAATAATAAATCCAATTCATAAATTTTACATGTTACTAAATCAATTTAGGGTTTGAATTACCAAATATTTCTAGAAATCATAATGTTTCCATATACATATCAAAATAATGACAGTGGGAATTGAAAATTAGACCACTTACCACGATTCATTGCCAAAGATTTCCCAATGGAAATCTCTAAAATTGAGTAGCACAATGACCATAGATTGAAATCCAAATCAAAACCCTAAATCAAGATTAAAGGCATCAAGATCATATGAATCTAGATCTAGATCTACAATCCTATATCAGGATCTCACCAATTAGGTTAAGATATAACAAAATAGTGGACACATTGCCTCAAAAGTACGAGAGAATAATGGTGGATGAACAAGAAGGCATCGGGATGAGATCCACTTACTGGGAGAGGAGAGAATCTTCAATTCAAACTTTAAATCATGAAGAGTAGAGGTTGTACATCCTTCAAATCCTTATGAAAGACTCAAAAAAACATGAATGAGGGAATAACATCGAATGTGGGTTGAAATAGGTGAGTCTCATGGGTTTGGGGAATTTTAAAAATAATTTTCAGGCTAATTTAATTCTCGTGCATGGTTTCCTGGGCAGGGGTGCACGGTTTTCCCTTACCATATGCCAACCGTGCACTAATTATTTTTGGGGTGCACTGTTTGACAAACCATGCACTAGTCATGTGAACCCTCACTGTCTAGGGATGTATGGTTTCCTGGGTTGGGCACACATTTTACTCTAACAATACACCAAACGCAGACAACCCTGTTTTCTTCCATTTTTCTTAATGTTTCACAGAAACCCTCCCCATGGTAAAACCCAATTGAAAGGTACTTAAAAAAACAAAAAGTACCTGAATTCAAGCCTGAGTAAACTCTAGATTAGGCCATGTATTTACAATCTCCACACCACATAACAAATCATTCTTGAGTTGCACTTCCAAGCATCTCTAAGATTCTGAGAAATAATGATCGGGCCACTAATCCCTCATATCTACTTCCCCCTCCCGTGTTTCCTCCTTCACATGCCCATGTTTTCACAATAAATGAAAGATGAGCATAGTATTTCCCTTCAACACTTTCTCATTATGATCCAACACACATATTAGATGATCCTTAAAGGAAAACTCTACCTCAGGGTCAATATCAACCACATTGATCACATGAGAAGGGTCAGAATGATACTATTTTAGTTATGGTACATGGAAAATTTCATGCATAGCACTATATTTCTGTGGAAGATCCAATCTGTATACCACCGACTTGATTCTCTCCACAACCTCAAACAGTCAAATAAACATGGGTTCTAACTTTCCCTATGTACATATACTACGGTTACCTAACCTAGGCGAAACATGAAGGAATAAACGATCACCCTATGTAAACTTTGGGGGGTCATCTCCATTTATCATCATATGAATTCTGCACAATATGAGTCATAGCCATACTTTTCTAAATCTGCTAACCCTACTCTGGTGTCTCCTACAAGAGAATAATTCCCAACAACTCTGACTCACTAGCCTCCATCTAGCATAGTGTTGATATACATGGCCTACCATAAAGGTCCTCGTATGGTGACATATATATAGTTTCCTAATAATTGTTCTTATAGGAAAAATACACTAAATGCAAGTGCTTCTACCAAGACCCAAAAAATTCAAGTACATACACCTGCATCATATCCTCAAGAACCAGTATAGTGTGCTTCGACTTCCTATCTATATGTGGTTGGAAATCCATAATATACAAAACCTAAATTCCAATAACCTTCTATAAGACCTGTTAAAATCATGACGTGAAGCATGAGTCACAATCTAAAACTATAGTCCATGGATCCCCGTGAAGATGTACTATCTCCCATATATACAGTTCTCCCAACTTCTCTATTGAGAAATTTTCTCATATGGGTAAGAAATGAACTACCTTTATCAGTTTGTACACAACAAACTAGATAGTATCATTCTTCATTGGAATCATCAAAAAAACCATGAAAAAATCCTTGGTCATGTAATCCCACTTTCATTATGGAATTGGAAATGACTACAGCAAACCTCCAGGTCATTGATGTTGTTCCTTCACCTGCTGACAAGTGTAGCATCGTGTTACAAACCCTGCTATCTCCCTTTTTCATGTGTAGCCACCAAAAATATTATCATAGGTCACGATACATTTTGGTCAAACCTAGATGTACCACCCACTTCAAGGCATGAAAAACCAGTATGAGATCCTATCACATTATTATAGGAACAAAATTTCTATTCCTAACATAGATGATCTCATCCTCATATATACTCCAATATAAAGGTGAATCCCTACCTTCAAGACTTTCCCTCAAGGTTAAACACTCTAAATCCTCATATTGTTTTGTCCCTGATCCTTCTCAAAAGAGTGGACTCTACTGAAATTGATATGATATTCATCTACTCCTAACTCTCCCAAACCACCACATGCATTTCAGCTAGCATGGTCACCATCTTCCACTCACAACTAGACTCCTGAACCACTCATGTATCAGTTTTCCTAGTCAAAGAATAATCAATATTGTTTCCTTTCCCAGTAATACATTCTACCTCCAAATCAAACGTCTATATATACTCAACCCATAGCCATTACGAAAGATTCAAATATAACTGTAAAAATATATACTTCAATATCTTATGGTTAGTATACACAGTAAAATTTTCTCCCAAGAGGTAATCTCGCAAACACTTTAAATCATAAACTACTATTTATAGCTCTAGGTCATGGGTAGTGTAGTTGCGTTCATGAGGAATCAACTATAGTATATGGAACCCCATGGAGATGGACTATCTCCCATACAAACTATTCTCCCAACTTATTTATTAATGATTTTTCTCGTCTAGGTAATAAATGAACTACATTCATCAATTGGTATAAAACAAACTGAAATGGTGCTACAAAATGGTAAAAGTCCTGGATGAATCTCTAATAATATCCAGATAACCCTAAAAAGATAAAGATATCAAAAATGTTCATTGGTTGTTCCTATGAAACAACATCCTGAACCTTCTCTAGGTTTACTGACACACCTTCCTCTGAGATGATGTTCTCCAAGAAGTGTACCTGATCAATCAAAAACTAACACTTATATAGATTGGTGTATATCCTATGCTATCTCGATGTACTCAAGATGATGTCAATATATTGGGAATGATCATCACTATTCTTTGAGTACACTTGGATATCATCCATGAATACCACCAAAAAATGATCCAAGTACGGATGGAAGATACTATTCATCAAGTCCATAAAC
Source organism: Viscum album (assembly GCA_963277665.1). Taxonomy (NCBI): domain Eukaryota; kingdom Viridiplantae; phylum Streptophyta; class Magnoliopsida; order Santalales; family Viscaceae; genus Viscum; species Viscum album. Next base: position 845,959,544 of record OY728130.1, read on the forward strand.
ACATATGGTGCATTTGTCAACACAAAAGGAATTATGATGAACTCGTATAGGCCATTACTGCTTCTGAAAGATGTCCTTGGAATATCATAAGTCCTAACTCCCAACTGATGATACCCTGATCTCAAGTCGTTCTTTAAGAACACACAAGCCCCTCTCAACAGGCCAAATAGTTCGTCGATATGTATAAGAGGATATCGATTCTTCACAGTCATTTGGTTCAGATTCTGGTAATCGATACACAAGTTCGAACTCCTATTAGCCTTCTTTGTAAACAACCCAGGTGATCCCCAAGGTGATGTACTTGGACAGATAAACCCTCTATCCTAAAACTCCTCTAGCTGATTTTTGATCTCTTGAATCTCTGTTGGATCCATTATGTATGATGGAATAGATACTAGATCATCCCCCGACTTGAGGTCAATAGTTACTTTCACATACATCTCAAGTTGAAGCCCTAATAAGTATTCAGGGAAAACATCCTGAATCTATTCCACTACTAGTAGAAAAAAATCAGGTTTCACACCTTTTTAATTTAGAAAAATACTAGAAACATGTGCTATAAGCTCTCCCACTTGCTGAGTTATTGACACTACACAACCTTCCTAAATATCCCAATCCCCATGGTGAATATATTTTTCACCCATAGGAGACATAATGGTCACTATCCTATAGTAAGAGTCAATGTGGTATTAATATGAAACTAGCCATTCCAAACCTATAAATAGGTCAAAGCCTAAAATATTAAGAATATATAAATACCACTAAAATTATACTACCCACTCTTCAAGAGATCATCCCTTGCAAAAATTGATGTATCTATACTGTACTACATTGGTTTATCTAATGTCATCAATCTGATCTTGAAATCCACCACCAGTCTCAAACTGTTAACATGTTTTGAAGATATAAAGGAATGAGAGGCACTGGTATCTAATAAGGCACTAGATAATATAGAATCTACAAAGATAATACCTCTCATATTCGATGGCACAACGTCTCTATCCACAAGTGTAGGTTCCATCGCATGAAACTATAATTACCATATTCCCTATGATTCCCTATGAATCCCTTGAGTTTGACCACTCTGCTGATGTGGGTGCTCTTTCCTAGATGCACCACATCCAATACCTCTACCTCCTTAGAAAGTAGAACTCTAGATTCCAGTATGATAAGTTGTATAAGATCCTCTTCCCACACTCTGACTCTATTTAGATACTCCACAATTGACCATATGTCGTTGTGTCCTTCATAACATCTATAGCTGACCCATCTTGCTAAATGATCTGCACTCCACTAGCGGTTAGGGATAGTGCTGATGATAGTGGAATGGCATACCACACTAATGGAAAAGAACTCTATTAAGGTCCTATGAAACTAACTCTCCTACCTGACCACTCATATTTCCACTGCCATGACTAATGTTCTCATAATGATTCTTCCTTCTCTTGGAAGCCTCACCTCTTAATCATCCAGTAGAAGCTATTTGTCCACCACTGGAAGCCTCCTTCATGATCCCCTCATCTATGAGTGCCTGATCCACCACCTTAGGAAACTTATTTAATAGAAAAAGGTTAACTTGGGACATAATCTCACACTTAATTCCATCCTAAAAGCATCTCATCATAGCTATCTCAACTCCTGTCAAAGATGGAGAAAATCATTGTAGGTATATAAATCATCTTGGATAGTACATTATAGACATGATACCTTGAGTTAGTTGCATAAAATCTAATAATTTCTCTTGCCTCAGTGTCTTTGGGTATAAGTTGTCAAAGAACCTATCAAAGAAGTCCTTCAACAACATACCATCTGTCTTTCCGGTCCACGTATGAACGTCCCACCAATACTTCGCTAATCCTCATAGCAAATAATCCACTAACTTTACCCTACTCAAAGCATGAGTCTCTAGATAGTCAAGTATCATCTCGATGGAATCAACCTATAATTCATCTCACTCAAGTACACCATCTTCAATTCAATTCAGATAGTTTTGTAACTGAAACTCTCTTGTCAGGTCAGACATGATCTTCTCAACCCACCCTTCATGTCTTTATATAAATTTCGTGAAGCGGGATATGTTCTCCAGAAACTTATATCTCTCTTACTCACCAAACACTATTGATGCCCTAGGTTTCTTTACTGGTGGATAATTCCTATATGATCCCTCAATTCATCCTATCAACAAGGGTCATCATAGAGGAATATATCTAAAATTAAAAACACATGTCTTAGGACTCATAAAAAATTTACTTTAGTGGGAAACACAACAAGCTACAAAAATTCTTTTCCCATACCTCACCACACAATCAAAACAGAGGCGTTTCTACTACCCTTAACCATCCTACACCTAGGTATTGGTCAATAAGGGTAAACACATTATCATATCTTGTTTCTCATTTACAAACCCATGTATTCCCAATTTTCATCATTTTACTATTCTCAATTCATATTAGGCACCATTGTCAATTCATTTTCACAAGCAAGGAAAATAGTTCATGTTCAAAAACGTAAACATAACCCATTTTCTCATGCGTTCCTAAAATGACGCATGTCACAAAATAATCCTGAGTGCCTAGAATGGTGCATGAAGAATCAACACTCCTGATATACTAGGCCACAAGTTAATTATCAATAATTATTTGAAATAATAATCATATCCCACATCAACTGTATCACCCAAGGTGAGATAATTTTCAACTATAATAGAAAACCACAATAACAACAATACCACCCTTAGTAATTGGGTATTTACTTAGATATGGGTCTTAAAATACCATTTATGAGCTCATTACCAAGACCCTGACTCTTCCTAGCCTCCTGACTACCTTTCCCAAATCATAAGACAACATAAGAAGAAAAGAAACCAAGACCATTGATACCACTTTGTAACATCTTGCCCTGAGTGATACATGTTGTTTCCCTAAGACAATCAATCACATGACCTCAAGCGCACCTCCCCTTATGTCAGAGGCTACCAACTAGCAATGAGGTTCTAATAAGTCAATCATGGGGATATTATACCCACTTATATCAGAGTAAAACACTAGTGGAACTAAATAAACAATAGCATAAGCATAAACAACCATAATCAATACCAACCTCAAGATAATCAATACAATAAATACAATTTCCATCTAAAATAGAAAACATGACTTGATGAAGTACGTGTCAAGTGTCTCAAATGGAAACTAAAAATAAACACAGAAAAGACCCCATAGTGGGTCCCAAACAACATCCAGTCTCCTTTTCCATGATCCATCACTAATATGCCTTCTAACTCAGGGCCTTTTCCCTTATCCTATCCAAAAAAGAAAATGTCTATTCAGGTATCGATAAGACATGCCAAGTAGGGTGAGTACAACTGAGTAGGCCACCACCAATGGAGTCTAAAAAATCCAATAAAATAGTTTATGTAGTTATATAAATAATTAAATTACAATTCATAAATAAATAGTTATCACATTATACAATTAATCTTTATTTGACCACATTTTCTCTAGAGTTCCCAAGGAAACCTGTACCTCTATGTATGTTCCAGCTCATACAAAGTCCTGAAGTGTTTCTAGATAATATCATATCTTAATTTGTGCTTCAGCTCAGGCCGAAGCCCGAATTATTCAAAGTTGATATCATATCTCAATAAATTCTTTGGATCATGCAAGAGCCCAAAGTAATCTCAAGTGAGGCCATATCATGGAGTAACTTTATTTTAATTCTTTAAATTCACACATATATTTCAAAGTTACCAAAATAAAAATTCATAAGTAAGATGACCGTGTTAACAATCTTACTTCTCAATGGAATGACAATGTTCCCATTCCTTTACTACTAAGTAGAATGACCATATTATAATTTATACTTCTCAATAGAATGACCATGTTATCATTCCATTACTCATTATTATAATGACCATGTTACCATTAATTCTTATCAATAAAATGACCATGTCTTATTTATTTTACACATAATCAATTCATAAATTAATTATTCAACATCAATTTCATTAATAGTTCAACAATTAGTTTATCACACAAATACACTTAATAAATTCCACAATTAATTAAATATGTCAAATACATTTATTATTTCATCAATTAATTATCTCAAGTAAACCATTTCAACACCAAATTATTAATTCTACAATTAATTGTCTCAAACAAATAACCCCAATACCCCATAATTAAGTTACCATTAATTATCTCAAGTCATGGAATAAATATCTCATAATTAATCTACCATTAATTATCTCAAATCATGGAATCAATATCTCATAATTAATCTACCATTAATTATCTCAATTCATGGAATCAATATCTCATAATTAATCTACAAGTAATTACTTAATTCATGGCATTAATATAAAATAATTAATCTACCATTAATTATCTCAATAAAAAATCTCTAAACCTCATAGTCAATTCTTTAATTAATTATTTAGATAGACAGCCCCCAAACCTCAAAATTAGTTACCAAATTAACTATCAATTCAAATAATAAATCTAGTTCATCAATTGGCCACATTACTAAATTAGTTTAGGGTTTTAATTTCTAAAGAGAAATAGAAATACAAAATCCTATATACACATATAAAAAAACTATGGGAATTGAATATTATACCACCTACCTTGATTCTTTGATGAATATCACTAGATAAAAATTTCCTAAATTGAGCAGAAAAATGATATTGATCAGAATCCGGACTTAAATCCCTAAATCAAGATTAAAGGCATCATTATCTTATGAATCTAGATCTACATATACAATCCTAGATCTTGATCTCACAAATTAGGTTTTAATATAAAAAAGTGGATAACATCGATCAAAAGGATGGGAGAATAACGGAGGATGAATGAGAAAGCATCAGGATGGGATCCACTTACCAGGAGATGAGTGAATCTTCGATTTGGGCTTCAAATCACAAATAATGGAGGACATACAGCCTTGGAATCCCTATAGAAATCTATAAAATCATGAATGAAGACCTAGGGTCAAATGAGATTAAATTAGGTGAGTCTCAAGAGTTTGGGGAATTTTTAAAATAATTTTCAGGATAATTTAATTCCCACCCATGGTTTCTTAGGCAGGGGTGCACAGTTTTCCCTAACAATGCACCAACCATGCACTAGTAATTTTTGTGGTGCTAGGTTTTTAATTTTAGGGCACATGATTTGAAAAACAATGTGTTATCCATGTGAACCCTCACTATCTTGGTCTTCATAGTCTCCTAGGCTTGGTGAATGGTTTTCTTTAACCATGCACTACTGCCTTTTCTCCCATTTTTCTTATTTTTTCACCCAAACACATCCCAAGGTAAAACCCAATCAAAATGTACTTAAATAAAAACAAAAGGTACATGAATTCAAACCTAATTCAACTCCACAAAATTTTAGGATCTTAAATTTTTTCCCTCTCTTATTTTTATTAAAATTTTCATGGCTCTTTAATTAAATTTCTAATGTTTAATTATATTTTCTACAGGTTTTCCCCAAATGGATGGAGCCTGGGATATTAAATCAGTTGTTTATAGTACACAAAGGTAGAGCATAACATGAACATGCAGTGATCGAATAAAACTTGGTTGTACATATCCTTGTACATTGTTTATTCACTATAATTTGTGTTCATGTTTGATGGAACATGAATATGAACTGATGAATAATTATGGGGAGATGGAAAAAGTAGTTTAGGATGTAAATAAAACCTTTTTTGTTTCACATTTTAGTTTTTTCCCTAAAAATGAAACAAGATCTTAATCAATTTTAACTATCTATATACTATTTTTTATGATTACATTTTTATATTTATTTAGTATAAATAAATAAATCAAAAAAGGAAAGGAAAAATGAAAAAAAAAACACATTGAACTTCAATTATGCCATACCTAATTTTAAATTCATTCTAGAGTGGAAGGATGTCACTATTTTGGAAATTATGAAACTTAGATGATTACTGAGTGAATTTTTCACTAACTTCATAGAAATTCAGTATTAGACATAATAAAGAGAGTGTGAGTGAACCAATATTTGTATATTATGATTTATAACATGAGGTCACTATAATTTAGAACTTAATCTGAGATAGCTTTTCCATTGTGAAAAAAACACCTTAGGGGACCAAATCAAACGAAATTGATATAATTCCCTTGAAACTGATGTAAAATGGGATATTGGGATTCCATAATTAATCTTTGAGACATCAGGCACTGGGTGTGTGAGTAATACCTTTCTATATATTTTTAATAAGTGTTTCTTCAAATTGCTTCACACATACATGTATTGGAAACATTCAAAAAAATTGAAGAAGTGCCTAATAAACAAAAATTAATTCATTCAGGTGAGGGGAATATTGAACCCACATGAGAGGGAATTTGACATATAACAAGTCCATTTTAGTTGATCAATGAAGTAGAAAATCAAACTTTGGTTTAAGAAAATTAAGAGGGAGGGATGCGTATAAGTTTTTTTTGTTAAAACTTTGATTCCAATTAAATATATCTTGTTACAATTCTAGACTTGGAAATTTGATTAAATGGAGATGGATAGATTTACAAATGATGCATGATAATTAAAACATTAGATGAATATGTTTTTTCTTTCAATTATGGATTGTATATTAATATCTAGGTATGATGGAGCTCTTTATTTTTATTTTTGATTAAATTTACATCAATGATAAAATTTTCTAGAGTACAATAGTTCATGTGTTGAGAAGTGATACAAGACCTAATATTCAAATTTTCAATTTAATTTCAGTGATAATTACCCCCAATTTTAATTCAAAAAATGATAAAATAAGTGTTTTTTTACCTTTGAGAATCGAGAATTTATTGAAAATTTCCATTAAAACATGGGTTTTAACAATTTATTCAATACTTTAATTTTATTATGATTCCATAATTTTATTTTGAAAATTGAAATTCAATTTTTAAATTTATGGGTGATGAAATTATTGAGATTGTTTTAAAAGAAACTGGGAATTTTAAAGGTTCAAATTTCAATCAGGAATTAATAGAATTTTTTAAATAAAAGTGAATTGGGAATAAATGAATTAAAATTGTGGTTTAGTTTTGTGATATTAAATGACTTAATAAACTTGGGGAATTTAATTTATCATTTTTATTGGGTGTAAAATAATGAGGAAATTAAAGTGCTTAAATTTTATTTATTTTGATTAAAACATTTTTGGAATTTAATTTGGAATAATTTTTTAAAATGGAACCCAACATTTTTTGGATAATTAAATTTAAGGTGTTATAGGATAATTTCATAAATCTTTTAATTTATTATTTAAATTGATTAGAGATAATTTTTCACTGAAAAATGAAATTTAAATTTTTATATTGACACCTGAATTTTAGAAAACGTAAGTGAACACATGTGAAGTGATTACACTTGAAAGTTTGAAGTGACCATATGAAGCCACACAACCAGTTCACTGACCGCATGTTGATCCCTAACTTACTATGTCATCCAAAATCATTCAAGTGACCATGTAATACCCCTTTTAAGTGACCAAAGCATCATTTCATCTCTCTGTTCAATTAAGTCAATATGGATAACCTACCACAAGAAGCTTTTACAGGCTACCACAACTTCTCCCAAATGAACAAACTTGAGAAACCCAAACCTGCTGCATGAAAACGTTTCCATCCTACCATAAAGTTACTTAAAAGACCAATTGAACAAAAATAACTCGAATGTAGATTAATCCAATATAAATAGAAGTTAAAAAGAAGTTAAATATCTTACCCAAATTGAAGATCCAATACTAAATCCTATGAAGAAGATGACCACACCTTTCGAACCCCATGAGAGATGAGTATGGATATCAAACCTAGTCTATCCTGAATTAACCATGGATACTTGGTTATATGAAGAATCAAAGTTGGAATTTTGGAAATTACATTTGAGAAAGAGGGTTGGGTATCACTGAAGAAGACATAGAACAAGAATAACCATTATGAATCACTATAAGTTACACCACTGGTTGAATGAAAAATTTAGGCTGAGACACCAAGAACATCGGGGGTGAAGAACGTGCCAAGCATGAACTGATTGAAGATCTACGAACACCATACTCAGAGCAGTGGATGGGCAAGAAAGAGGTTGATATTGAACAAAAGATGTTTTATTTTGAGATTTAAGAACCCATAAGCTGCATTAAAGATATAATCACACTTTTGTTGATTTTTGCTACCTGTTAATACTCCTTATATGGGAATTCCAAGATGGTGAGGCCACGATTCTTTTCCCATCCACCAGCTTCCATTCTATAGGAGAGTTCCAGACATATGCTTGAATAAATTATCTAATGAAGACAATAATAAAAGTCCCAACATCCATCCTTAGTGATATGTTCACAACCCCTAAGAACCTACTGTGAAGTGACACTCAATGTTGGTGCCAAACCACAGATGAATATCAAAACCAAGTAGTGTAAAAAAAATCCCAAGACCTAACTCGGAAAACCTTCTTTCCTTTTAAATCACAGACTGAGGTTGAGGATACTCCATTAATTAAGTGTTCGGTTGAAGATAATGGGGATCATGTCACGCTTTGCATGAGTGTGAACAAGATGGCTCAACAAATAAGATCATTATTTCTAGAATATTGAATATAGTTTTGTATGAAAAAATTCATAGGCTCAATTTTGAATACCCAATCCCAAATTTTATTGACCCAAGTCCCTCACATGAAACTAGTATCCCATGTACACCTCCTTGAAGTAAAACAATTTAATATCAAAAAATGAAGTCCAAGCCCTAACCATCACACACTTCACTAAAACATTTCCTCTTAATCACACTGAGAAATACTCATTTTTCACTACTCCATGAAGAAGAATATCACATGGGGAATTTCATTAAATATTTACTATATTTTGTTAGTATGATGAAAATATTTTAGTTTTAAGATTCTAGTGATGTTGACACTGACCCTCAGAGCTGCACATGTGGAAACCATCTAAGAAAGGAAAAATAATTTATCATCACTGAAAGTTAGAAGATAAAAATTTTAAGATGCCTGATGCCTTTAAATACATTTCCCCATCACCCAGTAGAAATATAAAAATTATGATAATTTTAAATAACTCCTTTTACAACTCTCTACATTTTCAATGTTAATTCAATTATGTTTTTCATTGTGTATAAAAATTATTTTCTTCCCGTGATTTTTATGTGTTTTTATTAACTTACATGTGGTAATTTTCCTCTCTTTAAATCCATTATTATAAAGAAAACACCTATAGGATAGGTCCATATAGATGATTACATAGGAACTCCAAATATCAATTTTAAAATTTCTATTTCTATTCCTTGATAAAATTGTAAAATGGACAGAAGCAGATATATGATAATAATTTACTCTTTTTGATGAGTTGGTGTACTAGTTAATTTATCAAATCAGTCATCCATTCATATCTCAGTTTATGGTACATACCATGTGAAAATTGTGGATTGGTGGATTAACAACATATTATAAAGATTGGTGTGGAGATTGTGAATTCCTTGATTGAGTGCATTCATTTCATCTTAACTATGGAAGAGGTGGAACTAGATACACATTGAGAGTTATTTATATGTGTGTTCAGAACCATAACTTAGATAAATTTAATAAATCACTGAATGATATCAATTAAATTATTGGATGAGAACCACTGTAGATAATGATGAACATGAGTGATCAACCCCAAATCTGACCCATTTGACCCATGATTCATGTGTTTACTGCATAATTTTTTTTTATTTAATAAAGTCAAATTTTAAAAAATCCATTTCTTGTTACTTTAAAAGAACGAAAACAATATATATATATATATATATATATATGTGATAGTATAGTGAAACTCCCAAACCTCACACCTGAGAGACAACTCAGGTCATCTATAACACTGTATTAGGAGTATAGAAGTTCTATTTGATCCTGGCCCATGACAACCACATAATCATAGGTCATTAGAATTTTGGACCACCAATATGAAATATATTTGGAAGTGGAAAGCCAAAGGATATTACTCACCATAAACTACTCCAGATTGAGCATGAATGACGTAATGATCAATATTAGGGTTAATGAGGTGATGTTTAAGGATGTGGTAAAATGTATATACTGGGATTATTTAAGGTCATTCAAGTTACCATATACTTGTATTCTACCTTTATTTATACACTAAATGATATTATTGATTCTAGATATTTTATTACAACTTATTTATTCATAAAATTGAGACTTTAAACTTCTAATATTCATAGACCTGTTGTTATCCACACTATTCCGGGGTGGGATAATGTTTGTAGTGACCCAGATTTTTATTGAATGAGACTTAGCACAATCTTGAAATCCGATTTCCGTAGACCTCAAAGAGGTGTAAATTTATAAATTTACCATTTTATATGACCTTATAAAAATTTTATGATGGTTAAATTAATGTTAAGTCACATTATTTACCCTTGGGATTAATTTTATGAAATTTTAGAGAATGTTGAATTTTGTGGTATTTTTAATATTTATTTGTTAATTAAATATTTATCTAGTGAGAGAAGACATTGAAATGTCTTAAAATGAAAATTGGGTGAAGATTATATCAAAATGGTTGAGTTAATAATTGGGTGTTTTATATAGATATATAATTTTTATGTTATGGAATTGTGCCTTAGATCATTCCATTATGAGATTGTAATTAAAAGCCTGGTTTTTACCTAGAATGCAATTTTAAAATTTCCACATAATAATTTTGCCTATGGTGAGACTTAAAGTATTGAGGAATACTGGAGGGGTATTTAAATGTATTTATATGGTTTTCCTTTAAGGGATCTACCAATTTATCGTAAAGCATATACAAATTTTGGATGTAACGATGATGATCAAATCATGAAGAGATGTCTATTCACCTTCAAGGTAGGACTATAATTCTTGGTTTTCCCCATTCTTCACAATTGAATTTTTCTAAATTAATATTTATTAGTTAAAACATCTATAGGATCCAGATTAATTGGTTATTTTCAATGTGAGTATAAGTATTTGATTTTGTTCTTTTATGATGACAAATTTTCTTTGATGATTTAATGAAAATTACCTTCAATTGAAATATTTTTCATTATTTTAATTGGGAACTATCTTTCCTCATATTCAATGGTGAGTATAAATCCATTAAAATTAATGATTTTCTATTAATGCATAAAATATTGATTGTTTTACCATTCATCTAATTTATATTATTTATTATAATAAATAATCATTTCTAGCTTTTATGATTGTCAACAATTTGGTGAGGATGATGTGGGATCATAAATAAATGTTGATAGGAAGTTAAAAATTCCAAATCAATATTTGTAGTGGTAAAGGCATGAAGGAATGAATCATTGTGAGGGGATACATGATTTGGGACTCTAAGGTGGAGGAATTCAACATGAGTGTTTGAAGGGGAGTTATAAACACCAATTTGGGCATGGATTATTGTCCTAGGAGTGATAGCGTTATTAATTAGATCATTGATAAGGACCTAGGTGGTTCCTGTAGCATTATGGATGGAAGTGGAAATGAAAATGGGTATCAGAGGAATCATAAAACTATTTTAATAATGATCAGATCAGAGAAGTTCATATATTTGGATAATATATGACTACACTCCTTGTAGTCTAGAGTGTTACACATTTTTTATTGTCTTAGTTAAGGTGCTAGGATTTCAAAGGGTTATAAATATCACACAATGGGTACATTGTTATTAAACATCATGCAAGTCATGTACCAGATGACTCGGGCTGTGATAATGTAAACGCCCAACCACCCTATCTGGAATACATGGAATGTATTTGGAGTATGACCCATGTCTGGGATACATGACATAACCCCATGTGCCTTTGATACACATCAACTAAGCGGGTTTTACATAAACACAACCTATAGTCCAGGAGACATGAATTGTAGTTCAAATCCATCACAGCTCAGTTTTTGATAGTACACGTCGAGTACCCTCAATAATAAAAAATGTTGTTTAATTCATCATATACACCATGTATGTAGACCCACACATGACATATAGGTGGAATTATATGACCATAGTTCCACCAAGGGACTAAATACAGTGTACCTAGGGGTGTAGTTTCGGTCGGTCCTACCATGCAAAGAGTTGGGCCACTGACCACTATTAGGGCCGGGCCGGGCCGGCCCGAACAACCCCATGAGGCGGCCCGAGCCCAGCCTTGGGCTGGCCCAAACCATCGGGTCGGGTTGGGCTTTTTCAGGCCTGGCCGGGCTTTTTTGAGTCGAGCTATGGTGGGCTTTTAATATTTTCAAAATAATTGTCTTTGAAATTTTTTTATTTAAACATTTTTTAACATATATTTAAAATGTGTCTTTACATTTATTTTTAAATGCATTTTTTTATAAAAACATTTATTTTATTTTTTATTAACATTTTACAGTGGGTGGATGTGTTTTTTTTCTAAATAGATTTATATATTTTGAATATATATATATATATATATATTATTTGCAAATTGAAAAAAAATTAATGTGGGGTGGGTAGCTTCCATGGGTGAGTTTAAAGAGTTATTATTTAAAAGTTTCTCTAACATTTATTAAAAACGTTTTTACATTTATTTTTTTTAACTTATTTATAATTTTTAAGCATTTGTTAATATTTTTTATTTAAACATTTTTATTTAAACCATTTTTAACATCTGTTCAAAACAATTTTTTACATTTATTTTGAAATGATTAATTTAATACATTTTTTATTTTTTTTTAAATGCAAGCTTTTTACCAGTATTTATTTTAAACATTTAACTTTTTTCATATTTTAATGTAAAAAGTATTTTTTATTTGCTTTTTTTAAATTAATTTAAAAGTTTGTTTTAAAAACTTTTTAAACATTTTTATTTAAACCTTTATTTAAACCATTTTTTAACACTTGTTTAAAACATTTTTTTACATTTATTTTTAGACGTTTTTTAAACGTTTTTTAACGCATATTTTTTACATGTATTTTTTTAAAAATTTAACACGTTTTATGTAAAAATATTTTACAGTGGGTGGATATGTTATTTTTTTCTAACTAGATTTATACATGTATCTGAATTAATATTTATTATGTACAAATTTAAAAAAATTAATGAATTATTGGGGGGGTGCGTAGTAGTGGGTGATGAGTTTAAAGTGTTGTTATTTAAACTTTTTTTATCATTTATTTAAAATGTTTTTTTACATTTATTTTTTTATCTTATTTATGAAATTTTTTAACCATTTGTTTAATTTAAAACAATTTTTTAAATGTTTTTTAATTTTTTTGTAGGGCAGGCACAACCCGGCCCTGTTTGAACTCAAATTACACCCTTAGCGGGTGCGCAACAAAGGGTGAGTTATTTTTTTTCTATATATATATATAGTATATATAATTTATGCAAGTTTTATTATATTTTAAAAAAATTAATGTGGTTGAGGGTGTGAGAATATCATTTTGTGAATAGTTATTTTTTGTTAATATATAATAAGTTATTATATATATATATATAATATGAGAAAATTGTAAAAACAAATTAGGGGGTGGGGGGTGTGCTGCAGTGGACGGGTTAATTTTTTTTCTAAATAAATTTATATATAATATATTCAAGTTGCAACATATTTAAAAAAACTAATGAGGTTGGGGGACATGCACGAACATTATTAGGTAAGTGTGTTATTTTTTTGATAATATAAAATAAGTTGTTATATAATATTAAATAATTGACACACACACACACACACACATATTATTAATGGATTTTTAAAACCCACACTTAATTGATATATATTATTAATAGCTTTATATATAATATTAATGACTTTGTTTATATATATATATATATATATTATCATATCATTGATATATATATATATTATTAGTAGATTTGTTTTTTATATATACACATATATAATATACATGTTTAATCATATTTAAAAAAATTAGTGAGTTTGGGGGTGTGTGCGAATATCATTGGGCGAGTGTGTTATTTTTTTATTAATATAGAATAAGTTATTATATATATATAATGCTAAATGATTAATATATATATATAATGAGAAAATTATAAAAATAATAATCAGGGGTTGGGGGGTGTGTCGTAGTGGGTGAGTTAATTTTTTTTCTAAATAGATTTATATATATATAGTATATATAATATATGCATGTTGCAACATACTTAAAAAAAATTAATGATGTTGAGGGACTTGCACGAACATCATTAGGTGAGTGTGTTATTTTTTTATTAACATACAACAAGTTATTATATATATATAATATTAAATCATTGAAATATATATATATATTAATGGCTTCGTTTATATATATATATATATATTATATTATATCATAAACATACAAATATATATACAAATATATATATATATATATTATTAATGGATTTTTAAAAGTCACACTTAATTGATATATATTATTAATAGCTTTATATATAATATTAATGACTTTGTTTATATATATATTATCATATCATTGATATATATATATATATTATCAGATTTGTTTTTATATATACATATATATAATTTGCATGTTTCATCATATTTAAAAAAAATTAGTGAGGTTGGGGGTGTGCACGAACATTATTGGGTAAGTGTGTTATTTTTTTATTAATATATAAGAAGTTATTATATATATATAATGTTAAATTATTGATATATATATATATATATGAGAAAGTTATAAAAATAATAATTAGGGGTTGGGGGTGCGTCGTAGTGGGTGAGTTAATTTTTTTTTCTCTAAATAGATTTATATATGTGTAGTATATATAATATATGCATGTTGGAACATACTTAAAAAAATTAATGAAGTTGAGGGACTTGCCCGAACATCATTAGGTGAGTGTGTTATTTTTTATTAATATACAACAAATTATTATGTATATATAATATTAAATCATTGATATATATATATATATATATTCATATCTTTGTTTATATATATATATATATTATTAATGGATTTTTAAAAACCATACTTAATTTATATCTATTATTAACGACTTTGTTCATATAGATACACTATTATATATATAATTATATATATAATTATATATCAATGTATATATATATTTATACACACATTATAATTATATATAATAATAATTATATGTATATATATAATATTATTTTTTGTTAATATATAATGATATATGCACATATATATTGAAATATATACATATACACACACACATATATATAAAGATACATGTATATAGATACATGTATATAGACACAGGTATATATATATATGTAGATGTATATATATGTATGTATATATGTATATATACAGATATATAGAGATATACACACACACACACATATATATATATATAGATACATATACATAGATATATACAGATATACAGATATATATATATATATATACAAATATATATATATATATATATATATATAGGGAGGTGATTATTTTCCAGGCGCAGCCTTGGGAGCTTGTGGGTAGGGGGATAGGTTTTCATATTTTCTTACTCGAGGCTTAGATTGTGGTATATGAGTATTCCATTATGTATGTTTTCTACATCATACATTATGGTACATCCATCTTTAACATTTTATGTGATGAATCTATCATGGGTCACTAACCAAAATTATATCTCCTAAAGAATTCGATATAGCATTCTTGAAGGTTTTCTATCAAGGAGTTTATAGGATGAGTTTAAACCACCATTTGTTTTTGTTTCATTTTTTAAATACATAATAAAATTTCGGAATATTATAATTTTATGAATAAATTAAACGACAACTAATGAAATTAAATTAAATGAAAATGGGAGTGGATATTTTTAATGAAAAATAAACCTAGATTGAAAAGGAGTGTGATATCTGATTTAATACAGTAGAAGTTGAAAGGTTTTAACCCATTGTAAACTCCTTTTTTCCATGTCTAATTGAATTTCCTAAATAAATTCCACAGTGAATACTTCAATAACTCAAAGTATATGCCTAGATTTACCTAGAAAACATACCAATACATCAGCATGGGTGTTTATTCCCATATGAAAGCGATTAAAAAAATACCTCTATGAAATAGAACGTCATCGAACTCTCTATGATGAAAGATAAGACCTCACCTAATAAGTTTAAATAGTGGTAGCAACCACTTTACTTTCATAAATTGAATAATTGTTTTGAACCATTTAGAATAAAAATTATTAATGAAAAAAGTAACCTCTTCATTCCAAAAATTAGTTTTAAGAGAAATTAAATAAGATACAATAAAAATAAAAATAAATAAAAATGAAATTTCCTTGGGTATACACTACCACACCTTGTTCATATTTTATATAAGAAGGGCTATATTAGAACCCATTTACTTTATTCCTTTCTCTGTATCTGTACTGCTTATGACTACAAAAATCTATATGAAATCCTCTATCTAGCATGAATCGCCCATTTTTCTCTCTTCAGTTTGGTTTGTATCTATAATATATTTCATGAAATATAGGGAAATTATTTGAAATGATGATAGAATTGAAATCAAATTTAGGTAACATCCACACATACAGAAGCCTTCCAGATCAACTCTGGCTAGTAACAAAAAGTGCTTCCAAATGTATATGATTTATTTAGTAGCAATAAATACTCATATGCACCATGTTTTTAATATCCTTTAATTTATCTCATGACTTATACCCTTTTTATTCCTTTTAAATAGAGTAACATAGATCATAATGTCAAGTTGGAAGAAATTCTTACAATAAAAATTCCTAGTTCATGAAATTTGAAAAATTAAAATCCATATGTGAGGCCCTCATTCAAATCGCATGTCTTAATTCTAGACATAATAATGAATTTCATATGACTATATTATGTAAAACCTCAAAATTAATATAGAATAAAAGTCATAAAAGATCATGATTCAAATTTATATTGGTTTGGTTTTTCCAAATTCATATGGAATGGAAATCAAAGTCAAATGTGGGCTCAAAATATTCCCATGAGACTTTTTAAGTCTTATAGTTTTGAGATGAAAGCTGTTCGATTTGTGAATTCATATGCGATTATTGATAGAAAACTTATGGGAACAAGTGTTATGTGTTTTAATATACTTATGAAATAAAAAACCATATGGAATGAAAAAAAATGTTACAAACTATAAAATACTTACAATAACTCTAAAAAGTCATATGAAATCAATGAAGTCATAAAAAAAATTAAATTCATATAAAATAGAAAAATCCTATGATATTTCTCAACAGTCATAAAAAATTCAATAAATTCATAAAAACATTGTGATGGTCATATGAAATTTAAGGAAAAGACATACATAATCTAACTTAACAAATAAATTTCCCATTTCAAGTTGAAAATTTAATGTTTCCCAAAAAAAATTGAAATCATTTATTGTTCAAATTATTCCTAAAATGAATAAAATATTTAAAACTCATAAATAAATCCATTTTCAAAAGTATTTCAAAAACATCCCTCAAAATAAAAAATGATTTTATTTAACATTAAAAGAAAAAGTGGTGGGGATTTATTCCATTAAATACACATAATAAATGGAAAATTTATCTCTACAATTCCCTAATTATTAAGACTTATAATCTTAGATAATTAAGCATAAACAACAATCACTAAAGTAATTTAAAAACAAAGACCAAAGAGATTCACAAAATTCAATGACCATAGAACCCAACATTATCACAAATCTTCAATAACCGTTAATCCTAATTGTCTGTTAGGTCTATTCATTACCATCCAATTTATTTTATCCCCTATTTATAGAAAACACATACCTTACCATAAATTTTCTGCATCAAATGAATTTCAATTTATTAAGAATAGTTTTTATCATCCAAAATGAAGTATAGGGTCACTATAAGATTGATTAGTTCCTACATATCCACTGAAATGATTTGTGGAATTTTGTTTATCATGAGTGCTTTTAGGGATGTTCTTTGGATAAAGGAAGGACCATTTTGGATGTCAAAAATTTGAGGCAAAATAAAGTTGTATGGATATTTTTGATTAAAAAAATACATGATTCAATTTATACTTACGATTTATCTTCTACTTGCTCCTCATAGAAATGATTCTGCTCAAACATCATGAAAATAAGGATAGTGATTTTTTTCAATATTCAAGTATATTCAATTATTATATTCCCACTTTCCTCATTTTACAAAAGTTCTATCATTTTTTATTCAAATATGAAATTTATCAAATATTTGAGTTTCTTGATAGAAAATAGGCATCTTTAACCTTAAAAATATATTTAGATTCATTCAACATATTTTAAATTATATTTTGGACCATGCCATATCTTTCCATATTGATTTTATTTATTTTTATATCATTTTTATCATAATAGATATTTTTACACAACTTTTAATTTTTCAATATCTTCGCAAATAGATTTAGGAGAACATATTTAAAATGAATTCTTAGCTTCTTATTTCCACCTGAAAATAGCTGAAGACAATTCATAGAACTAAAAGATAATACCTCCTTAAACTTGAGTTTGACTAGATCATAAATTTTTTACTTCTAAATAATATTATATAGGGATTAAAATATTATAATACAAAAGACTAAACTTTTTATAGATAGATATTATTTCTAAAATAGAAGAATACACATTAAATAATATATAAAAAACACTCCATAACTTTATAGGATTAGTGTCCTTATAGACATGGAAATATAAACAACTCGTTCATAAAACATCTACATCATCTCCTGCTTATTCCTTCATAACTAGAATAATTTTTGACAGATCTTACTTATTACCTCTCTTCCTATCCTGGGGAAAAGAAACATAAAAAAGGGTGAGTTCAGATACTTAGTAATGGTAAAAAAGGGAGATATAAATCATATCATACTCATAAGACATAAGATAATAGACAAAAAATTTGAAAATTATGTCCCATATATCAAAGAACCTAATATTGTGTCATGGAATAAATCATAGAAGTTCATAAATAATCAAAAAAAATATTCCAAGAGAGAATATCATAAGATATGAAATTTTGGAATACACATAAGAATATAAATTAATTTTTATATCACTCAATACTCTTTTCCAAGATGATCATGGTGACAAATTCGTTTTCCAACCTGGGTTCACTCCCTGTTCCAACCCTGTATTACTGGATTGAGTTTACTCCTTATTCTAGTACGGTCTATCTCATGAGGTATAAATATTTACCCAATGCATTGGATGTAGATATAGGTCCCACCCATCACATTGTAAAAACAATGCATATGTGTTCCATAAGAACATAATTCATTCATCATATCAGAACCCATAAAAATAAATGGGTTTCAAAAACATGATTCTGTCATAACATAACCTGTGGAAAAGAAATGGGTTTCATAAATATCATTCCATCATAAAAATAAACCAACCATAGAAAGAATTGGGATATTATCATTGAAAAAAATCCCCAATAAATCATAATTAATTTCAAATTTTTCTTTCATAAATTGAAAATAATTTTGAGATATCACTTGAAAATAATTCTTGAGGAGAATATATTTTCTTCTTTGAAAATATTTTCTTTTATTAAAATGCATTGTAATTTTAAAACATATCCTATTTTACTTTTTTATAAAATGCACAAAGTACTATAATGTATAGGATTTGGTCAAATATAGTCCAAAATATTTTATTAAATAAAAATATGTTCAAATGTTACATGGTATTTTACATAAGTGAGAGTGAGTGACTCCCTCCATACCAGCCTCCACCATTGGTGGATAGTAGTCCAGTTATTTGAAAGACCACAATGAATCCATTTTGATAATTTATTTATTTGGAAAAGCATCAACCACCTGATTGGCCTCCCTATAAGAATGTGAGACAACAAGGTTAAAATGGCTAATTTATTCCAAACATTTGACCAAGTATGGTAGAATAATCCAAGGAACATCCCTTGTTCTTATTTTTAAAGTTATCACCATAATTTCAGAATCTGATTCTATCCATAATTGAGTCTAATTATATTGGAAAACATGATTAATAGAATGAACCATATCCCACAACTTGGCTTTATACACAGTTCCAACACCAATGTAATTATGGAAACAACCTTTCACAAAGACATGGTGAGTGTGGAATACTCCCCCATATCCTAAGGGCCCTAGAGATCCATTGGTCTCCCCATAAATATTAATTTTAATCCATGGGAATATGGGGGGGAATCCAATTAACTTATTTGAGAACAAATGGTTTCCTAGGCCTACCCATTACACCACAATTTATCAAAATATTCCCGTCACTGATACTATTGCTCATGGGTTCTATTTTCACCCTCGCAGCTGCATTAACATCCCTATGATTCATAATTCGTTCACCTTGTATCTAGTTTGTATTATTATCAAAGGTAGTAATGTTCCTAGCTTGACAAATCATAGAAATCACAGATGTTCTAATAGCCGTATAGAGGTTACCTACTTGTTTAGTTCAGCTAGCCGAACATACCTCAGATGGGAAGTCCTCCAACTACAAACGTATAGGTAATTTTAATTGAAATATATATCCAAAATACCTCCATTTATCCTACAAAAATTAATAGTACATGAATAAATTCTGAATACTCTCGTCATCCTTCAGACATAAGGGGCGATAAGAAACAATGTACTGACCAACACATTTCAATTATGAATTGGTGTGCAGCCTATTTCTAAAGATCTTCCAAAGAATAAGGAAATGAGAGGGTTGTATGAAGTGCACCTTGAATTTCATCAACCATGTTGGTGGTGGGGTGGAACCATCACATTCCATCTTGTAGAACTCTTTGGGGTTGAAAATCCAATTTTTATTTGGACTCCAGATTAAATTTTCACCATCTATGAAGGCATAATTTTATATTTTTATCCATTTTTCTCAGAAACCAGATCATATGATCTATGCATGTTCTCCAACAGTTCATAAATGGACATGTGAACCTAATAAGGTGTGACATCAGTGTCCTCACTTAGCTGATTAATGACCTATAGTGTGTTCTACCAATTCAATGGAGACTACTTTCTGACCATCCAGACAATGTCATGCATGATGGAATTGAATGAAAAATATTATTTTTATTAGAAAAAACACCATTTTAAGGGCTAAGGGGATCCCAACATGACATCAAAGACTTAGAAACACAACCATGCCTCTACAGTCCAAGAGTTCAATGAAAAAAAAAACTCATTCTAGACTACAATGAAAATCCCCTACCCAATATCAAAAAACATGAAGACCATCTTCCACCATCTCATCACTGCTTAGTTAGTTGTCCCATGCATTGGTGCACGATCTTGGTACTGATGGAAATTTCATAACCACTCAAACTTATAAATACATATAGTAATAAATAGGTGAAAACTCTCACTATACACCTAATTTTGCAGCAGCTTTTTATTGGAGAAATGGTTTCATAGTCCCTTAAACTGTGAACCATTGGACCACAATTCAATCACCACCACAAAATTCATTCCAAAAATACAATAAAATCAGAAACATCACAATGAAAACCTTCACGGACTAGAAGATCCCATTCACCATGAATCCTTCATGAGTTTATTAAACCTCTATCGAAGACTATCCCGGGAGAACCCCCCCCCCCCCACACTCCATGTGACTCCCACCACCACCGTAGCTACCAAAGTAACTAGAAACGATCCAAGAGATGAGAAGTCAAGAGATCATCACCTAGGACTAGATAAACCCACACCACACCTAGGGAACGTTACTAATAAGGGGGTCTGAGCTGATCTGAACTAGAAAAACCACTCTGTGCATGGATCTACTTAGACCTAAACCGTGTACACACACTCACTATATTCTGAAAAAATAAATCCATCAGAAGTGGGGAAGAGGATCAATGGAGAGGGACAAGGTTGCACTAGTGACATCGACAAAAAACCACCAATAGAACTTCTACTTCAATCCATCTGAAAAAATCATGAGCACCACTGAATAGTAAATCCTGAAAGAAACTAATGGAATCGCCAAAAACCAAAGCTAGACCCTGCCCGATGAGCCACTCTAGATCCATTATCGATCCACATGGAAATCTACACTAGAGTCGTCGTTGATCCATGATGATCTGAGCTAAGAATCCATAGTCAATGCCGAGCCATGCTGTCGCCAAGCCACACCTCCAAAGAAAGATGACGCCATGACCAAGAAGCTGGAGAAAACACTAATCCACACATGAACGACACTAATCCATGTTTTCACCAAGCCACGCTATCACTGAGTCGATCTAAAGGAAGCCAACACTGAGATCAATTCACACTGGAGGAGGGAAGGAAATGAATCCAGAGGAGAAAACCTAGCCACCATGAGAGGATATAAGGTGATGCAAATATCCATAAAAAAAATTCATTTTCAATCTGTTGGATAGGAAATATAAATCATGATCATTAGAATTTATGAGATTCTATGTAAAATTTCCTATAAGTCCATCATTGAAAATCCTTAGATCCTTGATACCAAGGCCACCCTTCTCCAATGTCTTGATACAATCCTTCCATTCCATGGTTATCAACTTCCTCTCTTGCATCAACGTAGTCAAAATGAAATTCCTTATCATAGTCTGGTGGTCATTGAGAAGGCTTCTTAGCCACTTATAAAGAGATAATTAGTGCACAAATTTCGATGTAATCACCTATTTGACAAGACATACCCTTACCACTTGATACATGTATTTTACTTTACATATGGCCATTTGATTTAGGATTCTATAGGAGATGTTCCCAAGATATTGAATTTTCACCATTCCCCAAAAAAGTGGAACACCAAGATAGTTAAAGTGTAATGATTCTTTCTTGACTCTAATTCTTCTCATTATTCTTTTTTGTCTTCCAACAATAAGTCCCTCACCAAATACAACGATGTACTTATTCCAACTAATGGATTTCCTTTCCAATTATTCATTATGAGAAAATAATGTCGTTATTGAAGAAATAGTTTTTTCATAGTGTTCACAAAAATTTGAATGACATCTTTATATAAGAGGTGTGATGAAGTAAAGTCACTTCTTCCAGCCTTAATTCACATATACATACTTATTTGAGAAAGGTCATTAATTCATATACATATACAAACTTCCAAAATGGAAAAAATCCCTAAGAGGGGATCTCTTTGTCTATCTCATCTAGTACATTGAAAAAAAAATCCTCTAGGTGAACAATTGATCATGATGGAAAGCCTTGTAGAGATGAGAATGAATTTTAACAATTTAATGAATCCCTCATATATCCCAGACTTCCTGAGGAAATCAATCTGAAAAATCAACTTCATGGTGTCAAAATCCTTAGATATTTCAACATTGAGTGAAAAATTCCGCACCTTTTTTCCTTTTAATTAGATCTACACTTTTAGAGGCCATGAATAGGAAATTCTGGATGTTTCTTCTAGGCATAAACCCAAAATTATTTGGAGTGATATGATCCTTAAACATTCCTCTCAATGTTTTCATTAAAATATTTATAATTATTTTGTGTACCGTGTTCCCAATATCCATTGGACTAAAGTAGTTAATATCAATCACCCATTATTTCTTTGGAATCAAAGTAATAAAAAGAGAATTAATTTATTATGGTAAGAAGGCTTGGATAAAAAAGTCCCTCACCACATTAGTAAATTCATCTTATAGCACAACCCACTAGAACATAAAGAATTTATTAGAGAAGCCATATAGACCTCCCACACTATCTGTATTGAGCCAAAAGAGGTTCACCTTGACTTCCTCATTGGATGGTGCTTTGATTAACTCACTTTTCTACTACTCATCAACAGAAGGAGATAAGTTATCAACCATTTTAACTTGTTTTACACACCATCATCAGAGAACATTTTTTGACAGTAATCTAAAATTACCTTTATTGTTTCATTTTCTGTGGTGCACATGCATCCATCAATACTCATGGAATTATTACCAATTCTTATTATTATATCTCTATGTAGCCTATGAAAGAACTTTGAATTTATATCACCATCATTCAGTCATTTAACACTCAAATGAGTTCCATTTATCCTTTCTTTAATAGAGAGAATGTCATCTAGCTTTGAGTGTGCTAGAATTTCCTCTCTAGAAGGAGAAGATTGATGCTGATTTCTTATTTGGAATTTAGAAAGGTTCGTTTTAGCCTCTTTTATGTCAAGATCAAGTTTATCAGAAATATTCATACTCCAAATATTCATTAATACTTCGGTATGTTTTAATTTCTCAGCAACAATCTGTAGTGGGCATCCAATTGGTTTTATTATCCTTGCCTCTAGAACAACCTCCCAACATCCAGGGGTCAAAATCCATCCATTATTGAACCTAAAAGGTATAGGTACTGACCTAGTAATTTGAGAGTATATCTCAATAATGATGATGTTGTGGTCTGAGTGATGTATTGGGAGAGTTTATCCTAAAACCCCATTCGTAGAACTCCTATCCTCCATTTGTATGATGCACCAAACAAGCTTAATTGCATGTCACACATTCAATGTGTATATATTTCATGTGAAATCTCCACTAGAAATTCTGAAATCCAAAATATTACAATGATTAATGAAATAAAAAACCACCAGAGCTATTGTTTTATTAAAGCTTGACCCATTTCATTAATTAGGCCTAAAAAATATTAAAATTTCCCATAACTGCTCATTTATCATCCATGATTTTGGAAATAAACTTAAGGTATTCACCTAACCTCATCCTTCTATTATAAGAGGTAGGGTCATAAAGAAAAGATATGTAGAGGTTGTCACCTATAGTTTTAACCAAGACTGATATGCATTTCTCCTATTGATTGCATGTGTTGATTTGGATAATTTCATGATTGAGAATTATTAAATGATCCATACGAGACTCATTGGTGTTATTTCCAACAAAGATATATCCAAGAGAGTCCCATATGAAATATTTCCACATTTTAGAAGTCATTCATGGTTAATCTATACAAATAAGAGTGGGTTTGCTATCCATAATGTAATGCCTCAGGGATCTGGTTGTTTGTGTATTCCCTATCCCTTAGAAATTAAAGTATAATATCTTCATTTTTTAATATTTCTTCCCCTTTTTATAGGTCCTTTTTCTGAATCCCACCTCCATGGGATTACCCTTTCTTTCCCATCCCTCCATTATTTCCACCTTTTGAGGTATTGTTTGATTTTTCTATTGAACCTATTATAGGAGTGTGTTGAGCATCAGATCCTAAACAATCTTCAATATTATTCTCAATCAAACCTTATTTATCCTAACTAGATGGTTCTTCCTCAGCCACATTAACCAAAATAATCTCTCTCAGAGGAGTAATTTTTTTCCTTCAACTATTGAATGGTTATTTATTCGTTAATCTTCCTATTAGAAGATTTCCCATAGGAGACTTGTGAGAATTGTACACCCCCCTAAGTGTCAACAACATTCTTACCAACCTAATTATCCATCTCAGAAAATTCATCAGTACTATGATTAAGAGTTTTTAGGTTTAGTTTAGAAGTTATCCCCACAAACTCCATATCATGGGAGTAATCCCCTTATCATGGTAACCAAAAACCATTTCAACTTCTTGTTTTTGTGGGATCTTCCCTATCTGACCATTTTCATTAACCCTTAAATTTTTTATCCCTCCAAAAATTTTATCATCACTATAGCCTCAGTTCCAAGATCCATCTTTAACATATTATTACCATGAATGATTCCAATAAGGGATAGGATGATCATATCCATCATGTTTCCCTCATCTGGTGGAGTTGAATCTAACTTCCCATTATTGTGTCTTCCCTTATCATCTCTATTGGATGTTATTGAATTATTATTGTCATTTTCTTCCAACATCTTTCATTTTCACTTTCTTCTTCTGCAAGAGTCATCATCAGGACCCTTTATCTTATAAAATCCATATTCTTTGTCTTTCTTCCATTCTAAAGTAAGGTGACCAAATAATTTTCATCTCATGAAAAACATAGGATTTTGTTCATATTTAATTTAAAGCCTTAAAATATCATCCCGTGTAGTTAATACCACCTCCTCCACCAAAGTAGAGGACATATAAACTTCAACCAAGACTCTAGTATAGTGTCTGAATCTCAGATTATCTATTTTTTTCTAATATATGGGATTACCATCTAATGAGGCTATATTCCATAGGATTCATGGGTTCCAATATAACTAATTAAATTTACATATATGAATTCATATTTGAGTGTGGGAATTTCTTACCTCATGAGGGTTGAAATTTTGGTCCCATTCCTGGATTAGTAGAAAACCAAGCGTTAAGGAAACTGATCCAAAAATCCATTCCCAACACTTTCACTCACCATAGTTGAAGACAACGTGGTAATATCCCCTTCCCTGAGACATCATCCACTAGTCCTCAGAACCCCAAATCTCTACAATTAATCAATTTAGGTCATTAAACTTCAATAATTTCTCCCCTTTCAGAATAATGACACGATCAATGATGGAGTACCTGTAGTGATAAACTCCCTCTTCCACTACTTACTGATTTATCAAAACATGAGAAATCCATCCCTTATTAATGATTCTTCCTATAAGGGTGCATCAAAGTCAATAGAGGCATTGTATGCCGATTTTATCACGTCCACAAAATGTTTCCTCACCATTGCATCATCAGGAATCACACGCTCCACCCTCTTTGATTTTGAGGAAAATCAAAACATCACATTATGTCTAATATGGACATTATCCATATTGTATCTAATGATTTACACCATATTTTATTGATCAAAATATTCGAACTCAGTAGGTTTTAACACATTCCTCTCCCCCTACATTTCCAATGTCGTACCTTGTTAACAAAATGACAAAAAGATTCCTTCCAAACCGTTTAGTAAAATCCATATATGAGTAAAAATGAAATTAAAATTTTGTATAATAACAGAAAAAATATTTTTCAAAAACATTTTTAAGAAACATGGACATTGAAGATAAATATTCCCCAGAAATACTTAAGTATAAAAAAATTCATATAATAATGAGATTGTGAAATTTACCCTTTCCTTAGGTATGATTTCCTTTGTACGTATCTGATCCTATTATATAATGGTTTAAATAATGTGATTAATTTATGAAAGAAACATATTCATATTTATGATATTTTATACGATCCTCTAATATCATTTTATCACCCGTTTTATAATAACATTTCATTATTACCCTTCTTTCGGGGGTTAACTTATGCAATTTATAATCCATGTTTTGTCATATATGTCTCAGTTATTGTGAATAGGATATAGTTACTTAATCTATATAAAGATATTAAGGTAATATATATCATATTTAATCATTATATACATTTATATAATCATTTTTAAACGGTGAACATGAAAAATTAATCTCATCACATTATGGAAACGGTCGACCGTACGTACACACGAGCTATAATATCATTTCCTTTATGGATAAATGGTAAGAAATTGGATGATATATATTTTTTTCTAGAATAAATATGATGTTAAAATTATTATATAAATCTATTTTTTCCACCATTATACCCATCCAAATAAATTGGTGATGAAAAACAGATTACACAACATTGTGGAGATGGTAAGTTGTACGCACGCACGTGCAGTGATTTTGTTTTTCGTAGGATGGATAAAATGAGGAATATAATTATTACATAATAATAATAATAAAATCTCCGAATTTTGGTGATAGTGGAATTATTTTTTTATAATGGAAACAATACATTAAGATTAAGTATAAGAATAAATAATCTTAAAAGAGTCGATAAAGATGATTACCTCTTATTTGTTGAACTTCATTTAGATCTCCTGTTAGGGCCACAAGGGTTAGTATTTTGAGAATAAAAAAATCTAGAATGTGGATAAAAAAGTTGATAAAATAAATTGGCATGTGTGGTGGATCATGAATGCTCAATGTGATGTGATGAAGTGAGTGAGGAGTTTCCATTTTATAATTGAGGTGAGGGTAACTTTTGGGATTTCTAAGATTATCAATTTATAATAAATTCAATCGATATAAAAATACATAAAAAAGAAATTTATTACAATATAATATGAAATAAAGTTTTAATCTCATCAAAAAATATATTTTATATATTTTTTTTTATTTTAAACCTTATCATTCTAATTAACCCTTAGTTAACCTATTTTAATTTTAACTAAGGTAACAACATTTTCAATATTAATGGGTTGTAATTTTTACTAATGTGATGTCAATTATACCATAAATGAATGATTTATAAAATTTTAGACCATATTATATTTATTTTATATTCTTAAATATGTTTTATTATTTTTAAATAATTTAATAAAATATTACTTTGATAAAATATCATTATTGTTAATTTTGATATTATTCATTGCATTGAATTTTTAAAATATCAAGATAACAAGTTATCTTCGGAAAAAATTGTTTCATTATATCCCCAATAGGACAAGGTAATCCATAAATTTTTTTATCACATTTATTATCTAAAATTACATTTATTTTAAAATTTATAATAATATTTATTTGATGATTCCATTAATAAAAGAATTACTACATCGACGTTGTGTGAGTAATTATTTAAGTTAATTATATCATTACAATTTTTTTTAAAAAATAAAATGATAACGATAAATATTATAAATTTCATAATAATTTTATAGATGAATATAATTTTTTTTGAAACCCAATATTAAAAATGATATAGTATTTAAAACATGAATGTGTCTTCTTTAAATTTTCATTAAATAAAATATTACAAATATCATAATCTCATATAAGTAGCCAAAAAACACTAAATTAAGTTTATATCCTTAAAACATGTTTATTAAGTAAAATTATAACATTTAAATTCATTCATAAAATACCTTTTTCCCATGTGAACATAGAAGAAATATTTAAGATAAAAAAAGTGAAATTTTGTGACATTCATTGATTAAAATATTATATAATTAATTTTCATGGACATTTGTCCATTAAAGAACTTAATTTAGATCTTTAATTGTTAAGGGTATAATTATATTCATCTAATAAACATTGTGCACATGTTAGGGTCATTTTATAGTCTTTGTAATTTAATTTTTAACCTAAATTTTGATATTTACCCTTTACTGTGGTAACAAAATTTACAATGGTTAACATTCATATTTGAAAAACATAAAATGGAATCATTCACTAAATTTGGGCCTTATGAATCCAAATTTTCATTCACTTTTTTCAAAATTAAAAACACAGAATTTCTAGAAAATAATTTAAAATAAAACCTGTAAAACCACAAGAATTCTTTTCCGTAAATATTCCCTTTTAAAACATAATTTTTTTATAATAAATTCATGAATACAATCATTTTAGAAAACCATAATTTTATTATTTTAAAAAAAAATTAAATAATAAAAATATAAAAATAATCCCAAAAATAATTTGACCTTGTAAATACTTTATTAGAAAATATAATTTTCAATAAAAATATGTATTTTCACTATTCCTTAGAAAATAAATGTTTTCATAATATAATTTTAAGATAATTTTGACATGATGAATTCATAAAATGAAATATATTTTTTCAAAATCATTTTTATTTGAAATTAATAAATTAATATTCACTCATAAAAATAATAAAAAATCATATTTGAAGAAAAGGTAACTTTGAAAAATAAAGTGATTTTACTAAAAATTGTGCGATAATTTTAAAAGAACATACCAATAAATTAATATTGAGTTATAACTTTATATTTATTTCATAAATAAGTTTTTAATTTATATTCCTTCCAATTTAATGGTGATGTTATAATGAATATATAATATTTACATGGTAAACTCATGCTTCTGTGTAACACAACCTATTGAAGAACTAAAATTATTTAATGATTAAAATTTAATAAAAATATCTCGGTGTTATATTATACATACATTAAAATGGATTTTATCCTAGAAATTCATCACTTTGATACAAGAATAGGATGATACCTCTACTGCATCACATCCTCAGGTTCCCACATAACTTTCTCAAATTGCTGGTTCCTCCATAAAACGTTAACCAATAGAGTGATATTTCTTCTTAGGTTTTTTTATCTATGATCCAAAATCTCTATCGGTTTTTCATCATAAGAATGATATTGAATTATTGGTATGAATTATAATTTTTGTACATGTGATGGATTAGGTATGTAATTTCTAATGAGAGATACATGGAATACATCATGAACTTTTTAGAGATTTGGTGGAAGTTCCAATCTATAAGATACCATCCCAACACGATCTATAATTTCAAAAGGATTGATATACCTAGGTCTTATAATTCCCTTAATTCCAAATATCATCACTCCCTTAAAGATATATATTAATAGATATACCTAGTATCTCACTTCAATATCTAGGTCTTTTGAATTATTTTAATCCTAATTTTTTGTTTGAGAAACTCTTTTGTGATGTTGAATAGATTTAACATTATATGACATTTAATCAACTAGTTCTGGCCCTAATAACTTTCTTCCCCCAACACAATTCCATCATGTTGGAGTTATGCACTTCTTACCATAGAGGGATTCATAAGGATCCAACTGAATATTGGAGTGAGAGCTATTGTTGTAAGAAAAATCTACCAAAGCCAGGTGTTGATCCCAATCACCTTTAAAATCCATAAAGAAAGATATCAACATGACTTATATAGTTTTATTTTTCCTATTTGATTGACCATCAATATGAGGATGATAAGTAGTGATCAAACATAAATATATATCTAAAGCTTGCTGAAGAATTCTCTAGAACATTGAGGTAAACTTAGGGTCCCAATCAGATATAATGGAAAGTGGTACATCATGAAATCTCACTAATTACATAATATATATTTTGGAAATATGATAAATATAGAATTATTATATAATATAAATTAAGTTTTCCGACTTCATAAGGTGATCAATTGTAACCCATATAGCATTTTATCTTTTATATGTTTTGGGAAGTCTGGCGATAAAGTGCATGGTGATGTTTTCCCATTTTATTTCTTGTATGGGTAATGGTTGTAATTCTACCTTAGACATATATCTCTCATCATTAACTTACTAATAAACCAATATCCAAGAATCATTTTTTTAAATTTCTCTCTTTATTGTACCCCATAAAAAATACACTTTTAGGTCCCTATACATCTTTGTGCTTCCAGGATGAATAGATAATGATGAACCATGTTCCTTATCCAACAACTCTATCTTTATTTCTGGTATGGGAGGAATACAAACATGGTTCCTAAATCTTATTATTCCTTAAAAATAAAAGTTTAACTTAGGAACATTTCTCACCTTCTTTTTTATCTCAATATAATCCTTTTCATGTCCTTAATATTTACTTGTTTAGATGGTAGAACATTCATTTGAAAGAAGATAGGATTTATCCCCTTCCTTTAAAATTTATAGGTGTATCCTTTGATAATCCATAAATATTAGATCTTTTTTATCCTCATCATAGATTGGCTGGAATGGTCCTTTAAACTCAAAGCATCTCCAACCTTATTCGTTTCCCCAGGGTGGTAATATATTGAGTAGTTTCAATAGTTAATCAATTCCAACCATCTCCTTTGGCGAATATTTAGTTACTTTTTGAGAAAAAATATAGTTAAAAATTTTATGATTAGTATATATACAACACCTTTGTCCATAATGACAATTCCTCCATATCATTAATTCAAATATTATTGTAGCTTACTCCAAATCATGAGTTGGGTAATTATTCTAATGGATTTTCAATTTTCATGAGGAATAATCTATTACCATATAATTTTTCACAAGAACATATCCTATCCCCTTATTGGATGCATCATTATAGATCATAACCCTCTCTCCACTACATGGTAGTGTGGGCACTAGTGCACTGACTAAATGTCTTTTTATCTCATTAAAATTATCTTTAAATTTCTATATCCACATAAACCTAACTCCTTTATGAGTAAATTTGTGAGTGGATTAGATAATTGTGAGAAATAATTCACAAAATTTTGATAATAATCATCCAAACCAAGAAAAGTTCATATCTCAGTTATCATTGATGGTCTAGGATAATGTTCAATAACTTCCATATTTTATGAATCAACAGATATCCCATCTCTTGAGATTAAGTGACCCAAAAATGAACCTTTTTGAAGCCAAAATTCACACATAGTAAAATTTGTGTAAAGATTATCATTTCTATGGGCCTTCAGTACAATCCTCAAGTAATCATCATGTTCTTACTTGATCTTCAATTATATAAGAATATCGTTTATAAAGACTAATACAAACTGATCAATATAGTCTCTAAAGACCATGTTCTTCAAATACATAATGATGGAGTGTGAAATAGTAATACCAAAAGGAATCACTATAAATTCATAGTGTCCATACCATATACAAATTGTTGTCTTGGGAATTTAATATTTATTTACCCTCAATTGATGATATCCAGAGTGTAGATCAATATTAGAAAAGTATTGAGCTCTGTGTAGTTGTTCAAATAATTTCTCAATATGGGGGAGATGATTTTTGTTCTTAATAGTTGTCCTGTTATGTTCTTGATAATCAATGTAGAGTTTCATTGATCCATCTTTCATCTTAAAAAAATAGAATAGGTGAATCCCAAGGTAATTCACTAGGTTATATGAATTCATTATCAAGATTCTCTTGAATTTCCTTTTTAAATTCTTGCAACACAATTGGAAACATTCTATAATGAGTATTTGAAATAATTATAGAACCTGATATGAGTTATATTGAAAAATCAACTTCACTATTTGGAGGAAGACCTCAAAATTATTCAAGAAATCCCTCAAAAAAATCTCATACAATAGTTGTGTAGGATCAAAATATGTATGTATATGCTCAGATACAAGAGAGGGGGTGAATTGTAAGTTTAAAAACATTCGTTTTTATCCTTAATGAAATATTTGTTTAACAAATTTCAATAATTATGATTCTCTAAACCCTATTATATAAGGTTAATAAAAATCCCCTTAGGTTTAATAAAGATGTGAAATGAAATAAGCACATAGGTATACTTAAACAAGATTCTAACTTCATGAGTATAGAATTTTATATCAGAGTTACAACAAAAGAGAAAGTATTATAAACACATTTTTATTATTATAGATTGCATAAAAAGTTAAAATTACATATAAAGGAGTTAAAATCATTTAACCCAAAGAGAAGGGTATCCAAAAAACCACAGGTAAAGGTCCCTTGATTTATAAATTCAAGAAATTTTTTATTACAAACACCAAGGTAATCCCTCGATCCATGAAATATCGCTGTATATCCTACTATCCCCACAAAGCCCTCAATCTGTATGGTGACTGGAACCTCTTTCATCTTTCAACTTGGAAGCCCTCGATTAAGTAGGTAATTGGAACCTATGTCTTCATTATCTTTGAATCCCTCGATCGTATACAACAACAATCAGAATCACACAAAACAAAAAAAATCTTTTTGAAGATTTAAGTTTTTAGAACAAGATATGCACAACTAGAAATCTTCAAGTATTTTTCACAATGAAATTTTGGAAGAGATCTCACAAAGTATCAATTCTCCCAAAAGTACATAGCATTGATCATGTTCAAATTATTTGGTATTTATGGGCGAGATCTCCAATGGTCGAATTTTCTACCAATGATCAGATTTTTCCTAAAAATTCCATGGGTCCTGTACAACTGGAACTTATAACAGTAATATAATAACATATTAGAGGAAATAATTTAGTATAATAAAATATCATAGGAAACATTAAGTATGTGTGAATCTAAATATATGAAAACATTACATTGAGAAAATATAATATCATTAAGAATGTTATAAAATCAACTTATTAAAAATTGAAAAACATTAAGAAATGTATAAAATCATATCTGGAAAAAAAATTGAAAATTGGAATTGAGGGAAATGGTAAATTAGATTCATAAATCTATGTGAATCAGAATTGGAGAAATGTGAAAATCTAATTCACATTTTTGAGTGAATCTATTTTAAGGAACTGTGAATCAGATTCTAATTTTTGAATGATTTGGAATTCAAGGAAGTGAATTGGATTCACAAACATAGAGAATTAGAATCCCAATTCATGACCATTTAGAATTGAGGAAGTGAATTATATTAGATTTTCTATTTAATTTAAATTTGAGAAACATAAATCAAAATCAAGATTTTAAGATAATCAGATTCATAAATTTGAAGGAATCAAAATTGATAAACATGCATTAGATTTGAATTTCTAGATGATTCAAAATTGAGAAAGTGAAGGATTCAGAGTTTTATTATGTATCTTATTTATAAAAAAAATTTATAATTAGCTATAAAAACATTAAAAAAACATGAAAATATATTTCCTTATAGATAGAAAGAATTAGTGTGGAAATGCATATAAATTTTCTTATATATAAAATGTGTTATAAAGAAAATATGTTTGTGAATTTTAAAACATTATGGAATAAAAAAATTCATAATGAACCTTTTGACTCAACAATATCCCATTTTTTGAATGTAAAAAAAATTGATCTAAGAAAATAATATTAATATCGAAAGAGTACATATTTGAACCTAAAAAAACATATATCCCCCTTAGTTTATAACTCATGAAAAAACGAATAACACCCCCTTAGGTTAAGAAACCCCATAAGGATCATATTCTGCATTTATATATTTTTATTCCTTTATTAAGAAAATATCTCCCCCTTACTTATGTATGTCTTCATTTAGAATTCCCCTCTTTATATTTTCCTACGTAAACTAATATTCTTTTTTGAAAATTCTTATCCCCCTTTGTGATTTTCAAAATGGAATGGGAAAAGTATAATGTACCTGAAAGGATAGAAAAAAAACTATTTAAAATAAAGAATAATAATACTTTGATATTCAAAATATTTTTCAATAAAAGATCTGAAATACAAAAAATATCTATCTTTCTTCAGTATAAATAATTTGACTATGGCCATCAATTACTTCAAATACTTATGATCATCTTGAAAATTTTCTAAAAGAACTTCTTGATAATTTCTCTTATTATCAATGGTCTGAATCTTATCGTATTGGATTATAATCATCTCCTACTAAGATTTTATATTTTCATCTTGAGACTTTAACTTTTCATCTACCTCATCTCTGTAAGATTTTACTCTGTTAACTTCTTGAGCAAGATAATTCAGTTTCCCATACAAATCCATCTCTTCATGCAACTGGATAGCTTATTCTTCCTTTATCCTTTCTAAAAGGTTTCTTAAATGATTTTTTATTTTTTATTTTGATTCTTTTAAGGAACTATTTACTCTTTCAAACATGTCATCGAAAGATTTAATATCATTATTGATCTAATTTGACCACTTCATTCTATCTCAGTAAGGATTCCTATGAGAATTATGATTATGAACAAAGGATTTGAAATTGAATTCATGTTTTATGAGATTTTCCATGAAAAGGTTTGTTGATTTAGATTTATTATTTATGGAAGTTTGAATAAGCAGACATCTTGATTAAATGTTAAGAAATTATGGAATGTATTTGATCAACTCCTTCAAAGATTGAACAAAACATTTTTCTCCTATAGAGGAATAGATCCTTCGGACTCCAATTTAGATTTCTTAGATGTGCCAGCATCCCCTATCTTCCCTTTTTCTTACTTATATTCCAATATCTATGAAATCTAAACAATATACATTTCATCCAAAACAAGAATAATATCATCATCATCATCTTCTTCTTCTTGATTTTCATCATTGAAACTATCATCATCTTTATTATCATCATCATAGGGGATTTGTTAAACTTCCCTTTCAAAAAAACTGACTTCTAATCTGGGTATTTGTGGACTAATTTTCCTTCTGAGGAATGTTTTGATAAAGAGGCTTGATATGTTTTTAAATATAACCTATAAGATTGGATCTGCCTCTATGTTTCATTGATTTATTTAATCTCATAATCACTTTTTTTCTATTGGTTATTAACTTCTTCTTCTTCTTCTTCATGAATTTGTTTACGAATAATCAGAACTGATTCAGAAACAACTTCCATTCCTTTTACTGATTGGATGGCCTCTACTAAAACTAGTTGATATTGATGAGGAAGTTCAGTTTCTTGAAGAAAGGATTTCAAAACATCAATTTTCTTTGAGTATCTTTATATACCATTCAATAATGCTTGTATTATCTCAACTTTGGTTAACTTTTGCTTAAGCTTTTTGTCCTTTTCATGTTTCTCAAGTTCATAAACTTCTCTAATTTTTAATGATTTGGATTCAATTGGATATAATCCAAACACTTCATCTCCTTATTTCCTCATATATTTTTCTTGTCTCCACTTTGCTACAACTTCATCTTGGTAGGATTTCTGTTTCTTTGACTTTGGAGGGTCGAAAACATGAGTTGTTTTTTATAGTTTCAAGAACTCTGACATTATTCACTAAGGACAATCTGATTATTTCATTAAGCTTTCTACAACTTCCTTTAACCTTCTATATAAGTCAACAAACACATTTTTCTTATCACTAAAATAATAATTCATTCTTGTAAGTGTGTCATTACTTAAAATAATAATCATGAATTTCATTCATTTAAGAATGCAATGAACCTTATAGAAGTTATGAAAACTTAGGATAAACTTTTACAAGGTTTTTGGATACATCAAAATCTGATATTTGACTGACTCACCATTAATCTTACTAATAGTAAGAAATATGTACTTCATCAAGTTAATATTCCTTATATTAATTAGAAAATCCATCGTGAAGATGTTTTTTATTTTCAAGGATCCCTTGTCTCCTATTCATAGTACAAAAAGACCTTGCATCTATAATTATATGATTCTATAGTTATTCAAAAGTTTGGAAAGTTCAGACCATTTTACTCTCTTAAGACCAAAGAGATCAATTGCTTTAACTCTTTCAAAAGATCCTTATGAGTCTGGAAACTTATGAGAACAATAATAAGCTTCACCATTATATGGTATCTCATGAATATGCGCGGATTTCTTATAACATAAAGAATAGGTTTTTAAATAACTCAAAAACTGAAACTTATCCTTTCCACCTTCTTTGAAAAACTAATCTAATTAATATAATTCAATTTCTATGTCAGCATAAATTGAAACATGTTCTCTGTTATTTTTTTCAATTCAAATACATTCCCATCTTTGAAATTTTATGATATTTCTTATTAAAGAATCATTATTATGGAAAAAATACTGAACAACTAACAATTTTTTAAAGATAAACTAGTCATTAAGTTCCATATTCATAGGCATTGACGTCTGGGAGGATTTAGAAAATGACATTGAAAACATAAAAAAGATATATGAGAAACATAACGAATATTTTGAAGGGAGGAAGAAACTTGGTAGAAAACTCTTGAATTCAATGTAGGGCACAAGGTGGTTCCTCCTTTATATAGGTGTCAGAGATGACAATTCAGCTTCCTAGATTAATCCAATGGTTGTAAAAAAAACAAATCTGATCTGATGGTTGAAATTAAACCAAAGAGAGTTTTAAAGATTCTTATCTTTTGAGGTTTTAAGGAAATAAATAGATTTAAGGAATGATTAATCCATTTGATGGTTTTCTTAAAACAAGATTAAAATACCAAAAAATATAAATAAAAGTAATATATAATAAGTATGAATATGTACCTTTAAGATTTATAAGATGATTTTTTTATAATTGAATGATATTATTCTCAGAATTCTTAGATATAGAAAAGTTTTATTGGGGTCACAAAACTTTTTATTGGTTCCAAAACTTTTTTAGGTTCCAAAAAACATTATTAAGTTCTGAAAAAAATTATTATGTTCCAAACAAATATTTATTAGGTTCTGAAAAACATTATTAGGTAAAAAATGTACTCCCCATATAAAAAGGAGTATCTTAATGTTAGGAGTTAGTTTTAAAAAAAGTAGATATGAATGATTACCTTATGGTTATCATTCTTAACTTTTGTTTAATGTATTCAAATCTATTGGAAGGTAATGATTTTGTGAAAATATTAGAAAGTTGTTCTTTCATTCTGATGAATTGTAAAATAATATCTCCATTAAGTGTGTGATCCCTTCAAAAGTGATGCCTAATATCTAAGTTCTTTTCGTGAGAGTGATGTGAATGGTTTTATCTTAAGGCAATGGCACTAGTGTTATCACATGGTATCTGAGTTTTTGTAAAATGCATGCCCTAATCAGTGAGTGTGTGTTGCATCCACAATACCTGAGAAAAAAACATTCAAAGTCCACATATTAAGCTTCTGTAGTGGAATGTGTTGCAAAGTTTTGTTTCCTACATGAACAAGAAACTAATGAATCTCCTAATAAATTAAAAGTTTCGGATGTTCTTTTTTCAATCCATTCTACAACCATCAATGTGAGCATATGAAAATATTTTTAAGACAAAATAATTTCTAGAAGAATAAAAAGTCCTAAATCCATAGTTCCCTTTAAATAGTGAAAAAAAATCACTACTTTTAAATGGGATTCTTTTAGATTATATTGATATCTTACACTTATGAATATGAAAAAAAAAATTTGGACGTCTAACTATTAAGTATTGTAAGCTTACTATCATACCTCTAAAAGATATCTAATCCACTAGTTTCCCAACTTCATCATGATCAAGAGTATTTGAGGTACCAATTAGAGTACTTAAACTTTTAGTGTTGTCATATCCATAATTTTTAAGAATATCTATAATATACTTATTTTGAGATATATTGGTTCTATCTAGTTTTTATAAAATTTTAAAACCAAGAAAATGTGTTAACTCACCCATTATACCCATTTAAAACTCTAATTTCATAATATTTTAAAATGATCAGTTATGGATTTCTGAGTTGATCTCAATATTTTGGACTCTCTATGATAGTGTAGTTTTCATAATCACAAATTCTTTCAATATATAGATTCCATTCTTTCAAGCAATGTTAATATCTCTTTGTGAATCAATTTTGTCAGACACCAACATATACTGAAATAAGTCTATAACCTATATTCATGAATAAATATTCTTACAGGTGTTTTTGCATTCTTCTAGTAATGGTATAATTAAGACAGACTCTTCATAACCTTTTTGGATTCTCTGACATCGAAATCGACACACCAAAAATGAAGTCGACACACCAAAATTGAAGTTGACACACTGAAACTGAAATCGACACATGAAAACCAAAGAATGACATACTAAAGTCCGACAAACTGATGTTCGAAACACCGAAGTATGACACCCCAAATTTCGACATACCGAAGTTTACACAAAGAAGTTGACACACCGAATTATAAAACACCGATGTTCGACAGACCAAAGTTGACACACCGAAGTCGACACACCGAAGCATGACACACCGAAGTCGACACACCGAAGTATGACAGACCGATGTTCAACACACCAAAGATGATAGACTAATGTTATCAAATATAAGACAACGGACCGAAGATGACTCACCGATTGATATAAATAAATATTTCCATTTCATTAATTCAAATTTATTTCTAATGGTCATATTAAGTTAAATTAATGTTTCTGACATTATTTAATGTTGTCTGTAGGAGAATCCATAGACAGTACGAGGTACATGCACGTGCAAAGATCCTTATTCCTAGAGGATCCTAGAGTATAAAAGGACCTCATATTTCACGTTAAAGATACGACAGTAGGAGTACACACTGAGACATTGACTGTGCGAATAATAAAAGGGAAGAACTAAGTTCTTGATGTTATAAGAAGACTGTAACAAGATACCTTCTCTAAAAAGGGCTCAGTATACATCGTGACATCAAAGAGTTGAACCTTTTCATTCCTTGATGCTGGATTACAGAAACTGTGACACTCTATTCTAAGGAAGACATCTATAAGAAGACTCAAATAGCATTTTCTCATCATTCATTGAGTTTGGAGCCTTACTTCACAACATAGAATTCTTAACTATATTCTATTTCTTAACTCAATTGTGTTTGACATTCAATATTTGAGCAGTGTGTATATTTTATTTACACACACTATCTCCTGAGAATAATTGGAGGATATCAAACTATCCTCATACTCAATCACTTATTTCATTTGTTTCCCATGAATAATTGTGGTAGAGGTCAAGTGTGACCTAGACAGCCAGGTGCGCTGTTCGAAACCCCAATCCAGGGTGTGGATCAAAAGTTTATTTATTTAAACAGCATGGTTTCAGGTGATCACCAAGTGGAGAGGATTAATTCTCTTCTTGAGAATGAACCTCTTGTTTACATTGTTGTCCCAATCTTTAATTACTATGTTTTGATTTATCCACTACTTATATCATTTCAAAGATAGAAAACTGTTTTTATTTTGACTCTGATAGTTAGTTTTGGTTAGGGTATATTTATGCTTAATTTAGTAAACATGTATCAAAAGTTGAATTAGTGATTACATTAATTCAACTGAGGAATAATCAACCTTAGAGAAACTTTTTGAGAAATTAAATATTTATATCTCTACTGCCTTAATTGACTGGGCTGTTTTAAATTGGGGGATTTTTATTATAAAATTTTTATTAAAAATTTTAATTGGAACTCAATTCACCCCCCCCCCCTCTTATGTATCCTCTCCGACCAACATTTGGTATCAAAGGTTTATTTATTTTCATTTCTTTCAAATTATTTTCAACATTGATTTTAGTTGTATCATAATGATCTAAAAATTTGTGTCATATCTAAATTTTCAATTCTTTAAATTCTAAGTAACTATGGAAACTAGATTTGAGGGTGTTGCTACTAAATGTCAACTTTTCTTTAATGGTAATAACTATGATGAGTGGAAATTAAAAATGAAAATGTATCTAGAGAGTATGGGACCTGAAATCTGGGATACAATTGAAGAGAAACATATATTTCCTGCTACTGCTAGGGGCACATGGTCTCAGTTGACTAATGCTATATATAATTATAACTGTAAATCAGTGAATTCCTTGAACTATTATTTAGGTGATGATGAAATTAATAGAATATCTTCTTGTAAAACTATATATGAAATTTGGGATACTATAGCTCTTTCCCTTGAGAGAACAACTAATGTTAAAGAAATGAGACAAAAACATACACTATTAAATATGACAATTTTAAAATAAAGACTGATGAACCTATATCTGAAATGCATCTCAGGTTTAATGAAATAGTGAACACTATAAGTGACCAAATAATGAGACTTCTTCGATGCCTACCTCATAGATGGAGGAGAACTTCTATTTCCATCCGAGAATATTGTGACATAATAAATCTACCAGTGAAAGAGATAATTGGAAAAATTATGATGTATGAATAAAAACTTAAGGTGAATCAAGAAGTAAATGAAGAACCAAGGAAGAAATCTGTAGCATTTATGACTAATACCTCAAAGAAAAAGGGTAAAGAAAAATCTTGAGTTCATGCAGATAGCTCCACTAGTGAAGAGTTAGATTTAGATAGTGATGAGGAAATGGCTCATCTTGCTAGAAGGTTTAAAATGTTCTACCGAAAGAAGAAATTATTTAGGAAGTC
The DNA here is from genome assembly GCA_963277665.1 of Viscum album. Lineage (NCBI taxonomy): Eukaryota > Viridiplantae > Streptophyta > Magnoliopsida > Santalales > Viscaceae > Viscum > Viscum album. The sequence continues at coordinate 846,000,971 of OY728130.1, forward strand.
AAACTATAAGGGAATGTATGATAGTAAAGTACAATGGAAGAAAGACGGAAAATGGAATGACAACTCAAATGAAATAATCTGCTATGAGTGAAAACGAAAAGGTCATGTGAAGGTAGATTTTCCCAAGATGAATTCAAGAAGAAATATGAAGACAAGTGAAAAGGATATAAAAAGGCTATGAAATCTACCTGGAGTTCTTTAGAAGATAGCTCTAGTGGATATAACACTTCTTATAGTGAACAAAACAATCATGCCGACTTATGTTTCATGACAGAAACATCCGAGGTTACACATAACTCTCCTATACATAATGCCTATTATTTTGAGAATAAGAGTGAGTCACATAATGATGAGAATATGTCTAAGAATGAACTATTTGAATATTTTGAAATTCTGAGGATACCATTAATGAGATCAAGGAAAAGTATAAATCATTAAAGAGACATCATGCTTTAAATGCAAATTATAAGTCAAGTTTGGATATTGAGAAAGAAAAATTCTCTCAGCTGTTAAAGGAAAACAATGAACTTAAGTTATCTAATGAGAAATTAAGAAGATATCCTGAGAAGTTTACTATAGGTAGAGATACCTTGACTGAGTTTCTAGGAAAAAAGATTTCCCCAAAATATACAAATGGTCTAGGATATCAACCAGGACAGAGAACGGTCATTAAAACTAAATTTATTCCAAAATTTGGACAATTCACTGCTAGTTCAATTTTTGGACCATTTAATGAAAACAAATTCTCTATAGGACCAAACAAAGTGTTCATGTCACAAAATATATCTTCTGATTATAGTAAATCTATTAGACAAGTATGGGTTCCCTAAATTTTACTTGCTAACCTCTCAGGACCCAAGAAAATATGGGTACCAATGTTTCCCCATGTCTAATCTGTTTGGAAGGGATGTTTCCTAAAGAGTTCCTATAATACTATATGGTACTTGGACAATGGATTTTCAAGACATATGAAAGGAGACTACTCATGCTTCAGGAGCCTAATCACGGTTGATGGTGGACACGTAACTTTTGGTGATAATGCTAAAGGAAAAATCGTCAGCTTATGCCCAATAGGTAACCCTAATACAATATTAATTTCCAATGTACTTTTTGTTGATGGATTAAAGTACAATTTTATTAGCATATCTCAGTTGTGTGATGATGGTTTTAATGTAAAATTTTAAAATTATGCTTTTAATGTTTTTAATTTTAAAAATGATTTAATATTTACTGCTCTCCGAAATGAGAATGTGTCTGTTTTTTACTTAAATTCTTTAGCTAAGAAAAATGTTTCTTTCTTACATGATTTTCATAAGGAATCCTGATTGTGGCACAGAAGACTAGGACACTATAATGTGAATCCACATAGGAAACTGACTAGGAAAGGTTTAGTTAGAGACTTGTCCAAAATAGAACTCCCAACAGATAATGTTTTTAATCCTTGTCAAAATGGAAAAAAACACCATGTTTCCTTCAAACCAAAGAAATAAGTTTCTACTTCTCAACCGCTTGAGTTGGTTCACAAGGATTTGTTTGGACCATCAAGAGTTTCAAGTTTAAATGGGAATAAATATGTTTATATACTTGTAGATGATTTTTCTAGATACACTTTGGTATACTTTTTAGCTCACAAAAGTGAAGCTTGTTCTTATTTTATCAAATACTCCAAGTCTGTGGAAAACCTTAGTGGGCTTAAAATTAAGACCCTGAGAAGTGATCATGGCCGTGAGTTTGAAAATCCAGAGTTTGAATCATATTGCTCACACAATGGCTATAGTCACAATTTCTATGCTCCTAGAACACCTCAACAAAATGGATTCATGGAAAGAATAAATAGTACCCTTCAAGAAATTTCTAGTAAAATGCTTAGTGAATATAATTTACCTATTTATTTTTAAGATGAAGCTATAAATACATATTTTTATACCATTAATAGTCTTTATTAGACCTGTTCTTAAGAATTCCCCTTATAAACTTTGGAACAATAGGAAGCCTAAGGTTATCTACGTCAGAGTTTTTGGTTGCATAGTATTTTTCCTTAACACTAAGGAAAATCTTGACAAGATTTCCTCCAAGAGTGATGTAGGAATTTTTCTAGGTTACTCAATCTCGAGTAAAGCCTATAGAGTCTACAATAAAAAACCAAATGTGTTGAGGAGTCAATTCATGTCAATTTTCATGAGACTGATCCACAAGAACCCAAAACCTCTCTTTAATATCTTGAGGAAGATATGTCAATTCTGAACAATAACAATAATGATAGTGAATCCCCTGTAAAAGTAACCAATTCTGGGAATCTTTGAGAATCTACACTTGTTGAGTCTGAACCAATAGACAATCATGAGGAGTCTTGTTCAACTCCTTCTAAAGGTATTTGAACTCTCAAGAATCATCATTTATTTACTATAATAGGTGATTTAAATCTAGGAACACAAACTATAGCTTCTACTAGAGACCAAGTTGAACATCAAGCTTTTCTTTCATAGATTGAACCCAAAAATATTAATGATGCTAATTTTGGGTGATGGCTATGCATGAAGAATTAAATCAATTTAAATGAAAAAAATTTTGGGAACTAGTTGAAAGTCCTAAGGACACTTTTAAAATAGTCACGAAATTGGTTTTTGGAAACAAAGGTGATGAGTTTGGTAATATAGTTATAAAAAAAGAAAGGTTTGTTGCACAAGGTTACAGTCAAGATGAAGGAATAGACTAAGAGGAGACCTTTCCCATGTAGCAATATTATAGTCCATAGGATACTACATGCTTATGTAGCTCATCCTAATTTCAAACATTTTCAAATGGGTGTCAAAAGTGCTTTTATAAATCGGAATATAGTTGAGGATGTATTTGTTGAAAAACCCCCTATCATTATAAATCTCCATTTTTCAAACCATGTTTTTAAACTTTCTAAAGATTTATATGGTTTAAATCAATCTCCAAGAGCATGGTATGATAGACGTAGTTCCTTTCTTATTTCAAAATGTTTTACTAAAGGAATAGAAGATCCTACTTTGTTTATAAAAAGGATTTCCAATGATGTTTTGATATTAAAAATTTATGTAGATGATATAATTTTTGGATCTTCTAAAAATTCAATATGTACTGATTTTTCAAAAATAATTAATAATAAATTTGAAATGAGTTTAATGGGACAACCTAAATTTTTCCTTGGATTTCAGATTTTTCAAAAAAAAGATGGTATTATTTTAAATCAAAGTAAATATACTAAAGATATTTTAAAACATTTTGGTTTGGATGGTAGTAATGGTAGTGATACACCTATGAGTACTACTTGTAAGTTGGATGGTGATGAAGTTGTAGAACCAGTGGACCAAACCAACTATAGAGGTATGATAGGGAGTCTACTCTACCTTAGTGCTAGCAGACTTGATATTATGTTCAGTGAATGCATGTGTGCTCACTTTTAAGATAATCCCAAAGAATCTCATTTAAATGCTGTTAAAAGGATTTTCAAATATCTCAAATATACTCCCAACTTAGGACTATTTTATCCAAGAGGACAACCGTTTGATTTAATAATATATTTAGATGCTGACTTTGGTGGTAGTAAGCTAGATAGATAAAGCACCTCTGGGACATGTCACATGTTAGGTAAATCACTAGTATCATGGTGCAGTAAAAAAAATAATTCTACAGCATTATCTACTGCCGAAGAAGAATACATTTCTACTGGTAGTTTTTGTGCACAAATTTTATGGATGAAACAAACTTTATTTGACTATGGATATCAATTCAATCATTTATCCATTAAATTTTACAACACAAGTTCTATTAACATTTTTATAAATCCAATATCTCATTCTAGAACAAATCATATTGATGTAAGACATCACTTTTTGAGTCATCATTATCAAAAAGTTGATACAACTCTTGATTTTATTGGGACTGAACATCAACTTGCTTATATATTCACTAAACCCTTAATTTCTGAGAGAATGAACTACATCAGACATGAATTAGGAATGAAAAATTTATAAAACTAATATTTATAAAACCTATATTTATAAAATCGATCTTTATAAAACCGATCTTTATAAAACTGATCATTATAAAACCAATATTTATAAAAATGATATTTATAAACCCGATATTTATAAAACCGATCTTTATAAAACTGATTTTTGTGAAACTGGTCTTTGTAAACCCGATTTTCGTGAAAATGATTTTTGTTAAACTGATTTCTGTGAAACTGATCTTTATAAAACCGATCATTATAAAACCAATCTTTGTGAAAAAGATCTTTGTAAAACCAATTTTTGTAAAAACGATTTTTTTGAAACAGATCTTTATAAAATAGATCTTTATAAAAATGATCTTTGTTAAACCGATCTTTGTAAAACCGATTTTTGTGAAACTGCTTTTTTTGAAAACAAATTTTGTGAAACCGATCTTCTTGAAACATATTCTTTGAGACCGATACATTTAAGTGATGTTTTGTAAACTCAATATGCTTTTTGTGAAATGATGCTATTTTATTTCTTTCATCTTTCTGCATTTAAATTTTATGTTTTATGATTTACAATCCCTAAATGATATATTAAGTCTAATCCATCCCGACCCTTCACCTTCTCCATATCCATAAATCCTTCTACATTTTGTTACTCTCTATCTCTAGACTCTTGACCTCTCAAAAAAAGTTAGAATCCGAAGAATTTTCATGGCTAGGACTAAGCGCACAATGGAAGAACCTCACAAATCTCCTCCTGGTAAACTTCAGAAAGGTGAGTCCATTGGGACTGGAAAACTGAGCATAGAAAGATGACTACTTACAGCTAAAAAGGAAGTGTCTGCTGAGTGGATTCTATCAAGAAAATATTTTCTCCTAAAGGTACTGGAATATCAAGGGTTGCTCAGTTGGTTTACCAACAATAAAAGACCCTATTATCCCCATCTTGTGCATGAATTCTATTAGAATTTGAGTATATCATTGGATGAAGCCGAGGTAGAAAAGATGAAGTCTATAGTAAAGAGAAAAGTAGTTTTCTCTTCGATGGAATGGGAAGAATGATTAGGGATACCTCATGAAGGTGTCTATGCTGAATATCCTAGTAATATTACACCTTCATTAAATTTGTTTTTATATGAAGATACTTTGTAGGATCATACTGGAAATGAATAATCCATGATTACTGTTGCAATTGAATTTGAAGGATAAGTGAGATTTCTATTTAACTTCATACAACATCAAATCTACCCAAGGAAGGGATATTTCTCTACTGTGAAATATCAAGATGTCTTCTTAGTATTTTTATTGAAACATGGAAAAAAGGTAAATCTATGAAGATATCTCATGGTACATATTTCTGATTTTTTTAAGCCATCTATGAAGGAAACCTGCTTATACTACCCAAGGTTGATTTCTGCCATGTTGAAAAATTTAGACTGTTTAGAAGATAGAGATGATGTGATCAGTTCCTGCAATAGTTTTTGACTTCATGAAGACATTTTAAATGAATGAAAATCTTCTGGGACCCATGGAAGAGATGTTGGGTAGGAGATGAAGAAAGGTTGTATTAAGAGTTCAATCCAGTTGACCATCCCTCTAGACTAAAAAAATCATGTTGATCCAGGTCTCAAAGTAGGAGAAGTTCCTGTTTATTCTAATGAGGAAGCTGAGGATGAAGTTCCTAGGGAAAAAGGATCTAATTTTGATGATAGGAGTGATTTTGATATCACTGAAAGTCCCAAGGTTATGACTTATGGATCTGCTAGTCCACCTATGGAACTGCCTTCAAGAGAAACTATTCTAAGTGATGAAGAAGTGGAATAAACCGATGTTAATGGAGTTGAAGGTTATGTTAGAAAATCAGATGAGGAATATGATGATTATCATGACGATAATAATAATGATGATGATGATTATCATGATGATAATCGTGATGATGGAGGAAGTGTTGAGCATGTGACTTGCTCTATAAAAGTGGGACCACAAGTGGTTGATAGATCTAGTGAGGAATCTGTTCATGGGCATGGTTATGGAATTGAGCCTGCTGATCAACGAGATGATGATCATAGAGATTCTGGACATGAGGACAGACTACTCCATCCAAATACTGAGAACCAAGAGCTCATTTAGGAATTGAATGATATTATGGTTGTTGGCCAAGAGGAAGAAGATGTAGTTCCAGTGCCTCAAATTGAGGAAGTTCTTGGTGAATTTTTAATAGCTGGAGCTCAAGAAGAATCAGAATTTCAGTTTGTTCCTGTCTCTAGAAAATGTGTTATGGCTAGAGAATAGGATGATGAAATTAATGATATTGATGTAATTCCTAATTCTCAGAGAAGAAGGGTATAAATTTATACTGTTGAGCCAAGAGATTAGACATGTGCTAGAGAGTGGAATAGTAATCTAGGCTACATTATTTTTGGTTTAGATTATGACTCAGATGAGGAAAGGGTACCTCCTCCTCCTATTCCTCAAGTCCATGCTGATCAAGAACCTGTTGCATTTGTTCCTATAGACGGACATGCACCTCAACAACCTATAGCCCAGTCAGTGCCTAGTGACTATGTCACTAAAGAAGATTTGGAAATGTTTAAGAATGAGATATGTGAGTTTGTGCTACCTACAATGGGAACCAGAAATGAATCCCCCACGTCAATAAGTATCTTAGATGTTGATGCAGCAAAAAGTGAAAGAATAGTGATTTAGGATATTCAATCGAATCTTATTACTACATCAGAAACCATTATCAGAAAAAACAATTTGCTCAGTGAAGAAGTAAGAAAGATGACCAATAAACTGAATTCTTCAACCTCTGACTTGAATTCCTCCTTTAGTGGTGTTCTGGAAGTTCTTAGTAACTAGGTATCTCATCTACTCAGTGTATATTTGAAAAAGTTGAAAGAATAGTTTGGAAAAATATTGGCTGGCCCATCCAGTTCCCAGAGTGGAAGAAGTTTTGCTGCTGATATGGAGTCTCTCAAGGCTGTGATGCGAGAGGAAATTCAAACACTCCATCTTGCTTTAGAAAATGAAACTCTGGAAAAATTTCATCAAAATACCGATCTTGTTTAAAATATGGTGAGACTGTGTACAAATGAAGCCTCTATAGCTTAGAAGGAAATTTTGGAAAAAGTGGATAAGTATTTCACTAAGATATATACTAAGAAAAACCTCATCAACAGTTTCAAGTTTCTGGTAGAAAATCTTTAAATTCCTCCAGTCATAGAAGAATTCAAAAAGCAGGTTCTCCATTTGAAAGAGTTTACACCTTTACTGAGTAAATTTATGGAGTATAAGGATGACATTGAGAAGGCAATGCAATATGGAGGAGAAATCATTAATGACTTCATCAACCTACTCAAACCTTATCTGTATGTTCAGGCTGAGGCTATTATGGTTCCTCTAGCTGCTTCAATTGGTACTGCCTCTCGGGATCCTACTTTAATGATTGTCTCTCAAGCTCTTACTCAGATCTGAATGATTATTACTAAGCAGTCTCCAAGTCCTGTGTTGTCAGAGAGAAGTCATACCCTTGCAGCTATTGTTCATACTGGTGTTTCCCTGACTGGTGTAGTATTTTGATAACCTCGATCCTTTCCAACAACAAACCTTCTCCTTCTCCATTGGATCCTTCAGACAAAGGCATAACTCCTCTGCATCCAAACCCTTAGTGATGGATTGTTTCTTTTTTATAGGGATTTTATCTTTTTGTTTTAATTTTACTCTTATGAATTTGAATTACAATTCTTGTGGTATCTTATTTATCTTTCCTTATTTTCTTTTTTTGTTAATCCCAAAAGGGGGAGAAAGTAAGGATGGAATATGAGAAACTAAGGATGGCATATGAGAAACTAAGTATGGTGTATACTCTCCCTAATTCATTTAGTGAGGGGGATATTTGTTTTAAATACATTCTATGTCAAAGCTATATTTATTCAATATATTTTCACATATGCCATAATTTTTTATTATCAAAAAGGAGGAGATTGTTGGAATCTCCATGATATTGTAGTTTTCATAATAAAAAATTATTTCAATATAAATATTCTATTATTTCAAGAAATGTTAATATCTCTATGTGAATCAATTTTTTCATACACCAACAAATACTGAAATATGTCTATAACCTATATTCATGAATAAATATGCTTACAAGTGTTTTTTCATTCGTCTTGTAATGGTATATACAAGACAGATTATTCATAACATTTTTGGATTCCTGGACACCGAAACTGAAGTTGACACACTAAAACTGAAGTCGACACACTGAGACCGAAATCGACACACCGGAACCGAAGTATGACAAACTGATGTTTGACAGACCAATGTTCGACACACCAATGTATGACACACTGAAGTTCGACAGACCAAAGTCGACACACTGAGGTCTGACACACTAAAGTTTACACACCGAAGTTTGACACACCAAAGATGACAGACTGATGTTATCAAACCGAAGACAACATACCAAAGATGACTCACCGATTGATATAAATAACTATTTCCATTTCATTAATTCAAATTTATTTCTAATAGTCATATTTTTTCAAATTAATGTTTCTGACATTATTTAATGTTGATTGTAGGAGAATCTATAGAAAGTATGAGGTACATGAACATGTGAATTTCCTTATGCCTAGAGGATCCTGGAGTATAAATGGACATCATATTTCACGTTAAAGATACAATAGTAGGAGTACACACTGAGACACAGACTGTGTGAATACTAAAATAGAAGAACTAAGCACTTGATGTTACAAGAAGACTGTAATAAGATAACTTCTCTAAAAAGGGCTTAGTATACATCAAGACATTAAAGAACTGAACCTTTTCATTCCTTGAAGATGGAATACAGAAACTACGATACTCTGTTCTGAGTACAACTTCTAGAAGAAGACACAAATAACATTTTTTCAACATTCATTGAGTATAGAGCCTTACATCACAACACACAAAGAGTTATTAACTCTATTCTCTTTTCTAACCCTGTTGTGTTTAACATTCAATATTTGAGTAGTTTCTATATATTTTTTACACACACTGTCTCCTAAGCATAACTAGAAGATATCAAACAATCCTCATACTCAATCACTAATTTCATTTGATTCCCACGAATAACTATGGTTGATGTCATGTGTGACCTAGACAGCTGGGTGTGCTATTGTAAACCCCAATCCAGGGTGTGGATCAAAATTTTATTTATATAAATAGCTTGGTGGCATGTGATCATCAAGTGGAGAGGAATATGTCTCTTCTTGAGACTGAACCCCTTGTTTACATTGTTGTTCCAATATTCAATTACTCTCTTTTGATTTATCTGCTTCATATATCTTTTTGAAGATAGAAAACTGTTTTTATTTTGACTCTGATAGTTATTTTTTGTTATTGTGTATTTATGCTTAATTCAGTAAACCTATTTCAAAAGTTTAATTAGTGATTACAATGATTCAACTGAGGACTAATCAACCTTATAGAAACTTTTTGAGCAATTAAACATTAATATTTTTACTTCCTTAATTTACTGGGCTATTTTGAATTGTGGGATTTTTATTATAATGTTTTTAATAGAAATTTTAATTGGTCCTCAATTCACCCCCCTCTTGAGTATCCACTCAGACCTACAGAATATAATTTCATTAACATAAATTTGAACAATTAAAAAATTTTCTTTTATTTCATTATAAAATGTTTTAGATCAGTAGTTGCCTTAACATAATTTTTTTATAACAAAAATCTTGTAAGTATATCATACCAGGTTCTAGGGGATTTTTAGGACCATATAAAGCATTGATAAGTTTAAGAACATGTTCATAATGTTTTTTTCATCAAAACCAGAAGGTTTTTAAACATAAAATTCATCTTTAACATATCCAATACGGTAATCACACTTCATATCCATTTGAATATTTTTAATGTTAAATAATGCTTCAAAGGATAAGATAATTTGAATAGATTCCATTCTAGCTATTGGAGCATAGGTTTTTTCATTGTCTATTCCTTCTTATTGATTATAGAATTTAGCAACTAATCTTTTTTTATTTCATACAGTTATTCAATTTTCATCACATTTATTTCTGAATACCCACATTACTAAAATTACAAAAGTTTTTTTAGGTCTTTCAATCAAGGTCCATGCTTTATTCTTATAGAATTCATTTAGATCATCTTCTATAGCTTTTTTACAATATTCATCACCAAAAGACTCATCAGTATTTTGGGGTTCTATCTGGGAAAGAAATTCTAGATGCTCTACTTCATTTCTTAATGAACTTCTAGTCCTTACAGGTTGATTTAAATCACCAATGATACTATCACTTGGATGGTTTCTTAGAAACAATTGACTTGGATTTTGAAAAACATGTTCATAAACATACGGTAGAAAGTCTTATGGAGTAAATAATTTAAAAAAAATTTCTTGAGTATTATTATTATTAGAATAATATTCTATCCAAGGTTGATAATCAATTTTTGAAAACACATCCTATGATTAGGATGATGTTGTTTAAAAAAATGGGATCCGTTTCATCAAATTTAACACATACTATTTCCTCAATAGTACAAGACTTTTAATTCAAAACACTATAAGCCTTAGAGGTAGTGGAATAGCCTAAGAAAATAACTTGATTATATTTGGGTGGGAATTTGTGTAAGTTATATTTTGTATTCAAAATGACTAATTTTTACCCAAATACTCTGAAGTATGAAACATTAGGTTTTTAGCCAGTCCATAACTCATAAGGTGTTTTATAAATAAATTTACTGATTAAAACTCGATTTATCGTATAAAAATTAGTACATACTACTTCAACCCAAAAAAAATTATAAATTAAGTATTCACACAACATTGTTCTTAATATCTCTTGAAGAATTCGATTTATTCTTTCAACAACACCATTGTTTAGGAGTTCTAGGAGCTGAGAAGTTATGAGTAATTCCTTTCTTACTACAAAAAGTTTCAAACTCTGAATTTTCAAATTCTCCACCATTATCACTACAAATAGTTATCAATGGAAGGTTCTTCTCATTTGTAACTTCTGATGAAAATTATTTGAAATAAGAAAAGGCTTTAGATTTATTTGATAGAAATTATACCCATGTGAATCTAGTGTAATCATCAACTAAAATAACTACGTAGAATTTTCCTCCAATACTCCCATTTTTTGTGGGAAAAAACAAGTCCATGTTCACAATATATAATGAATCATAAGTTGAGACTTCACTTATAGAATTAAATCTCGACTTATATTTATTTCCATATTGACAAGGATTACCGAATTCTAAATAATTAAATAAAAGAACTGGTAGATCCTTATTAAGTATTTTATTAGATAGTTTACATAAGTTCCTTTGGTTATAGTGTCCTAGAAATCTATTCCATAAAAAACATTGTTCTTCTATTGCACTAAGGAAAGGTAAGTCATGACTCCTAAGGTCTTCTAAGTAATGTGTATAAACATTCTCATGTCGATGAGTATAAAGAAGGAATTTATCCTTAAAATTGTGTACTATTTGTATATCATTCTTAAAATTCACAAGGTAACCTTCATCACATAATTTTATTGTGCTTATAAGGTTTTCCTTAAGACCTTTAACAAATAAGACATTTGAAATCAGAGGTTTTCTAATAAAAATGATATTACCTATACCAACAGTCTATCTCTGAGCACTGTCTCAAAAAGTGACACTTACACCTTTCATCTTAATAATCTTTTAAAAGAGGTTTTTGTTACCAGTCATGTGCTGGGAACATCCACTATCCATGTACCATATATTGTTTTTAGTAATTCCTTTATTTTTCTGAACTTAAAAAAACTGTATTTTCAGATTCCAAACTTTCTTAGATTTAGAAATATTAGAAAGTAAAATATCGGGAATACACATTTTCTTAGAAAAGTGAGATTTATAGACACCTAAATATTGTATTTTATTTAAAGAACAAATTTTCTCCCAAATTCCACCACTTTGACACTTAGTACAGAATGTGGAACTTTTCGGAACAAAATAGTTATGACTGAAAATAGATTTTAAGTGAGTATAACCCATTACATAACTATTCCTAAGAGGATGAAATTGAGAATATATTTTATCAAAACATTCCATAGTAGAAGTAAAGTTTGAAAAAAGTTTCTTTAATAAAAATATTCCAATTTTATTCTAATGGATATATTATTTTCCTCATAGTCATTAATCTCTGGATTTGAGTTTGTCTCTAAAACATTTTTCTTAGAAATTACTTTTTCAAAATCCTAAGAATGTTTATCTTTCTTAGAATTAACTTCCTCAATGTTTTTTTAGATATAAATAATTTCAAAATATTTTTCATCAATATATTTAGAAAGATATGATTCTTTATTTTCTAAAATAGTGATTTTAGAATTTTTCTTATCAAGTTTCTTTTTGATATTATTATTTTAATTTTCAAGTAACTTGTAAAATCTAGATACATCTTCAAAATAATGTAAAGAATTATCTTATGATGAGGAATATTCTTCATACAAAGAAATATATGTATCATTATCAAGATAGTTATCATTTAATGATATGCTATTTATGGATTCAGTAGTGTGTACATTATCCATGAAACATTGGGTTTCAATAGGTATTCTGGAAATAAGGCGAACAATACTCTGTCTAGAAGATTCATTATATGTATATTCATAAGATGAGTCTCCACTATATGCACTCTAAGAATCATTTTCCTTCAATAATTTCTTTCCATTAGGCTTGTAATATATTTTTTGATTCCTTTTAGAATGTATATCTTTCCAATCCTTTCTTTTACGCCTTAGAAAATCAGGTCTGATATGTCCTTTCTTGCACTCATAGCGTTCAACTTCATTATATTTCTTATACTTCTTATTATTTTTTGTGTATTTTTATTGGAAATCCATGTATCTAAAAATATTGTTCATCCTTCAAGAAAGATTGGATAATTCATTCTCTTACTCTTCAAATTCACTTGAGTCAGAATATATAAAAACATTCTTAGAATTTATTGACTTAGAAACATTCTCAAGTGTTTTGTGTTTCAAATGATTCGAAGTAGTTATAAAATAAGTAGTCCCATTTTTCTTCTATATATTCTCACCGTCTATCTTCAATATATTATCAATTCGTATGAGACTTCCAAATAACTCAACAATAGTAATAGTTGTAACATTCTTTGACTCATCAATAACAGTTCTCTTCGATTCCCATTCACTAGGAATGTTGTCAATAAACTTATCTACAAACATATAATAATCTAGGAATTCTTATCCCATTGAATATAGACTTTTTAAAATAGTCATAAATCTTAATTGAAAATTAAATATAGGCTCTCTATAGGGGACAAACAATGATAATTTTCTCTTAACATGGTTCTTCTAGATTCAATAACTTTAGAAGTATCAAAATGTGTAACTTCCAGTTTCTTCCATATGTTGTTAGCTTCTTCACAAGTAGATATTTGGATATATATATATATATATTCCTGGTTATATAATAAAGAAAATTATTGTGTACCTTATAGTTTAGTTGATATTATTACTTCTCTTGATTAGTAAAAGTTATGACTTCCTTTTCTGGAATTTTATAATCTCTAATAATCATGAAAAAGTTGTCTACACTAGTATTTATAACAAAAGTCTTAATTCTATCTCTCTAGTATTTGTAATAATTACCATCAAATATAGGAGGTATTTTAGGGTTTATATTATCTAAGGATTCAACATTCATTCCTACTATCTTAAAATAATACAAAAATTTCTTTTCCACAATACAAGTTAGTGTATTAAATATTTAAAAACAAAAATTTTATAAATGAAATAATGAACAAATGATTGAAGTAAATAAAGTTTACGTAAAAAGAGAAGTGGAAAACTAAGTATGATACTCATTGTAAGTATCAATATCTTTGTGACCTCCTCTTATACCAATTATAGGATCAAAATATGTATGTAGAGTCTCAGATACAAGAGGGGGTTGAATTTTATATTTAAAAACATTTGTTTTTAACCATAAGGAATCATTTTATTAATAAAGTTAAACGAATATGATTCAATAAACCCTATTATGTAAGGTTAATAAAAATCACCCTAGGATTAATAAATATGTTTAATTAAATAAGTACACAGGTATAATTAAACAATATTCTACCTTAGAGTGTATAGAATCTTATATTAGAGTTACAAAAAAAGGGAAAGTATAAGAAACACTTTCTCGGTTGGAATGGCCTGAAGGCATTCATTTTTATTATTATTTTGATATCACACCTTTTAAGGGGTGTGGTGGAACCCTAACGAGGCCTAAAGGCTTAGAGACAATTACATAACCCGTAGGTCTTAGAGTGAATCACCAAGACAAGATAACTTGGAACTACTCCTCCCAAACGTATGTCATGATATTAGCACTCCAATATTTGCAGGGCTGGTCAGCTAGCTGTCCTATGAAAAGCTGCATAGGCCCAATACTGATGGGAAAGCTATACCCTCTCATTCTTCCAATTCCGGTTAGCTCTAATCTAGTGGATGCGCCAGCCCAAAATCTTCCTCTAATGCCTTGACCCTTATAGTCTGACTAGTACATATTCATTTCATGTAGCCTGAAGGCCTTGGGGTGGTCGTAAGGCCTTAAAAATCAACTGGCCCGAAGTCCTTGGGTGGCCCAAAATCCTTAGAGGACCCGAGGACCAAACCGGTGACCCAATGGTCTAGATGGATGAATATTTCCAACTACTACAGTACCGAACAATGCCTGCTACAGTACTACTACAGTAACCCGTAAATCCTCTTCCACCCAGATTTGATCTTTGGTCTCTTGGATGCACCTTCTGAGTCCTCACCAATTGGGCTGTGGCTCATGTGCATAAGAAACATTTTCTTATTGTTACATATTTCATCGGAAATTAAATGTTAATATAAAGAATTAAAAATATTTTAACACAAAGAGTAGGGTATTCAAAACACCTTGGATAAAGGTCCTTTGATTTATATTTTCACGAATGTTTGTCTTACCAACACAAAGGTAACCCCCCAATCAACAAAATATCAGTGTATGTCTTACAATCCCCACTATACCCCAATCTATAAGGTGATCACCACCTCTGTCATTTTCAACTTGTAATCCCCCAATTAAACAGGTAATCAGAACCTATGTATTCCTTAATCTTGGAACCCCTCAATCGTATGCAGAAACAATCAGAATCTCACAAAGAAACAAAGCTTGTTGATTATTTAAGTATGTGTAAAAATCTATTTAGAATATAATTCCTTTAATGATTTCACACGAAGAATTTTTTGTGAAGCTCTCATAGAGTATAAATTCTCCCAGAAGTTCAAATCATCGATCATGTTAAAATTATTGGGTATTTATAGGAGATATATCTGATGGTCAAATTTTCCTCCAACGGTAATATTTTTCTTGAAAATTCTGAGGGACCTGTTCAACGATCACTTACAATAGTCATATAATAATAGAATAGATAACATCATTTATTATAACAAAATATCATGAGAATAATTAAGTATGTGTGAATCCAATTATATGAAAAGATTACATTAATGAAATATCGTAACTTTAAGAAAGTGATAAAATCAAATTCCTAAACAAATGAGAAAAAATTAAGAAATATGTGACATTAGATCAGGAGAAAAATTGAGAATCAAAATTGAGGAAAATCATAAATTGGATTCACAAATAATTGTTAATCAGAATTGAAGAAATGTGAGAATCTGATTCTCATTTTTTAGTGAATCAAATTTTAAGGAACCGTGAATCAAATTCGAATTTTTGAATGATTTTAAATTTAAGGAAGTGAATCAGATTCACAAAACAGAGAGAATAAGAATCACCATTTTGGACAATTCAAAATTGAAAAAGTGAATCAAAATCTATTTTCAATGTGATTCAAATTTGTGAAACTAAAATCGACATCAAGATTTTAAAACAATCAGATTCATAAATCTGAATGAATCAGAATTGAGAAACATGAATTAGAATCAACTTTTTTGGATGATTTGGAATTGAAAATTAAAGGATTCAGAGTTTTATTAGGGATCTTATTTATTCAAATAATGTTACAGTTATCTATAAAAATATTAATGAACATAAAAATATATTTCATTATATATAGAAAGAATTAGTAAGGAAATGAATATAAATTTTCTGAAAGATAAAAAGTGTTATACAGAAAATATGATTGTGATTTCCAAAACATATATGAATAAGAAAAGTCATAAGGAACGTTTTAAATCAACAATTTTTATCCTAAATGGAGAGTTTGTCATTAACTATATAATATAGATAGCCTTTATTTATTATAATTAAGACCTAAAAGTGGGAATAAATTTCCACTGAATGTTTATATTTTTACTTTCATTAATAGATGACTATAGACTCATTAAGAATATAAAATGCGTCTTATATTCCTTATAAATGGATATCAGATATATATATATATATATATATAGAAATCCTATCCATTACAATAATCAAATCTAATTCAACTAAAGGAAATATAACATGATTTTTACAAAGCACTTTCTCACAAAGTTCAATCGAATAAGATTTATATACTTGTTATGTGACTGTTGTACCATCAAGAGTTTTCATAGAAAACTCAAAATCTAATTTCTTAGGTAATACGATGATACCATTAGAAAATTATTTTCAAATAAAATTGTGGGTGGATACATAATCAAATAAGACATTATCTACTTTATATTGGATGATAAGTGTACCTTTCACAACTTCATTGTCGTACTCCACATCACCAGTGGTGACCAGATGCAATTTTACGTTGTCTTTGGACTTAGGAGGTTATTTATGTTGATCATAATTGATAAAAATTGTATTAGGGAATTGGATAGCATAATTACCATTTTTCGTTCACATGAAACATTAAAGTGTCAGAGTTGAATTTTGTGAAACCTTTTCTCTATTTACATCATTAGATATCTTTTTCCATCACTTTGGCAGTCAATTTCATGATGAACGTATTGCCAACACTTAAAACATTTACTTGTCCCCTTAAGACATCTTCCTCCATGTTTACTTACACACTATGAGCATAAAATAAGGATCATTGTTTTCACTATGGTATTTAGATTTTCCCTTGAATTATATTTTTCAATTCGTATCAAACCAATAAGATTGATGGGTAACTCCAATATCCATCTCAACCTTGAGTGAATATTGAATTATTTCCTCATAGATATTAAATTACCTTCGGTATAATTCCCTTTAGATAATTAGTTTTTGTCAACTGAAAAATATATCAACCCTACTCTCAAGTTGGATGATGATTCCAAAAGAGTACCATGGAGATCTTGTGAAATTTACTTCATATGTACCAACAGATTCATCATCCTTTTTCTTAAGATCATAACTCCTTATATATCTTTTTGTGAAGGATATCAGTTGATTACTTATTGAAAAATATGTTCTTGAACTCATCCCATTCCATAGAGTAAATTTCATATCGTTGAATTGTATTCAAGATAATATTACACCATTGATCTGCATCAACTTTGAAATGATAGAATTCCAAAATTACGTTCTCATGTTCTTAACATTAGAGAACCAAAAATATCTTTTATATGGTACCGATTCATTTTGAACCACTAGTGGATCATAAGACCCACTAAAATAAGGTGGATGTTTCCTCATGAAGGACTCAATAGAATGATATTGCCTCATTTTCTCATTTGGAAGTCTGGCATGATTCATAGCTTGAGAAATTTTGGTGAGCATAGTGATAAGGTTTTTCATTATAGATCCTATAAAATTATGTTGATCAGGAAGAAAATCATTTCATTTCCCATTGAATTCATCATTAATGAATTTTCTTCGGGTTCCATCCATTGACTAAATCCAAAACGCATACTGTGATCAACACTAATCATAGAGGGAAAACCACATAATTAATGAAATTACTGATAAAATTTCAATTCAGAACACCTTAGGTTTTATCATAGGTTATTTATGATCATCACAGAAACTCTAGTATTGTATCTTATACTTGTACTTATCCTTAGGTTTCTTTCTGAGGTTTTCTCATCCTATCTTCCTAAGGATAACTAAACCTTGTCCTGATACCAACTATAAAGGCCCATACTTTTCATTCATATATATTATATCTAAAAATAATAATATTCATTATATAACATAACAAAACCATTCCATAATAATATATGTTTAGTGTGTTTAGATACATGGATATATAGACAAATGGTTTATAAAATATCTACATCACCTCCCTCTCATTCCTTCAAAACTAGAACTCTTTTTGACAAATCATACTTAATACTTTTCTTTATATCTTGGGGAAAAGAAACATAATAAAAAGGGATCTGAGATTCTTAGAAAGTGTAAACAATGGATATATCAAACATATCATAATCATAAGACATAATAACATGAATAAAACATTTGAAAATTATATCCTATATATCAAAAATCATGATATCATTTCATGGAATGAGTCATAGAAGTTCATAAAGAATCAAAGAACATATTCCATGAAATCATAACATAAAACATGAAATTTTTAAATACAAAAATGCATAGAAATTCATTTCCATATCAGTCAAGGTTCATTTCAAAGACCATCATAGTAGAAAAATTACATTACTAAACCGAGTTTACTCCCCATTCTATCCCTATATTACTTAACCGAGTTCACACATCATTTCATTCCTATCTATATTATTAGATATAAATCATTACCAAATGCATTAGAGGGAGATATAAGTCCCAAATTTCATATAATGAAAATGATACATATGTTTTAAATAATAACATAATTCAATAAACATATTATAACCCATAAAAATAAATGGGTTTTATAAGCATCATTACATCATAACATAACCCATAGAAATGAAATGTATTTCAAAAATATCATTCAATCATAAACACAAACAAACCTTAGAAATAATAGGGATAATATCACTAAAAAATTTCCCTAATAATTCATAAAAAATTTCAAATAATGTTATTGTAAATGTAAAACAATTTTTATAGATCACTAGAAAACAATTCTTGTGGAAAATACTCTTTCTGCTTTAAAAGGGTTTTCTTTTCTTAAAATAACGTGCAATTTTAAAATAAACAATTTATTTGAAAATAACCTTGAAATATTATAAGTAATGTTTCAAGTCATTAAGGCATTATGGAAGTGGAAAAATACATTCATTCTATATAAGTTAAAAAAATTCTCTTGTACATTTGTGGGAAAATTCACAAAGTACCTCATTAGGAAAATGACAAAATGATTAATTTCAAACCATTTAGTAAAAATTCACATATGGGTAAAAATGAAATTTAAAATTGTAGAATAATAGTAAAATTATTTTTGAAAAAATTCGTAAGAAACATGGATATGTAAGATAATTATTCCCTAGTAAATTCTTACATATAAATAGTACCGGAAAATAATGAGATTGTAAAATTAACCCTTACCTTAGGTCTGATTTGCTTAGTATGTATATGAACCTCTTATATAATGGTTTAAATACTGTTATTAATTTATACAAGAACTGTATTCATATTTATTATATTATATTTTATCCTCTTATATAATATTATCACCTATTTGTTAATAAAATTTCATTATTACCCTTCTTTCGGGCAGTGACTACTTCAATTTTCTATGCATGTTTTGTCATATATATCTTAGTTATTGTGAATAAGATATAGTAAAATAATATATATAATGATATTAAGATAATATATATCATATTTAATTTTTATATTCATTTATATAATTATTATTTAATGGTGAACATGGAAAAATAATTGCATCACATCGTGGAGAAAGTTGGTCGTATGTACGCACGAGCGACAATATCATTCCCTTAATGGTGAAATGGTAAGGAAGTGGATGGTATATATTTTATTTTTGAATAAATATCATGTTATAATTATATATATATATATAATTATATATTTGTTTCAGAATTATACCCATCCAAATAAATTGGCGATGAAAACATATTACACCATGGCGTGGTGACAGTAAGTCGTATGTACGCATGTGTTCCCTCTAGAATTGGGGATGACCTCATTGATTGAAGGTTCAAACATTCCAATCGGGTTCTAATTGGGTTTTTCATAGAACCAAAAACATCCAATAATTCCATATCCATTTGGACCTACTTTCCAATGGTATGCACTCATTAATTGTGGACTGATGAGGCTTAGGAATTTTCATTGGTAGAGTGGATGGGAGGTCGGAATCGTCACACCTTTTTGAGGGGAATTATTGTCTACTTCAAGAATCTCTTTATAGATTTAAGTTATGTTCATGAATTCTTATTACATTGACAAGTATAAAATGAGATTTCCTTTAGATCTGACTATCAATGATTGATATGTAAGAAATTTAGAGAATCTTTTATATGTATTCGAGGTTCTTCATCGATAGAGAATAATCTATATTTGATAGAGATTATTATTCAATGGTATCTTTCAGTACATAAAAGTATCTTGGTCATTATGATAACCATACTGGTTTTGAAGCCACCCAGTGGGGAACTTGACGTTTATTTTCATTCAAAAGGACATGGATTATTTCAGATTTGGGATCGTACTCGCTGGTGGCCTACCTACGTATCCTCATTTTTGGAAAAGGAATCAGAACCCACATAGTTCGAGTAAGGGAGTATGATGTTTATGCATGATTGATGGCTCAAAGAAAGATGTCATGATTACTTTTACACTCTAAGCTCACATGAGTCATGCTCGATGTGAGAAACAAGAGCTATTGGTGAAACCAGACAATTGTGCCACGAAATATGCAATGATGTGGGGCATACGTATGTATGACTTCCCAAAATAGATGAGGATTAAGATTTACTTCCAGGAAAGAATCCAAGAACAAGGTCCATAAAGGTATATGTACTTCATGGTGATTTGGGTACTCTAACTTGGGGCTTTCTCCTGATGAAGGTGCCCAAATAAGGAGGGGACTCATGGTTCGGTTTTACTCCTGAGAAGGAAGTCCAAATCAAAAGTAAATTGTGACTGGTTAAGAGAAATTAAGGCTGGGGATTACTCCTGAGAAGAAGAACCCGGTTAAAGGGATTTGAAAATTAATGGACTTGGGGCTTACTCCTAAGGAGGATGCCCATATTTGAGATTGGGGCTTACTTCTGAAAAGTAACCCTAGGTTAAGGGAATTAAGGTTTGGGGATTACTCTTGAGGCGGATGGCCAAATTTGGGAAATTATGACTAGGGAATACTCTTGATAAGGAGGCCCAGGTTAAGGGAATTATGATTAGGGCTTACTCTTAAAAATGAGGCCCAGGTTAAGGGAATTATGACTGGGGATTACTCCTGAAAAGGAGGCCCAAATCAAAGAGGACTTGGGGCTTACTCCTAAGAAGGAGGCCCAAATTAAATGAGAATTTGGACTGGGGCTTATTCCTGAATAGGAGGCCCAAATTAAGGATTATATCATCTTAAAGGATGAGTTTGAATGAATAAACTCTCTAACTTTAGTGATATAAAAATGTGAAAATCATTATGTTTTAAGAGATGTTCCACAGAACTCCTTTCTGAAAAGGAATTCAATCAAGAAAATATGACATAAACGGCTTTGAAGATTGTCTTGAGGACTGAATCTTGAATAAGAGAGGTGGAATGGCATAAGAGGTTTTAAATGGGCAGGAAGGGAACCCAAAAATTAGAAGGGTGTGCAAGTCCTGGTAGGCGCGCAGGTACTACGTGGGCGCGCAAGTCCTGGTCACGCAGGTATACCTACACATCACATGGGTACTTGCACGATTGTTAACCAGTAGGGAAATACTTGGTAGATCCTTGACCAAAGCCTTTATAATTATCCCATGATACTTCCAGAAGATTGGCGTGCAAGTTTCAATGAGTAGGTAAGGTGGAGCTCAAGTGTGTCTATTTCCCTTAAGGGTAAAACACTTAGGCGAGCAAGTGTTAGTGAATTCTAGAACTTTGACCTTATTCCTCTTGTTTAGACATTCCATTCTAGGTAAAGAATTGCCTTAGAAGTGTTCGGAAGACTTGAAGAAGAGACTTGGGTGTTCAGAGCTATGTATCTGAATTCTGGAAAAAATTCCCCTCTAAATGGGGGGCCCACTGTGGGTTTTTATAGGCTAGAGAGACCCTGGGCGAAATTTCAAATAGGGCGCGCACATCACCTACGTGACCATTAGGAGGCGTGCAAGTCTAATTGCGCGACCATGCTGGAACTTGCGCGACCTATGGGCAGTGTTCTCTTTGTTCATCCCATACTCTTTTTTTTGATATTTATTCAAAGGATGAATCTTCCTTATTAAGGTATTTCCTTTTTCATTTCGTTTAGACTCTGTGATGAAAAAGGAGCATAAAAAAAAGTCCCCCCTCAGAGTTGGATCCAAAAAGGAATGAGGATGTGACTCTGAGGAAAAGAATAAAACCAAAGGAAAGGAAGCGCAAAAGTGTTGAGCGCGTAGTGGGCGGCATGCAGGTGTTGAGCACGCTGGCTTTAGGCGCGTAGGGGTGTGGCCTGGCCTATATATAGGCGACCATTCTCACGCAAAGCACCAAATTTAAGGATTTCGAGCTCTCGCCGTGCAAGTTGTCTTCACCACGCAAGTTGCTCTATTTTCCGCTGTTTCTTCACTTTCGCGCTACAGTAAAGGTATTTAGATGTGCGCAGTTATACTTGCGCATCAAATACTTGCGTGACATATCATACTTGAGGGAAAAAAATGAGACTTGTGTGCCTTAATGCCTTTCCCCATTTTTTTCGAATTTCTTTACAAATTTTATGAAAAATAAACCCATTTAAGAGTTAATTCATTCAACTTTTGTGCAGATTCAATGGCTCCCGAGAGAATCGGAACGACTGATTAACAGGATAGTAAGAGGATTGATGACATGATGAACATTGTTGGCCATGATTACTATGATATCTGCGACAACACTCTCCTAGATTTGTCTAAGTACTTGAAGAAATATCATCTTAATTTCCCACAGATAATCTACCTGCCTCTGTATGTTCATGGTCATCTGCAAGGTGTCAATGTTCTAGATGCAAAGAACTATATGCCTGAAATGCATCTGCACTGCTACTCTTCTATTTTGGTTATTCTGTGCATTAAGAGCAACAACAGTGGTGTCAAATTTCAAATTTTTCCTCCATGTCATTTCCTTGCAGATATGAAAATGAAAAACCCATGGGCTGAAATGTTTTCCGCTGCCATTTGGTGTAGAGAAGACAAACATGGCATTAGAGCAATATCTGAAAAGAGTATTCTCTCCAAATGGTTCATTACTTCTAATTCTCCATTCTCAAATCCATGTATCCATCTTCCAAGTCTCTTGGAAAGAAACAAAGTCACAGTTTGATCAGCAGAAAATTTTCTCAAACCGCACTAAAAAACATCCTTTTACAATTGTTCCAAGAAGACTTGGTATCACTGCATTTCTTATTGTATCCAGTTGAATGAATGAATTCCAGGTGGCTGCTGATGAAGCTCGGGATGCCGTAAATCAAATGAAGAGTTATGTTGAAAGCCTTTTGTAATTCCTGTAAAAGAGAAGAGAATCCAATCTGTGGATTCCTTCTAATTCTTATTCATCAAATGGAAAAACGCTTTCATTTTCAATCATATGTGCACGCATTTTCCCTCTAACTGCTTTAGATTTTTACCTAATCCAATGGGCCCAGTAAGCATAGTTTGATTTTTACTAGGATTATTATAAATAACCCTACAAGCATTGAATCTTTTAATTGCTCAATATTACCTAAATCATACAAAATGTATGTTTAGTGAGCTGGAACTTGATTTTTATTCAGAGTTATCTTGTCTTTTGTAGGTAGTTTAAAGTCATGCACATTGGATATAAAGAGGCTAATGTTTAAGGTCAAAATATCTTTCACCAAATGAATTATATTTGACTCAATTCCTAGACAATTTATCTAAAAATATATTACCATACTCAAGTATGAGGGAAAATATGTAAACTACGACTTAAGAAAATTTGAATCTGAGGAATGATATAAAAAAGAGCTAAAAAGGCATTAGAAGAAGTAGTTCCCAGGAATGAAGTTACCATTATTTAACAAACCCGTTAGGGGGTTTAATTATGCTGGTCCACCTAAGGGCATTGGATTCATAGTCAAATAATAGCATCTTTTGGTTGACAGGTATGTTATATAGACTACTTATGCATGGCCGCCTAAGGGAATGTGCTGCATAGTCAGTAAAAAGAACTCTTAGAAATTCACTTTTCTACAACTAATAAGCCAATGAATGTTTGTGGCAATTAAACGTTTCCAAAGTATAGAGTTTGCTGTATGGAAAGAGGTACTTGAATATGGAGAAGATATTTCCAAACAAGATTATCGAAGAACTGGATGAATATCACTCCTACGAAGGTCTGACCCAAACATAGGGAAGTAAAATATAAACCATATACTTGAATACTTTCAGATCATTAAAAAGGATATGGGACAAATTTGTTAAGGATGGATATTTTTTTGTGAATCCTTACATGTTGTCATTAAGACAAATAAGGACAAAAGAGGTTTTCCTCCCAAGAATGAAGTTACTAGTATCTTCCCAACACGTTAGGGGGTTGAATTATGTAGGGCCACCTAAGGGCATTGGTTGAATAGTCAAAAAATAGTATCTTTTGGATGAAAAATCTTTATGGAGACTGTTTATGCAAGGCCACTTAAGGGCACGTGCTGCATAGTTAGTCAAAAGAACTCTCAGAAATTGGACATTTTGTGACTAAAAGTCAAGAAAAGGGTTATTAAGATCTGAAAATGTTTAAGGTTAAGATTTATGACACATAAAAATGGGCATTGTTCAATATATGTAAAGATACATATATCAATGCTAACCATAATCACGTTGTGGTTGGGTCCTGAATTGAAATACAAGACTTCACTACATATCCCATAAGGATGGGAATCAAGCCATCTGTAGTTCTTGAAATACAGTTTAACGTCATGTGGGACGAAAGTATGAGAGATCTTAGTTTAGGGCCATAGAGCTTGGACCATTATAAGAAATAAACAGTGTGTGTTTTCATGGGGGCTTTTTAGCTGGGGGACTGAAAGTGGAATTTGGGGTTGGGCCCAAAAGACATGGGGATGGATTCGAGGGACACTCAGACCTTCCTAAGTATCCCATAAAGATGGGAATAAAGCCCATGTAGTTCTAGAAATACCCTCTATACAAATTTGGTTCATAGATGTGAAGGGTGAAAGGGGACTTTAGTGCAATGATGGTTTAACCCAGGATAAAAGGTTTAGGTATTTACTTGTATGCACAATGTTTTTAGAATATAACAAGAATAAAAATCAATGTAAATAATGATTCCCTCTCAGGTGAGGGTATAAAATAATATTGTAGTTTATTGTCGTAAATGACAAAAGTGCTATATAGTTTAACGTCGTATAGCAAGGATGAAGGTGAACCAATGTAAAGATATTGATTCTTGGAGTAGTTTCACCTATCAACATCATATGAGATGAAGATGAACTGATGTGAAGATATTGGTTTTGGGATTGAACCTTGGGAGGTTGCCTACGTACCCATCCTAGAAGGCAAGGATCAAAGTCCGTATAGTTTAATTAATGAATGAATTAGTGATCAAGTTGTTTTTGGGGACAATGACCTAAAAAATGATGTTGGGACTTACGCATGGTTAGCGGCACAAAGAGGGTGTTATGGTTGAAATTTTCTCTAAGCTCACGTGAGTCATACTCAGTGTGAGAAACAAGAGGTAACAACAACCTTAACGATGCACAGTTTAATGTCATGTTGGACATATGAAGGGACTATGAAGTTTAAAGTCGTGCAGTTTGGAATATTGGTGCTGCACAGTTTAGTGTCATGTAGTAGGGACAACAATACATTTTAACGTCATGTAGGATGTATTAAGGGATTTTTATACAGTTTAGCATCATGTAGTTAGGACGATAGGGACAATACAATTTAATTTCATGTCAGACAAAAAGAGGACTGTGAAGTTTAATGTCAAGCAGTAAGGACAAAAGAGTACACATTTTAACGTCATGTTGGACGTATTAGGGACTTTTTCACAGTTTAGAGTCATGTTGGATGAAAGTGAGAATAGTTTAATGTCATATGCATGTACCGTTGGTCATGCAGTTTAATGTCTTTCTGGATGTAAGGGACTTCCGTACAGTTTAGCGTTTTGTAGTCTGGATGTCACATTTTAACGTCATGATGGAAGTAAGTGCCAATAGTTTAAATTCATATGCATGGACTGTGGATGGTGCAGTTTAATGTCGTGCTAGACGTAAGGGACATGCAAACAGTTTAAGGTCATATTCATGGATCATGGATGGTGTATTTTGAGTTTATACAAAATACTTCTTCAGAAATCTGTCATTGGTTGGAGTAGTGATGTGTTCTTTATCCATTGAGATTAAAGAATAAGCTCCACTATAATAGACCATATGTATTGAATAAGGCCCTTCCCATTTTGGTTCTAGCTTGGGAGGTTTCTTTCCTAGTATCATTGGAGTTCTGAGAACTAATACCAATTCTCTTTGGACGAATGAACGAAGACGAACTTTTTTGTTGAAAGCTCGTGCTATTCGATTATGATAGACTTTCAAGTGGTGTAGAGTTCACAATATTCTCTCATCTAACCATTCCAATTCATTCAATACCTTTTGAAATTGTTCATCTGTAGATGATTGATCACAAATGGCTACCCTGAGCGAGGGTAGTTGAACCTCAATTGCCAATACTACATCCATTCCATATACCAATGAATATGGAGTTGACCGTGTTGCAGTGCGGGTGGTAGTTTGATAAGAACATAAATAATGAAAGAATTTATAAGTCCATGACTTCTTATCTTTATCCACCATCTTTTGCAGTATATTTGATAGAGTCTTGTTGAAAGCTTCTATCTGTCCATTGGCTGTTGCATGATACCAAGATGAATGATTGGATTTGATGTTGTATTCTTGATGCAATTTCTTCACCTGAGATGAACAGAAGTTTGTGCCATTGTCCGTCAATATAGTATGAGGAACACCAAATCTGGTAATGATGTTAGACTTGATGTAGCTAACAATACTTTTAGAACTAGCTTCTTTGAGAGGTATTGCCTCTACCCATTTGGAAAAGAAGTCTGTAGCAGTAAGAATATACTTAAACTACTTGGACATAGCTGAAGGGTAAGGTCCCACCACATCCATTCCCCATGTGGAAAATGGACATGAGTATTTAGTTGTATGAAGAAAATCTGGAGGTTGATGAATGAAGTTGGAATGTACTTCGCATGAATGACACTTCTTTGTGAAATCTACACAATATTGTATCATTGAAGGCCAAAAGTATCCAAGCCTTTGAATCTGATAAAACAGTCTATGTCTAGACTGGTGGGCACCACAGGCTCATACATGCACTTATTTCATGATAGCTATTGTCTCTTCACCATCAATTCATCTGAAGAGAACTCCATCAAAACCACGCCTGTCGAGAATTTTCTCTAGGTGATCTGGGCTATCATAATGAGTAAAATTGACCACACATCACCGGATTTGTTCTTTCTCTGCTCTATCAGGTGGAAGTGTTCCATTTTAAAGGTATTCCCTGATAGGTGTCATCCATCCTGTAGTATGCCCAGATGGTTCAGAGATGGGACTAATTTCTTTTATTTCCTCTGTTCTGGCTTCAACATAAGGTGAAATTGTACGATGGTGGGAAATACTGATGGTTGTCTCGTCCCGATTTGGATCTTCCAGATCTGTGGCTATATTAGCCAGTGCATCATCTTGGGCATTTTGTGATCTTGGTACATAGTAAAATGTCAGTTCCGAAGGAAACTCCGCCATTAACTCTCTGACATAATAATACAAATGGATTAGTTCTTCTTTTCTGATGGCATAATCCCCATTTACTTGTTTGATTACCAGGTCTGAATCACCTTTCACCTTTAAGTGATTCAATTTTTCTTGAAGTGACAACTCCAATCTTAAAATAAAAGCACGGTATTCAACTTCATTATTTGTACCGCCTCCCAAAAATGAGAAGGAATAAGGTAACACGGCCTTTTCTGGAGAAATGAGTACAATTCCTAATCCAACTTTGTTGAATTTAGGATTTTCCATTTTCGTCCCTGTTGGACTTCTGGAAGCACCATCAAAGGACATTTCCCATGTTTGAAGACTTTCTTGAATAGAAAAGAATTCATCATCAGGGAGTTCAATATCTGAAGATGTGTCTTCCACTGAAGTGTGTTCAGCAAGGAAATCAGCCCGAGCTTGGCCCTTTATTGCCTTTTGAGACACATATTGAATATCAAATTGCTGCAAAATAACTGCCCACCTTTCCAGACATCCTGTAAGCATTGGGCATCTAAGGATAAATTCGAGCGGGTTATTGCAAGATACCAATTGGACTTCGTAATGTTGCAGGTAGTGTATCAACTTTTAAACTGAAAAGATTAATGCTAGGAAGCACTTCTCAATATTTGAGTATTGGGTTTCTGCTTCAAGCATAGTCCGACTGATATAGTAGAGACTGTTTTCATTCCCTGCATCATTCTTCTGAGAAAGAAATGCACCCAATGATGGCTCTAGAGCTGTCACATAGAGGATAAGTGTTCTTCCT
The DNA here is from genome assembly GCA_963277665.1 of Viscum album. Classification (NCBI taxonomy): domain Eukaryota; kingdom Viridiplantae; phylum Streptophyta; class Magnoliopsida; order Santalales; family Viscaceae; genus Viscum; species Viscum album. Next base: position 846,029,547 of record OY728130.1, read on the forward strand.
TCAACAGGTGGCATTAAAACCGGTGGACTCAAGAGATACTTCTTGAGAATATGGAATGCTTCTTGAAGTTCTTTAGTCCACTGATAAGTGACTCCCTTCTTCATCAATTTGGTGAAGGGTAAGCTTTTTCCTGCCAGATTGGTGATGAAACACAGAATATAGGCTAAGTTTCCTTGAAGACCTCTCAATTATATTAAATTTAGAGGAGGTGACATACCAAAGATTGACTTTTTCTTCTCAGGATCGACTTCGATACCATGATGGCATACAACAAAGCCGAGAAATTTTCCCGAGGTTACCCCAAAAGAACATTTTAAGGGGTTCATCTTCAAATTATGTTGTCGAAGCTTGCATAATATGACTTCCAAATTATACAAGTGATTAGAACTTTTTTTTGGATTTGACCACCAAATCGTCCACATAACATTCAGCAAACATTCCCAGAAAGGGTTTGAAGATACGATGCATGGCACGCTGATATGTTTCTCCTACATTGTTTAAGCCAAAGGGCATTACCCGATAGCAAAACACACCCTGAGGGGATCTAAAGGCTATAGATTCCTCATCTTTTATATCCATTCGGATTTGATTATATCTGGAATATCCATCCATGAAGGAAGGTGCTTTATAGCTAGCTGTTGCATCAATTAAGAGTTCTATAATCGGAACTGGAAAATCATCCTTAGGACAATGCTGATTAAGATCTTTAAAATCAATGAAAACTCTAATTTTCCCATTATTCTTTTTCACTTGGACAATATTAGCCAACCACTTGGGATATTGAACTTCTCTGATGAAGTTAGATTTGATGAGATTATTCACTTCAATCTCAATTTTGGAAGCATAGGTTGGGTGTGTTCTTCTAGCAGCCTATTTGAATCATCGATGTTCTTCTGGAAAACCCAAATGATGAGTGGCAATAGCAGGATCAAGACCTAGAATCTCTGTATATTTCCAAGAAAATATGTCTCAATTTTTCTTAAAAAAGGAAATATATATCTCTTGTTCTTCAAGAGTCATGGCCACGCTGATTAAAGTGGGGGCATGGATCTTCTTTTGTACCCAGATTTATATCTCTAAGTTCATCCACTGTAGTAGAGATACCCTCTTCAAATGATGTAGGAGCATCCCTGAGATCTTCCTCTTCTTCTTCACCATTTTTTATTTCCTCTGTTTCTACTTGCATAGAAGATGATGAAGCATAATTTTCATGATCAGAAGAGATGTTAAAATTTTCACATCTTGAAGAAGAAGATTCCATTTCCAACCCAGTTGATGATGAAGGGTCTTTTTTGGGTAATAAAGAGGAGATGATGGATTGAGAATCGACATCATCATCCACCTCTAACATTTCTATAACTTGCCCTGACCTGATTGGCAAAGAATAGACTTGCTGTATTTCAGCAGATTAAATGAAGACATCTCCATTTGAGCTTTCATCATTACTTGGTGGATCACCAATTTCTTCCATGTTTTCTCGCTCGATTGTCGTAATTGACATTACGGATCATTCCATAAGAGTATTTTGATTTGGCTATATCTTATCAATTTGACTGATAGGCAACACATAATTTGTACTCACATGTGCTAATGGGTTTACTAGAATATTTTCCAAACCATACAGAGCATTAACTTTGGTAATATCATTTGTTGTTAATTCCTCATTTCCCTTTATGTGGTAGAATTCCGCCTCAATGTATTGAGATTCACATGTTTTGAACAGGTCCATATCACCATATAATGTCCCAACTTTACCGTCAAAACAAAACATGAGACATTGATGGTATGATGAATGGATAGCCGCATGTCGATGTAGCCACGGTCTTCCAAGGAAGATGTTGAAGGCTGAGTCTTGATCAAGAACCATGAAATATGAATTGGACAGAAGATCTCCAAACTGTGTTCTGAGTGTAATCTCTCCCAGTGGTTCTTGTTTATTTTTAACATATCCTTATAACATCATAGTTTAAGGAGATAAATTAGATTCTGTGAGGCCCAATAGACGAAGTTTATGAATGGGCATGAGGTTGACTCCTAAACCATTATCAATGAAAGATCTTTGGATGTCTATGCCATTGACCTTTCCATATAAGTACAAAGGTATAATATGTCCATGCACAACATCATATTTATCTACATCAGTAATAGAAATTACTACATGGCATTCTGCAGGATTATACTCTACATGGTAAACTTCAGCAGCAACAATTTTAGTCTCAAACTCTTGAGGACTTGACAAAGCCTAAATGAGTGCCTCCCGAAGATCGTTTGATAAATTCAAGGCATCTAGAATTGATAACTTGGCTAGTACTTGGGCTAGGTGTTTCAATATATCATACTTTTGATACAAAAGTATGCATTTTCCAACAGGAACATGTGGTTTAACAGGTGCCTTGGAAGTTGATTCTTTGTAATTTGATGCATCTTGTACCGGGATAAGAATTTGAAATACTCCTAGATTTAGAAGATTAGACTGATTAGGTCTATTTACTTACTGAGAGGAAGAAGATGGAACCTTCAACCGATCTTCCAGAATAATTGTTCTAGGGCTGAGTCTGCCTTGTGTGGAAGAAATTTCTTGTTCTTGTTGAGCTCGTTGAAGGGCTCTACCACGAGTTTCTGCTGCATACACAGTTCTATCAGGGGAAGAATTGGAATAGTGGACTCTAAAAGATCCACATCTTCCCCTGTACCCTGATCCTCATAAACTTCCTCCGATTCCTCTATTTGATACACGGAATTCAGGCTCATCAAAATTAAAACTGCGACTAACATATGGATCTGTTAATTGAATCATATTAACAGAACCGAAGATCAATTCTTCATCAAATGAAGACTCTACCTGATTATCCTGATTAGGCTGTGCCGTTTGGTGGGGCGGTGCCCACGAATTTTATGTAGATGGCATGAATTCTGCCAGAGTCAAAGACAACATAGGCATTGACACATACTCATCTTCTTCTGATTCTTTTTGTTTCTTTGAATCATGCTGTTTCTTTGAGGATTTTACCTCTGATCAAGAGGGTTTTGATGCGACATTCATGGAAGAAGGCAATATTGGTTTCTTCAATTGCGTTCAAAAAAATGGCATGAGTTAGGTTAATCATTTTTCTGACCATCCAATCATCATATTTATGCGCATTTTTGCTTTTGACTTCTTGTCATTCGCCTTCTTCCTCTAGAACTGTAGAAGTCACACATGCTACCTGGGATGAAGAGCCTTTTAGTTTGACTTTTCCTGAGTTGACCATCTTTTTTAGGAGGTCTTTGAAGACAAAACACTCCTAGAGGGGATGCCCCAACATTTGATGAAAGGGGAAATAGTTGGGATGGTCTTTATCTCCTTCCTTTTTTGGCATATTGGGCCTTTTCAATTGAACCAAATTATTTTCCAGAGCCGAAATGAAGTAACCGGGAACTTTTTTATTTTGGAAAGAGTATGTTTTTCTCTTCAAATCCTCAAATTGTTTCCATCTTTGATTTATTTGATCATCTTGATGAAACGGCCATTGTTTTTGGCGCTCAGGAGGTGGAGCCCTTCGAGAAGATAACGGTTTTGAAGTAGAAGCAGGTACAGGTGCTTGTTTAAGCATAACTGTAGCAGTCTCTACTTTACCCATTCTCCTTCCTGGAGCTGATGCAATTATACGAGCCTTATCCTTAGTCTTTATAAGAGAATCTTCAATCTATTGAGTGATTGAAGTAAGGTCTTGAAACCCTCCTTTGTATTTCACAGGGATCAGCGGTGTACAAAACTCATTACGTAAATTTTCGACACAAATTGGCAGCAGTTCTTCCTGAGGGAGTTCTAAGATTAGGAAATATGTTAATCCCTTCCAGTGAGAAATGAAATCTGAGACCCTTTCTTTCTCCCTTTACATACAGTTTGTTAGATCAAAAACTGTTGTCTTTGGCAACGTTGAGCTAAACTGAAGAAGGAATTTTTGGCGAAGATCTTCCCACCCAGTAATTGACCGAGATTGCAAGCTTCTATACCAAACAAAAGTTGGTACTTGCAAGGTTTGCATGAATAATCTGAGTTTCACTACTTCTTCCTATTCCAGAGTTCACATCATAGGATCGCAACAAGACATGTAATGCATCAAATTCTATTCAGGATCACCTAATCCATTGAAAATAGGGAATACAGGGTTCTCAAAACTTGATGGGGGAAGGATTGAATCTACCCATTCAGGGTAAGCTCTCTTTTCTGGTTGAACCTGTGCATGCTTCCCTTACATAGTCTCTAACCGAGCTGTTAATGACTCAATGGTAGTTATTAACTTTTGAGAAACATCTAGTTGAACTTGGACTTGGGCAGCTGCAATGACTAGAGATGGTACAGATGTGGTGGCTGGTGCGGAAACTGATGGTAGCACTGCCAATTGTTGTTGCACTTGACCTGTAGGATTAGACTTGTAGGGGTGTACTGATACAGTAGGATATTCTTGATCCATTTTAGTAGCCACAACAAATTCCTTTGACTGACTGACTCCAGCACGCTTAGGAAGAAGACTACCCTAATGTAGTTCTGCTTTCAACCTCCTTAATTCCTTCATTTCTACATCTTGTTGTAAAAATATTTGCTTTAGTGATAGAGATTGGCCTTATCTAGAGGAAGGTTATGTAACCTGGTTCTTTCCTTTCCCCTTGTTAGCTCCCATTTGGAGAGGGGGAAGTGGGTTACTTGAAGGATTACCCAGATTCTGGGCAATCCTTCGATTTCAGTTACGCACACCTTCTTCATTTGTGTATGTGCATACAACTTCTTGAGCATGAACCTCTTCATCTAATCCCTCCGAGTGAGCCTCATCTGGTGGATCAGAAACTACGACATTGATGAAATTGATTAATGCATAACACATTGCATTTCTTCTATTGTCATTTCTGTGATATTGTCTTCTTCCATGTCCCTGATGAGACTTTGCCTTTTGTTGATTCGATCCCTCAAGAACTTCTTGGCGAACCATAATTTGGAGAGAATCTCCTGATAATTTGTCTCTTCATTCCTCTTGAGGCTTCTTCCCCAATCGAGAGAATATTGACTTTCGCTGAGGAGGGGATTGATGATTTGAAAAAGTCCCCAGTCCGGTGGACTGGGGATGTTCCTTCCGTCTTTGCTCAACTCCTCGAATCTTATATGTTGATTCTGAGGGTTCGGTTAAAAGAGTCCTCAGTCTAGCAAGCAGGGGTGGTTCTTGACATACTATGTCTGAGAATTTCTTAAAATCTCTCCTGATCTTGCGGACCTTAGTCCGGAAATTAGCTGGATGCATCAATCGACATCCACTTTTATCACCTAGTTCAAAAAACCGTTGGATGATTTCTAACACTTCTGTCACTTGATTATGTGCTTGCTCCATACGGGAGGCATGTTCAATATTCTCTTTTGCTTGGTGCAGTAGTAATTCAACAACTTGTTCATTGTATTCTAGATTTTGATAGGAACTAGTTGAAGCCCATTCTTGGGAAAGCTTTTGATTACAAACAAAACCCATTGACTTGGCCGGCCATGGACAATAACATTGCATGAAACCATTTTCGGCGGGCTTTGCTGACTAGAGAGCATAGTGAAATGTAGTGCTCCATGAACACCCCATCCTCTGACATGAATACCAGATGGGGCATTGGAAATTAACTGGCGCAATATTCTTAGTGCGCCAAGGCATGAATGCTGAAGGTCTCTCTGCTACTTTTCAGCCTTCGGATATCAAGAGACTGATAGAGATTCCAAATCAATTTGATGTTATAACCCTTCTATTATCTTAACATGATTTTCATATTCATCATAAAATAATATTTTATTTTTCAACTGACAAAAAGTTTTCCATATGTTGATACGAATATCATGAATTCCATCTTCCGTCAACATCTCTGGAATGTCATAATGAGAGTCAGCCATATGTCAAAACATGACTGGCACTTCACCCTTCACCAGTTTTTTTCTCATGTTCATCATTTCCTTTTTCTCATTTAATGAAGATTATTCTACCTATTTAGACCAGAGCTGGTTCTTTCTTGTTGCTTCATCAGATGCAACAAGACTGGTAGATAATCCACTGATCAAACTAGAAGATGAATGACCTAGGGGTGGTTCGGAGAATGACCTACACCCCGGGATATATTCTGATTGAGAAATTATTTCACCTGCTAGTGATGAATCATCATACATGACTGGTTTCCCATTTGAAAGTGCCTTAAGATAAGAAGGATTTCTCATCACTACATTGTCTATTAGAGAATTTTCCAAGAAATGTGAATCACTACTGCGGAGAGGACTTTCGCTGATAAATTCATCATCATGGAGAGGACCACCATGGCGGGTTACAGAAAAAGATGAGATCTTTTTCTAATTGGTCTTCTAGCCACACAGAGGGTTCTTGTGGCTCTCATCTAGAGATGAAACTTTGAGATCGACCGAATTGTCATGAATCAAGCCTTCATGAGGAAGTATCTGATGCAAACCTTCAAAATTAATGTCCCGACTATTGGGAACTGAGAGAGTAGTATCTTGAGTTGAAACAGATAATTTTCTGAGTGCATCAATAAATCCAACATCGAGTAAGGACTTATTACAGATTGGCCCTTGATTTTTTGACTGTTTTGGGAGGTTCTTCATCTTAGATGCCTTCTTACTCAATTTGGAAGGTGTTTGTGCCTACTTAGGAGAAATGATCAGGTTAGGCTGATTATCTCTGCTCAAACCAGGTGTATGTGCCTGAATTGGTTGTCCATATGATATGGGGGAGTACACCCCACATCCCTCTTGGACAGGAACATATGTGTGTTTCTGTTCCAAAGTGAACTGTTGATGTGTCACTCCACTGGTAGGGATAGATTTATGTGTCTTTTCCTAAGATGTTGCTGAAGATGTTATAATATCCTGGCAGGCGTCCAGAATATGAATAGGGATTTTCTTCTGCTCTTTCACCATTGATAGAATATGCTTGGTGACTTCAGATGCCGGAACGGGGATATACATCCATTTCATTCTTGGGGTAGGTGTGTGTTCCTGCTCCTATCCTTCTTTTCCTATTAGTGAATCCTAACAGTACTCAAGTGTGGGGGAAGAGAGTTGAGTCTGCCTCCTGGTTGTCGCTGGAGCTTTCCGACTGACTTCTCCGAATTCCACCAAATGAGAATATTGGTAGGCTTGATCAATACTACCAGGTGTATGTGCCTGCTGATTTCACTTCGCCAAATGTAGTTGACGAGCTCCGTCATATGTAGTCAGACGATCCTACTAACTAGCTGATGATTTATAAACAGGTGTATGTTCATGTCTATAGTACTCCGCCAGAATTGCCTGGAGGGATTGGCGTGATGCTGCCAGACAAGTCTGCTGGACAGCGGAATTAAAACGGATGGGTGTGTTTTCCCGCTTGTTACTTGCCACCAAGTTAGGATGGTGGACTTTTCCGGAGATAGCAGAGATGAGAACCTGCTCACTGTTGACCATATTTTGCCTCTGGCGATTCGTCTTTCCTACTCGGGTTCGAGGAACCTAAGTCGAACGCCTAGAGTCGATACCCTCATCATGTTGAGGGCGCACTACCGCACGAGTCTGGCGATGATAGTTTATGGGAGCCCTCGGGAAGGACTCCTGTCTCCTTGAATTAAGGCCCTGAGGGACCTTCTCATTCACCTCCTCAGAATATGGGAGTAAATGGTGATTGTGGTTCAGGGATAATGATCTAAAACGCTTGGAGACGGCGGTTAGCACCGCCTGCTTCTTGATCACTGGTCGTCGCTGTCCAGACGACTAGGTTAAATTATTGACTTGGAGGGCTCATCGAGCAGCCTCCAGAGTCGCAATAGTACCATTTTGATAGTACTCCTTATCCAGCGCATTTGATACCCAGTGTTGAAGATGCTGAGTTGGTGATTTCGTCCTAAGAGCGGACGATGATCCAATAGAAGTAGCAGTAGTGGCATTTGTAGCTGTAGTTTTTATAGCAGACGTATTCACGGGTGTAAACTTGAGAGAAGCCATTTTTTGTAATGCAGAAGTTCATGGAAAAGATTGCTTGTTTGATATAATAGACATAATCAAGATAATTTCGGCCACTACATCTTTTGGATGAGAAAATATGTTGCTAATTGGTTTGTTTCCCTCTCATTGAGATTAAATAGGGTCCTAACAAATAAGTAAATCATTATTTTTACTTGGTTAAGTATTCATGTCGGGTTCACCATTTTTTATTCCCTTTGGAATTGGGGATGGCCCCATTGATTGAAGGTTCAACCATTCCAATCAGTTTCTAACAGGTTTGTTCATAGAACCGGAAACATCCAATGATTCCATATACATTTGGACCTACATTCCAAAGGTAGGAGCTCATTAGTTGTGGACTGATGAGGCTTAGGAATTTGCATTGGTTGAGAGGATGGGAGGTCCGACTCATCACACATTTTTGAGGGGAATTATTGTCTACTATGGGACTCTCTTTATATATTTATGTTATATTTGAGAATCCTTATTACATTACCAGGTATAAAATGAGATTTACTTTAGATCTGAAAATCAAGGATTGATATGTAGGAAATTTGGAGAATCTTTTATATGTATTCGAGGTTCTACATCGATAGAAAATCATCTATATTTTTAGAGATTCTTAGTCAATGGTGTCCTTCAGTACATAAAAGACTCTTGTTCATTATGATAACCATACAGGTTTTAAAGCCACTCAGTGGGGCACTTGAAGTTTATTGTCATTCAGAAGGACATGGATAATTTCAGAGTTGGGATCGTACCCGCTGATGGGCTACCTACATATCCTTTGTTTTGGAAAAGTAATCAGAACCCACGTAGTTCTAGTAATGGAGTATGATGTTTATGCATGATTTATGTCTCAAGGAAAGATGTCAGGATTACTTTTACACTCTAAGCTCACGTGAGTCATGCTCGGTGTGAGAAACAAGAGGTATTGGGGAAACTAGACAATTTTACCATGAAAGATGAAATGATGTGGGGCTTATGTGTGTATGACTGCCCAAAATAGATGATGATTAAGATTTACATTAGGGAAGAAATCCAGGAACAAGGTCCATAAAGGTATATGTACTTCATGGAGATTTGGTTACTATAACTTGGGGCTAACTCCTAAAAAAGATGCCCAAATTAAGAGGGGACTCATGGTTGGGTTTTACTCCTGAGAAGGAAGTCCAATTCAAAAGTAAATTGAGACTGGTTAAGAGAAATTAAGGCTGGGGATTACTCCTGAGAAGAAGGCCCAAGTTAAAGGGATTTGAAAATTAAGGGACTTTGGGCTTACTCTTAAAGAGGATGCCCATATTTGAGACTGGGGATTACTTCTCAAAAGGAAAAACAGGTTAAGGGAATTAAAGTTTGGGGATTACGACTGACGAGGATGCCCAAATTTGGGAAATTATGACTGGGGATTACTCCTGAAAAGGAGGCCCAAATCAATGAGGACGTGGGGCTTACTTTTGAGAAGGAGGCCCAAATTAAATGAGATTTTGGACTGGGGCTTATTCTTGAAAAGGTGTCCCAAATTAATGATTCTCTCATCTAAAAGGATGAGGTTGAAGGGATAAACTCTCAAACTTTAGTGATATCCGCAAATCATTTTTTTTTGATTTTATGAAGGCTGGTTTGAGATATGTTCCACGAAACTCCTTTTAGATAATGAAGTCAATCAAAAAAACATTCCATAAATGGCTTTGAAGAGTGTCTTGAAGACTTAATCTTGAATAGGAGAGGTGGAATGGCATAAGATGGGTTAAATGGGCAAAAAGGGAACCCAAAAAATAGAAGGGCGCACAAGCCCTGGTCGGCACGCAGGTACTGCGTGGGTGCGCAATTCCTGGGCGCGCCAGTATACCTGTGCAGCACATGGGTGCTTGCGCGATTATAAACCAGTAGGGTAATACTTGGGAGATCCCTCACCAAAGCCTTTAGAATTATCCCGAGGTACTTCCATAAGATTGGAGCACAAGTTTCAATGCATAGGTAAGAAGGCGTGCAAGTGTGACCATTTCCCTTATGGGTAAAACACTGAGGTGCGCAAGTGTTAGTGAATTATAACACTTAGACCTTATTCCACTTGTTTAGACCTTCCATTCTAGGTAAAGAATTACTTTAGAAGTGTTCGGAAGACTTGAAGAAGAGACTTGGGTGTTCAGAGATCTATATATGAATTCTGGAAAAAATTCCCCTCAAAATGGGGTCCCATCGGGGGTATTTATAGGCTAGAGAGACCCTGGGTGAAATTTCAAAGAGGGCGCGCAAGTCACCTGTGCGACCATTAGGAGGCGCGCAAGTCCACTTGCGCGACCATGCTGGAACTTGCGCGACCTATGGGAAGTGTTCTCCTTGTTCATCCCTTTCTCTTTTTTTGATGTTTTTTCAAAGGATGAATCTTCCTTATTGAGGTATTTCCCTTTTCATTTCGTTTAGACTATGTGACGAAAAAGGAGTGTCAAGAGCATGCGCGGTGATTCTGTTTTTCGTATGATGGATAAAATTATAATATGGTTATTCTATAATAATAATAATAACCTATAATAATATAGTTGTCAATGGAGTTATTTTTTTATAATTAAAACAACATATTAATAGGAATTAGAAGAAGAAATAATCTTCAAAGAGTCGGTAAAGACGATTACCTATTCTTTGGCGAACTTCCTTTAGATATCCTCTTAGGGAAACTAGGGTTTTTCTTTTGAGAATACCAAAACCTCAAAAAATTTGGATAGGGAATTTTAGAAGATAAAATTTCATGGTATTTTTGAGATTTAATGCTCAATGTGATGATAATAAGTGAGAGAGGATGATCCCTTTTATAATTGAGGTGAGGGGTACTTTTTGAATTTCAAAAAATATTAACTTGTAATAGATTCAATATCATTAAAAATACCTCACAATGGCCACATATTTGGAGATAATATTATACAATGTTCTGATACCATCAAATAATAGATTTTAGAAATGTTTTGGTATTATTTTAAACCTTGTAATTTTGATTAACCCTTAGTTAAAATATTTTAATTTTAACTAAGGTAACAATTTTTCAATATTAAAAGGATATTATTTTTACTTATGGGATGTTAATTAGACCATAAATGAATAATTTATAAAATTTTAGAGCATATTTTAATTATTTGGTAGTTTTAATGTTGTTTTATGATTTTTAAATAATTTAATAATATAGTAATTTGATAAAATATCATTAGTTTCTTTTTTGAAACTATTCAATACTAAGACTTTTAAAAATGTCAAGTTAATATGTTTTATTAGAAGAAAATATTTTATTATATCCCCAAGAAGTTAATTTAATCTAGAAAATTATTTCATCAGATTAATTATCTCAAATTAAATTTATTTTCATTTTTTTAATAACAATTATTTAATATTTTCCTTAAAAATTATTTACTACATCAATGTTGGGTAATTATTTAGTATACTTATTTATTTGGTAAAAATTAAAAATAAAATAAAATGATGAATATAAATCTTCTATATTTCAGAATAATATTTATAGTCTAATATATGATTTTGGGTAACCCTATACTAAATATTATATAGTATTTAAAATATAAATGTGACATCTTTGGATTTTCATTAAATAAAATATTATAAATATCATAATCTCAAATAAGTAGCCCAAAAAGTCATAAAAAATTTAAATCATGAAAATATATTTATAAATTTAAAAACATTAAAATTTATATTTTTTCATAATATACCTTTCTCCCCATGTGGAAACATAAGGGATATTTAAGAAAAATAAAGTGACATTTTGTGACTTTATTTCATTTAAATATTATATAATTAATTTTCAAAAGTAAGTGCCAATAAAAAAATTAATTCTAATCCTTGCATATTAATGGTATGTTTATCTTCATTTTATAAAATTTTTACATCTTTTAGGGTCATTTTATAGTCCTTATAATTTTATTTTTAACCAAAATTTCACAATTTACCCTTTACCGTGGTGACTAAATTTTTTAGGGTTACTATTCATGTTGGCCAAAAATAAAAGGGACCTCTTGATTAAATTTGGACGATATAAATCTAAATTTTTAATGATTTTTTAAATATTAAAAACACATATGTTTTAGAATTTAATTTAAAATGAAACTAATAAAATTCCCTAAAAAATAGTTTTTTAGAAATACACCCTTTTAAAACCTAAATTTTTTTTATAATAAATTCGTATATAAAATCCTTTTAAAAACCATAATTGGAATATTTTAAATCTAAATGAACTAATTAAAACCTAGAACTAAAATAGTACATAATTTTACCTAATAAAGCAATAAAAGAAAATACAGTTTTCAATAAAAATAAATATTTTAAGTATTCATTAAAAAATAAATATTTTCATACAATTATATTTAGATAATTTTTATATGATGAATTTAAAAAATGAAAATAATTTTTTCAACTCAATTTCCTATTACTTCTAATAATTAATAGTAACTCATCAAAATATGAAGAACTCATTTTTTTAAGAGAATGTATTTTTTAAGAATAATGTGGTTTTACTAAAAACAATGCGCTCATTTTCTGAGAACATTCCAATACATTCATATTGAGTTCGAAATTTATATTTATTTCATAAAATAGTTGTTCATATTTATTCCCTCCAATTTAATAGTTAGGTTATAATTAAAATATAACATTTACGTGGTTTGTTTAAACTCACAGTTACATGCAATACAAGCTATTGATGAATAAAAATTATTAAAAGAGAAATATTTCATAAAAATATCCATGTGTTTCATGTTGTGTGGTTTCTCAATAGGGTTTTCATGGATTTATAAGGTCTCAAAAGTATAAAAATATTAGTTAAGGGTTTAATAAATGGATCTTTTAAAAATATGTATTTTAAAACCAAAGAAATTTCATTATCATGTCAACACATACACCTAAAAACTATAAGGTTTTGATAGAAACACATAAAATTTTTGTCAAATAAACATTTTATGGTTCACTCAATAAGTGAGGTTATGGTGAATAATATTTAAAAAGGTTTTAGAAAACTTATAGGAAGGTAATTTTAAAATATGGATATTGATTAATGTAATGGGATTCAGAATTATGATTCCATGAAAATATTTTCTTACAAATTTATTTTATGTTAATTTTATCATTCAAATAAGTTCAATTATTGAAATTTGATTTAAAAATTAAAAATTTATTCAACTTCAAGTCACAGGTTAAAAAAACTTAAAAATTAAAATAAACACACAAAATTAAACAAAAAAATAAAAAATCGAAAATTAAAACACACAAAATAATATTTTAAAAAAGTATGTTCCTCCCCAATACTTATATTAATATTTTTTCTCATTTTTCAATAGTTTAAATCAAAAATAAGAATCAGAAAACCATGTAAAAATCATAAACAAATTAAATGGATGGAAAAAAACCCACTTGACAGTTGATTTACAACTATAATGTCTCTTAAATGTTTTCTAAAAATAGATTCAATCTATGCCCAATAACTGTGAATATGGTTTTCTACCTTGGTTCTTTAATTTTGACTACACCAAATGGAAACATTAAGAATAATTAATGGTCTAGACTATTTGTAATAATATTTACCTAGAAATAGATTCATTATGGATTTAAATAGATTTATTTTTTCTCTTTATTTGAAGACATTAATAAGGGTAATTCCACCGTGAAAAACTTTGGTTTTATCCTTTTATAACCAAGATCTTTTATCTCATTCATTTTAGATTCTTTTAAATACTGTAACCATAATTTTATCTCTCTTACAATTAAAAATAGGTTCAAGTTACAAGTTTTAAAAACCCAAAAATAGTATAGATCTAACTCCACATGTAATTGAAAAGCATTCCAATAAACTAATATAAAAGGGTAAATTCTAATTGGTGTATTAAAATTATTCATATAAGTCTAAATATAATCAACTGATCTTAAACTCCAATCTTTTCTACTTGGGTGGATAGTTTTTTTTCCAAAAATATATTTGATATCTTTATTTTAAATTTTATCTATTCCATTTTTTTAGGGTGATAGGGTTTAGAGACCCTATGATGAACTACTTATTTTTTTTAAATGGATTCAAAATTCCTATTATATAAGTGGGTACTTTGATTAGTGATTATAAACTCTATAAAACCAAATATGGAAAAAATATTTCCTTTCATAAACATAGAAACAACTATTTAATCATCATCTCTTGTTGAAATAACTTCTACCCACTTGATACATAATAACTAAAAGTAAAATATAATGTTACCATAAATAATTATGAAATGGTCCCTTAAATTTTATACCCAAAACATCAAACACATCATAAACAAGGGTTTTTTTGAGTCATTTTATTCCTCTTAGAAATGCTACCTTCAAATTGGTAGGTCATACGTATTCTATAGAATTCAAAAGAATCTTTAGCAATGTTGGGCCAATATAGAACTAATTAAATAACTTTATTAGATATTATTTAGGGTCCAAAGTGTCCTCTATAACTTAATGTATGGAAAAAATTAAATACTCAATTAACATTATAATTTGGAATTTATATCTTTATTATTTGGTCACTAACAATATTCCATAAGTAAGAGTAGTCCCAAATGTTTTTATTTTAATCACTCATAAGCATATAAATTTTTTTATTATAAAATAAATGGGGAATTTAATAAGAATTAAATTAATTCATAGGTTAATCAAACCATGGTATAAAATATTTAAGAACATTAAATTATTCATCAGTAAAGGTTTTCTTGATTGGTGAATAAATATGATATTTATCACTAAAATTAGGGGTTATTCTACTCAAATGGACAGCCATAATATTTTCACTTCACTTATTATCCTTTATCTCAACATAAAAATCTTGTAATAATAATATCTATATATAAAATCTTGGTTTTTCGTTATGTATCTTCATTAAAAATCTGATTACATAATTTTTAGTAAAAACCGTAAGTTTAGAGCCTAACAAATAACATATAAGCCTTTCTAATGAAAAAATAGCCAACAAATCCTTCCTAGTCTTTTATTTGAATGGAGATTGATCTAAAGTACAAGATGCATAATATATCAAATGATAATTCTTTTCTAGCCGTTGAATCAAAACTACACTAAGAGAAAAATTAGATGCATCATTCATGAATTCAGCCTTAATATCCCATTTTTTGGTTGATCAATGGGAAGGGATACCAAAAAAATTTTAGGTCTCTAAAGGATTGTTTAAAACATTCATCAAATAAAATTTTAAATTCTTTTCGAATCTTTGTAGATAAAGGTAATTTTTTTTATATATTCCTATAAGAATATTATATAAAAATTAGAATGTCTAATAAATTATCTCACATATATCATTTTTTTGTTATGTAAGTGAATAAATATCCTCAAATTTAGGTTGATAATATTGAATTTAATATTTTGACACTACATATCAATGAAAAATTCCTTTATTTACCATTAAAGGACATTTTTCAGAGCTGAGAATAACATTTTTATAATTGAAAGTTTCAAGAAAAAAATCAAACTTTTTAAATAGATTTCAATAGATAATCCTTAAATTATAAATTAATCCATAAAAACTTCCATCGATTACTATATAAATTAAAAAAATAAACTCATATATGTTTAATGTTTTCAAATTATTATGGAAACCGAAGGGAATTATCCCACTGGAAAAAGTACCAAATGGTAATGTGAAAGTGGTTTTCTCTTAATTTTTAGGTGAAAAGTGACTTTGAAAATATCTAAGAAAACCATCAAGAAAAAAATAGTGGTTATATAAAAATAACCTCTCAAGAAATAGGTTAATAAATAGAAGAGTAAAATGATTGTTCCAAGTTACTAGGTTGAGTTTTCTATGATAAGTAGACAATATCCATTTATTTGGTACTCTAATAGGAATAATATCACCAATTTTATTCTTTAAGATGGTAGATCCACTCTTTTTATGATCAAATTATATAAGACTCATCCACTAGCTATCAAAAATGGAAATATGATCCCATAATATTTAAAGGTAGTTACATATTTTCTAACAAACTCTAAAAGTATCAGGTACATTCTCCATTAAAATTATCTAATAAGTTACCATTTTCTTTTGAAAAAATCCTATGCATTCAATGTGAAGGAATAATTCCAGCCAAGTCAGTTAAGGACCATCCTATAGATTTCTTGTGTTCTCTCTTTATTCCTAGATGTTTTTTTCTGATCCTTTGAAAACTATTTATTAACAATGATAGGGAATTTATCATTTTCACCAAAGAATTCATATTAAAGGTTTTCAAGCTATAGATTAAGTTATAACATAAGTGGGATATTTTCATTTATTGAATAAGGTTTCTTATGAGTTAAAAAAATAAATTTTAACTCTTAATTCATTACCAAAACAAGAATATTTCATATTCAAGTTGAAAATATCAAGCCATTCACTAGGCTTTTTACAGGTGTAGTTTTTTGAATAAAATCTAGATTTATAAGGGCATGAAAAATCTATGGTTTTTGCATTAAATTTATAAAAATATCATTAATAGACACTTATTTTTTATGAAAATATATAATTATTTTCAATAAAATATAAATAAGGTTTTAGAGTCTCATTATTTTCATTAAAAATAGGCAGAGTTTGAAATTCCATCAACTTTACATGTATATATATTAATAGATTCAATATACTCAATATTTATTTCACATAATAATTATTCATATACTTTTATAAAGAAAACTAGCTCAACATTGTTGAGATATAAAATAGTTTAATAGGATTTAGATACGAAACATTTAAATTTGAAGGTTTGCAAAAATAAATTTCATTATTCAATCTCTCTTCATATACAACATTTATTACCATATGAAATTAAAATTCATTAGTAAGAAATGTTTTATTTTTATTAAAAAAACTATTTACTATTTATTTTTAAAATAAGAATAAAAATCAATGGAAACCAAATATATCATGTTCAATTAAGAAGATGAATGATCATATACTGATTGTTTTATATATATAAAAATGTTAAAATGAATTACTTATATTCAAAATTCAAGTGACAATGTGACTTTATAAACATTAATTATTTCTTATCAATTTAAAAAAAAATTATTTAATGAATGAGTGGTGCATATATATCAACCTTATAATCTTTCATATCTAAAACATAGAAATTAGTAGGGAAAATAATTTCTGTTATAAAAACTAGAACATACTGAATAACTGTAGAAGGATTTTTTGTACTCTTTTTGGATTATTAAATAATATTTCCAATAGGGTTTAACTATCTAATTAGTAAATATGATTAAAAAATGGCGAATAACATTTACAGATCCTTCTAAGTCTAGCCTAAAATCCTTGAATTCACACTCTCATATGGTTCTGGGACTGGTAAATGTACCTAGATATTTATATTTTATAGAAATACATATTGAATAAAGGAGGAAACATTCCTCCATATATTCACATTCTATCCTTCCTTGATTTACCTTTAATGAGAACACATTTATTTAAAAACTTTCGTACATTAGAATCATTTTAATATCATCAGGTAAAGTTATATTGACTTGAAAATTCAGAAATGTCACTAAAATGTCCTTTCTCAGTTCATTTTCATCACTCTTATTCTTTGTTGGGTTACTAATAGGGTAAGTTAGTAGTGGTTTGTGTATCCCTCAATCATTATGAGTACAATATTTAGAAACATAAATTTCTATAATAATTTTCTAGTCATTATTATTTCATTCAATAAAAACCCTTTAGTTTTCATTAATTTTACTTCAAAATAGATTCTCAATTTTCTATAGGTTTAGAAGTATTTGTTCAATCCTTAATATATTCATTTATAGGTGAATAGGTTGTGTAAAAATATTCAACATGTTTGGGTTCAAAATCATCTTCAAACTTCTCATTTTTTGGGGTTTTCATCTCAGTACCACTTCTATGTTCTATACCACTCAAATTATATTTTCCTTTTTTCCTTGGGATTCAATTGAGGTTCTGATGGTAAACCTCCTATTATTTTATTTAATATGATTCAAACTTCAAAATCTAGTTGTCCCATTTATTCCATAAAATTATTCATCATAATATTTTGTTGTCTCATACCTACTCAAGGATATTTTTTGATTTCTAAATAGGTTTTGTAGGTTATAAACTCCCTCTAGAATGACCATCAGATTTTTCATTGAATTATTGGTTGGTAATTGCACCGATCACTATAGATAAATATTTTTGGTTGTTTATGATATCAAAATATATAATTAGAATAATTATTATATCTTTTGTTAATGTTTTGGTTGGATCTAAAAGTCATTTTTTGGTTTCATTGTAAGGGTATTCTAGAAAAAACAACACAAAAATTTTCAAGGTGTTGTTTTATTTATGTACATTGATCACAACTTTTTTTATTAGAAGAAAAAAATTCCAAAATGAAATTTAAATAGAATTTTTTTCATCTTTGTGTTGGGTTTTAAGAGGGCTGTTCAATATCATTGATCAAAACATAGTTGTAAGATCACTAAGGTGACACACAATCATGTTATTTTTAGAATTGGAATTTAAAACCTCAGCATATTTGAAATGTAAAGGACCTTTTGTTCTTTATTTTCTTAGTATTTTGGGTCATGTTTAGAATAATTGAATTAATAGAATCTTGGGTTTTTTAAAATAAATCTCCTCTAGCAATAAATTATATCATGATATGATTAGTAAAACAATGTACCTCAAAAAATATTAAATAAAAAGTCATTCACTAATTTGATAGTGGGGGAAAATAAAACATAATTTCATTAATATTTCCCAGTATGCATGTAAAACAACACCTTGAGTTTTTATAACCCCAAAAATTTATTTTCTAATTATATAATTCAAAAAATTAGGAAAAACTTTCTCAAGAAAACGATTCATCAAACTACCCAAATCTATAATCAAGGTAGAGTGGGAATAAAAAATCTAATATTTAGAAACCCATTCTAAATAAAAAGGAGGTGCCTTAAATTTCATTATATCCCCATTCAAACCATGGGGTTTCATGTTATCATGAACATAATTAAATTCTTGAATATGTTTTTGTGGATCCTCCCCTTGAGGTTGGTTTAATTTATGAATTTTATTAATGAATCCATATTTGACTTCAAAACCTATAGGTGAATCAGTGAATAAAGTAGGATTTTTATTTTCATCATAAGATGAAGCCAATTAATAAAGAGTTATATTGTTATCGATTTTTATTTTAGTATTAAAATGTCTTCATCATGGTGTGCTGCTAGAATTATTTGTAATTGAAAGTTGGTTTTTAGGTTCAACATATCAGTTTTGTTCTTTAGTAAAACTAATAAATCGATCTATATAATGAAAATTCCAATTAGTTTCCAAATCCAAAATAAAAAAATAAGCGTTATAAATTCTAGACATAAAAATAAAAAATTAAAAAAATAGATAGGCAATATCCCTGACAATGAAACTGATTCATGTGAGGAATTTATTTTGGGCCCCTATTAAACATTTTAGCCCCCAAAGAGTGAAATATAATAGACCTAATTGTTGTATCTCAAGGAGTTTGTTGGCTAAGTTCAAACTACCACATTTTTTATGAAATATAGAATAAAATTTTGGAATTTGAAAATTTTATGCAAAATTTAAAATAAAACTAAAACAATTAAATTAACAAAAAATAGGAGTCGATGTTTTTAAAGAAAAATAATTGAAACTAAAAAAGGAGTGTGAATTATTATTTTAAAAAACCAAAAAACAAAAAATATTCACCATTTGGACACTATAAATATTCTTATCTAATTAAATTACTCAATTAATACTTCACGATGTCAAAATATACAACGAAATATTCTAAAAAACCATATTAAGTCCTAGGTATGGATGTTAATACGCTTATAAAAGTGATTTAAAATCTCAAATCCCTATGAGAAATTGAAAATTATTAATGTCACTATTAAAAAATATAGAATTCACCTAATATGTTTAAATAGTGATATAAACTACATTACTTTTATAAATTGAAAAATAATCTAGAAAATTTTAGAAGAAAAAACATTCAAGAAATAAAAAGTCAATTTTCATTCAGTAAAACAGTTTTTAGGGAAATTTAATAATATAAAATGAAAATAAAAATACACGAAAAGGAAATTTCCTCAAGTATCCACTGCCAAGTATTCCTAAGAGTTTATCCTAGCATGCCTAAGTCATCTCATATTCTATTTTCTTCTCTTTTTCTCTTTTGACTACCCATAACTACAACAGTCTATACAAAATCTTCTAGCCAACATGATATGTCCAATATATTCCCTTTAGTTTAGTTAATTGATATTATATATTTAACTAATAATAGGAATAAATATTTTAAATATTTATATCTTTAAAATTTCATATGGGTAACATCCATGCATGAGAAAACCTTCAAAATTGGTGCTAGGAAAAAGTAACAATTCCTTCCTTATGTGCATGATTGAGTTGGCAGTAATAAATAATCATATGAACTGATATTTTAATCTCCATTATTTCTTCTCAGGACATTAAATCTTCTATTTCAATTTTAAATAGAGTCATGTAGATCTTGATGTGGAGTTGGCCAAAATTCTTGCATCATAATTTCCTGGTTTCGATAATTTAACAAAGTAAAAAAGCTATAAGTGAGTAGCACATTGAAATCAAATGACTCTATTCATTCCATAAATATTCATTTTATATAAAATAAATTTCCAAATACTTCATAATTCATGTGTAATTAAATTCATATGGGATTGGGTATCAAATTAATATATTTTTGGGTTTTCCAAATCCTTATGAAATGGAAATGCATGTCATGCATGAGATCAAAAGATTCTCATAAGAAAATTGAATTCTTATAAGTTTGTGTTGAAATTCATACTATAAAAAACAAATAGTTTAGAATTAATTTTATTTATATAAATAATAGTTATTATATCATTTACCACACACAACATCGTTCTTTAGATAATTTTAGATACGATAGAAAGATTTTGGTTTTAAAATGACTGTTACAACCTAGCTATTTGATTGAGGGGTATGAATAAGAGTAATAACATTATGAAATGTATATATAGATAATTTTTTCTAATAAATTTTATTGACTAGTTAATAAGATATAATTACTCAACTTTGAATGATAAGAATGAAATCATATAAGTTAAAAAAACATTTAATGTTTAAAAGGGGTCATTTTCTCATAAAAGCGTGTTTTCTTAATATTTTTTATTTTCCTTTAAAAGATAATTTTATGGATTTTATAAATTGAAATTTAAAAAATGAAATAAAATTTTAATGTTATATCAGAAAGCATAGTAAATATCCCAATTTATGAGAAAAGAAAAATAGGAGAACCCTTTTGAAACTGGGAGAGGGTGAACCCATTACATGCTTGAAGGCCAAAGGCATACAACCTTGTTTTGAGGGAAGAAAGTATAGTGGTACATAAACCAACATGTAAAACCATAAAAAAACATTTCCAAAAGTCCAAGACATACCCAACTCAAATTAGAAGTCAGTGAAACCTAGATGATGTTACAGTTGTTCACACTGATACTGTAACTGCTACTAGATTCACTACCCACCCTAAGGCCTCACCACCCCAAAGCTACCACATCCTCTATTCAGCCTTCCTTGTGCCACCCTCTAGAGTAATCATGGCCGACTGGACCACCACCACATTGTCGTGACACTGATGCACACCGCTACCGTTGATTCTCCATGCCATGGTGGCACTGGAACCCCCTATGGTCATCAACAAAGACCAAATCCAGTCATATTTAGTTTGAAACAACATCTATTGACTAGATATTAACCTAAAACTATGAGTTACACCATCCCATTCCATCCACCATGACACCATCACCATAATCCACAATCTCCATAGAAGAATCCAACCGAGAGCCTAAGCACCAAAGAATCCCACCAGATATCCCGAAAGAAGAAGCCCACATGCTGAAGAATCCAGGGGAAAACCATAGAGATTCTAAGGGATCACAATAGAAGCTGAGAGCTCAAGTCATTTTTATATTATACGGTATAAATATTCTTAAGATATATTTTTTTGATTTTTTTTTAAAATAATTTATTTTTTGGTGAAAAGTGAAAAGACTGATTTTAAAAATACTGTCATTCTTATGATATTATCATAAAGTAATAATAACATGAATGTTTACAAAACCTTTATTATAGACCAAATATATATTTTAAATTTAATATAATATATTTTAATATCTAATATTTAACTTATAAATCTTTGTTTGGCATTTTGGAAATCTATGCAATGCTTTTATTCAAATAAAAACTATTTAACGTGATTCTATTTTAAACAAGATTTTAGATTGTTAATTTTGTTTTTTTATATTAAGGTCAAATAATTCTTCTCTTATTTAACATAATTCAATTAATTCAACGTAAATCAATACTATACATTATTTTCTGTGAAAAATCATTGTTACACTTAAAATGATCATTTATTTTAAAATAGTTTTTCGTTGAGTTCTATGAACATAGATTAAATTAAATATTTCAAAATTTTAAAATTTTAATATAAAATTTTCTCTATATTTTGAATAATCATGTAATTTTTTTTAAAAGGTCTATTCCATTTTTTATAATGATGAATGGTAACCATGGTTAAAGTATATCAACACTATAAAGGGTAAAATGAGCTAAAAAATGGGACAAGGCCTCAAAATTTAAAAAAATCATTCCTTTATTTAATTATATGAGTTTATTTCTACCACCATAATCATATCATATAAAATATGGAAATTTGGTTCCATTTTACTTTTAAAATGACCTTTATATTATTTTAAGTAAAGAATATGTACAAAATGACACTATATTTTAATATCTCTAATACGTTTTCATAGAAATAATAAGATGTTATTAAAGGTTATAAATGGTTATTTGTAATATGAATAAATTATTTTTCTAATAATAATGTATTTTTTAATTTTTATGATGGTATAAGTATCATGAATGTGTATGCGTAGTTAGCATAGTACTTCTGGAAACAGTAGAAAAATAAAGTTGATGATTTTAAAAACATTAAAAGTTGAAATATTTAGATTATTTAATTGATTACATGAATTTTATATATAATTATAAAGTATAATTTGTTATTTTATGTTTTCATTCAAATTACATTGTTGTTTTCATGTATTTAAACTCAAATTTTTCGAATAGACTCAAAAATGACATTAAAAGGAATTTAACAATAAAATTTTTGTTTAAATAGTTATAAAGTCATTAAATTACATTATTTAATCATTTTTATGACAAAAATTTCTATAATAGTATGCATGTTTTATGTATTTTTCACTTTATGTTGTTAAAATTACTTTCATGGACCTTAAAAATTAAAATATAATGAGAATGCCATTGATTTTTTTCCTATAAAAAAGTGAATCAATATAGGATTTCTCAAGTCACATTTGATTCCATTTTTCTCTAATAACACTACCCCAATTCCTTTATAAATTCCCCATACCACATCCCCAATCTCCTTTAGTAACCATAAACCTCTCTTTTAAGGGCCTTAAGCACAATTGAAAAGAAGATATCATAAGAAAAGGTCTAAGTCTTAACTGATTTCTTTTAGGATTATTTCATCTTATACCTACTTATAATATATTGCATATATCTTAAAATAATGACTTAAGTATCATAAATAGACAGAAATGTTATTATTTTTCTATAAAAACTATTCTCAACAACATTTCAATCTAATGGGAAATGGATGTATCGCTCGTGCGTATGTATGGACTACCATCTCTACTAAGAGATGCAATTCATTTTACATCCCATCATTTGATGTATGGTTATATTGATGGATTAAATAGATATATATTATTTTTATGAAATAACTGTTATTATTTATTTATAAAATGTTATCTACCTCCTAACCTCATATCTGTTAGAATACAATAATGTCGCTCGCGTGTATGTGTGGACTACCACCTCCGCGAAGCGATGATATTCACTTTCCATTTCAAAGTAAAATTTTAGGTAGAAAATATATATTTAGGATTTTTAAAGATATATTATTATTTAACTTTATTTCTTCCCATTTATTGGAAATAGAAAACATCACTCGTGTGTACGTAAGGACTATTGTTTCCACAATATCATTTAATTCATTTTTTATCACCACCTTATATGAATTATTATAAATGTGTGTCCATTTAATAAATATTATTTTTATTATATTAATAATACTTTGGATATTATGAAACCATGACCAAGGTACAACTACCAGAAGCATCAAACTAAACCATACTTGAAAAATGGAACAATTAACACCCAGAATAATGATTTTAATAAATAAATATTGAAAAAATGTGATAAGATGTTATAATTGAATCATATATAGTATGATATGTTTGAATATGTTTATATTAAAATTTGATAATAAATCTAAAATTTATTATATAGTAGGTTATGATCACGTACAAAGCATTTTAGAATGTGAGGTAAAAGTTATTTCTCTCAATATTGTTTCATTGAGACATGTTTTATGTTATGCACCTATTTATGTTTATAAGGGTTATATACTACCCCTTTGATATGTTATATCATTGATATATTCATATTCATTGTTTTTAAAGTTCCCTATTATGTTATTTCTTTTAATGGGTTTGTGATTAAAAAGTTACCAAAGTGTTAATTGTTTATATTACACTCTCATTTCTTTTATTGACTCTATATGTTAAATTTACAATGAAGAAAATTTCATGATCCTTATCTTTTAAACCCTATTTATTTTATTATACTTGGTTATTTTTGGTTTTCTATTTGTTCATTTCATTAAACTCTCTTTTTTTATATAAAATGATTTTAGAAAATATCATTAAGAAAAGTCAACCATATTTCCTCTTTTCTATCCAGAATATTTCCCTTCCACATACATGTTCTTCAAGTTATTTTATAGAAATTTTTATCTGAACATGATTTTTTTTAAATCATTTTCACTACCTTTTATGCTCTTTTAAAATTATTAAAAGGAATAATTTCAGTGGCTTTTCATATGACTCACTTTTTACTTTTTTAGAAAAGTGTGAAATTATTGTTCTATTTTAATGTATATAATAGGATTTTATTTTCCTACCTTCTTCAATTTGAATCATCATGAAGCTTTCTTTATATATTTCATAGTTTTTATAAATAAAAACCCTTTCTCATTTTCTTATGAATTTTAGTTTTTTAAAGTTACAAAAATGGATGTTTTATCTTGATTTCAGAAGTATATTTTTAATTCTTTTATTAAATTAGTTTTCATATTTGTTAATATTTTTTTAAGGATTGATATAAATCACTTGATATTTTATCTTATGATACCATATAATTACTTTATATGTACATCTTATTATGAAGTTATTTTTTGGATTAATCTATAACACATGTTTATTTCCAATGGGTTAATTAATTTTTTATGGAATGATGAATGCTATTATATTCTGGTGTAATATATATGAATTTGTTATGATTATATAATGGGTGGGTATATTATAACCCTCCAATATATTGGGTTAATTTTTAAATCTCATGATCTCAAGGGTACATGGTTATTTGGACCAATCCAAAGAGGTTATAAAATTATTTATCCCAAGCCCAAGAGGGTATGCAAGTGGGTAGCCCAAGCCTAAGAATGTACAAGGTTTGTTATCCCAAGCCTGTAATTCAATAAATTTTTTGGAGGTATCCTTGTTATATGATATGGCACATGGGTTGTTAGCCCAATATAATTATGTGATTATTGTCTTTGTGTGTGTACTTGAAATATGATTTCTATGATTATTTTTGTTTCACACTTTTATTCCGTAAGCTTATGACTTATTCTAATGATATGTTCTCCAAACTCATGATTAATCAATAATGATTACTCACTCTACGGACACACATATTTTGATTTGGTAATGTTTTATTCCATGAATCATGATTTATGATCTATAATTTATTTGGTGAATAATTCCATAAGTTATGATCATTTCGCCACACCATTATACTTATCTTACTCGTAAATATGATCATCAATTGATATCTCCCATGTTCAACCTTTCTATGCTTTTGATATCACCCTTTCTAATGGTTCTATTTCCTTGGGTTATTAAGAAAGGTATTAAGTATGATAAGACAATAAGGGTATCATGTGTGGAGAATTTTTTGGTAAATATTAATGTATTCGTATGGGATAAGAAAATATAGGTATAGTGGGAAAAGCCTATTTGGTGATAAATACATGGTTTTTGTTACATAAAGGTTTTTTCCTAATTCTCTAAAACTATAAACCTAAATGTTATTGGGAATGTAAGTGACTTAATTTTTTATTTTGATATTGTAATCTTGGATGGTAAAAATTGGGTAACTTTAGTTAGTATCAAATCTATTATATAATTAATATCTTTCTAGTACTGAATCCTGGTGTATGGACCTATGGTTCTTTAGTTGTTTTCAAAGACCAAATGAAAAGAATAGGTTTTTAGCACTATATATGGGTGTCCAGGTTTGGGATGTATCAATTGGTATCATAGAAAAGTTTTATAAAACATTAGAGGTTATGATGTTATTATATGAGGATAATTTAAGAGGTAAGGATACCATTATGGGTTGATACTTTTAAGGATGTTTATATGTTCAAAGGTATAAATATCCTTTTGAGTTTTTATGTTATTTGATTTTACAATGACTAATAAAATATTGGAAAATTTTCGTTGGATTTTATTCTAGCATTGAAATATATGTAACACTTAGGTTATCATGTGATTTATTGTGAATTTATCCAAGGAGAATGTTACTGGGGACATAAGTTGAATGAAACACATAAAAATTATGGTCAATATATTCTTTAATGGTAAGGTAATTGTGGTTATTTAGGATAAAGGGTTAATATATTTTTTGGAACATTATAAGTTAAAGGTGAATTTTAATATTTTTGTGCTAATGTTGATTTTCTATAAAAAATTATTGATATTGTTTAAGGAATAAATGTTAAGTAACATTTTGGAAGTATATATGATATTATTTTGGATTTATGTAAGTTTATTTTAGAGAACATATGACCAAGGAATATACACATTTAATATATGACCTTACGCGTGATTAATTTTATTTGGGGATAAATGTTAAGTTTATGTTGGAAGAATATATGATCAAATCCTTCTAATTTTTGGTTTTATATTTAATCAAAAATATTTTCAACAATTTGAAGTTTATTTATTGGTATAAAGACTTAACCGGAACATCGGGTGCTTTTTTTGTTGATGTTTCTGAGATTTCTTCATTTGAAGTATTATTTATATTATGTATTATCATATCTTGTGTAATACATTATGGTAAATGTATAAAGAAAAGGGTAATATCCTTTCATCCTTTTATGGATCTTATGATATGTTTAATGTTAATTTTACTCCTTCATGCATGTAATACTCATCATGGTTATTTATCATTTAGAATATGATATGAAGAAAAGATAGAAAACTAACAAAAGAACAAACAAAGGAAAAAAATTATTCTTATAGAGTGGAAATAAATAAATTAAGTATTTTTTTTCATATTCACTATATCAATGGTAAAATAATTCCTTGAACTCAAGCAAGAGGAGGATAAATCTATAACATCCTTTATGGAAAATATCATTAAGTGATCAAGGTTTTTTTTAAACAAATTTATATGTAAAATTATAATAATGATATATCCATGGTTGTATAAATATTTATTAATTTTTTTAGTCTTACTAAATATAGTAAGGTTGATATCTCATTAGAAATTATATATTGAGTCAGGACTATCATGTGGATACCATTAACTATTTTATATAGTATATGATAATTAAAATTTGGAGGGTGTAATTTATTTAATGAAAATAATATAACATCCTAATACTTTGTAATATATTTTATTTAAAAAATAGTACATTCTATAGTGTGCAACTTGCACAACACTAATATTAAATGAACCGTGATATACTATAAAAATATTATTTGTTAAATATGACTATTATAAAATAGGCATTAGATTGACGAGATGAATAGGAGTAACCACATTATTAAATACATGAAGAAATGTTTACCTAAGAAAATTTATTTATTATTTTCTATAAAATAAATACTCACTTTTAACTGATAAGATTACAATCATATAAGGTTAATATTTGCTAAAGTTTAAATGAGATCATTTTTAAATAACATAAAATATTCATTATGGATTTTATTTTCATTTAAAAGAAAAATATATGAATTTAATAATTTTAAATTAGGAAAATGAAATTAAATCTTGACTTAAATATTTTTTAATATGCTTACAATGAAATTTTTTTCTAAAATAGTTGATTTTTTGGAGAATAGTTAAAATTATGATATTAAAAATACTATTATTTTTATGATATTATCATGATTTAATAATAACATTAATGTTTATAAAACCTTTTTTCTTGACCCAATATATATTTACGTAGTAATATAATACATTTTATGATATAATATTGAATTTTGAAATTTGTGTTTGAAATTTTGGAAATCTAAATAATGTTTTAATTCAAATAAAACTATTTTTAATACTTATATTTTAATAATGTTTTCAAATTGCTAATTTAGATTATTTTAGTATTAAGTTAAAATAATCAACATTTGATTTAACCTAATCTAATTAATTCAATTGAAATAAACATTATACAAGATTTTTGTACAAATTAATTTTTATTATTCAAACATACATTTCTTCTAAAAATATTTTTCATTGTGTTTTCCAAACTTTGATTAAAGTGAATTTTAAAAAATTATAATTTCAACACTATAAATTGTACTCTATATTTTGAATCATCATGTACAAATTTGGTTATAAGTTCAATTTCATTTTTGGTCACAATAAATAGTAACCATGATAAAAGTTTATCATCGTGGTAAAGGGGAAAATGTGGTAAAAATGGTAAAACTATGAGATAAGGCCTTAAAATATCACAAAAACATTCATTTATTTCATTTTATAGGTATATTTCTACCAAAAGCATCTATTATTTTAAAATATTGTGATTTAGTGCCATTTTCCTTTTATAAATACCTTTATATTATTATAAGTAATGAGTATATACAAACTGTCACTCTCTTTATTTTAATATATCTTATATGTTTTCATATGAATAAAAAGTTGTTATGAATGGTTCAATGTGGTAAATTTAAATAAGAATAAATTATTTTTAGGATATTTTTTTAATTTTTTGTGATTGTATAAGTACCTTGAACTCTTACGCATAGTTAATGCAGTGCTTGTGCTTGTAGTATAAAAATCAAGTAAATGATTAGAAAAAACATTAAATGTGATAATATTTAGGGGATTTAGTAAATTACATGGATTCTATATATAATTATGAAGGATAAATGATTATTTTTGTGTATTAATTTTAATTACATTCTTGTATTTAGAAATTTAAATTCAAATTTTGTGAATCATTCTGAAAATGAACTTAAATGGTATTTACTATTAAAAATTAATTTTAAATAATTATAAAGTCATAAAATCCTATATTGACTCATGTTTACGATAAATTTTCTATAATATCATTCATTTTTCATGTATTTTCCCATTAAAATTTTTAAAATTACTTTAATGACCCTTAAAATTTGATGAATCATGAAAACAATATTGCCTTTTTCCAATAAAAGAAAATCGGTCTATGATTTCCCAATAAACATATGAGTTATGTTTTATCTCATAAATATTGCCAAATTCATATCTAAATTTCCCTTGCCACATCCCCAATCCTTTATTGTGGTAATAAAGCACTCCTTTAAATACCTCAAGCTCAATGTATATGAGGATATCACAATAAGTGGTATAAGTCTTAACTAGTTTATTTTACATTTATTTTTTATTCAACCTCAATAAAATGTATTATATCCATCATAAAATAATAACTTCAATATCATAATTTAATAAAACAAATTTACGTTTGTGTAATAATGATTATCTACACCATTTCTATCCAATGGGGAATGAAAGCATAACTCGTGTTTACATATCGACTACCGTCTCCATAAAGTGATGTAATTATTTTTTCATAATTCTCACTCATGGAAGGTTATATAGATAGATTTAATTTATATATATTATGGCTGTGAAATAATTATGATTATGTAAAGATAAAATATTATCTACCTCCTCACCTCTCATCCGTTAGAAAATGATAACATCATGCGTGCATACGTGTGGACTGCCACCTCTATGAAGTGATGCGATTCATTTTTCATTTATGATTAACATATATTATAATATGGATATGTTTCATGAATTTATATGATAAATTTATGTTATTTAAAATATATATTAATATTTACCTTTTTTTACTTCCATTTATTGGAAAATTATAACATCACTCCTGCGTACGAATGGACTACCATCTCCATGAAGTCATGTAATTAATTTTTCATCATCGCCTTATATGAATGGATATAAAAGTGTATATAATTAGTAAATATGATACCTAATATATTATTAATATAATAGGGATAAAAACCCATGACCAATGTGCAAGGACCAAAATTTTCAATGGAAAACAAGCGAATAACAGGTGGGTGGAAGACCTTTTGTACCAGGAGATACAAATAAAACTGAACTTCTTGATTAAGAGAATTCACAAAAATCCATCCTGACTGATGATAACATAGATGGGAAGGGATTCCACCTCGCCTCTCTGTGCATGTGTTGTAACAATGTAACGCCCCGAACCCAGTTACCCAGAGTTGGTGCATTATTACATAACATTGGCATGATCACAAGAGATCAAGTCCCGAAAGACCGATCAATTTAGTAGACTTTGATGTAATAGATACACAAATAAGTTTTAAATTACATTTTGATATGAAAAAGAAACATTGTGTCTCCATTGAACACACTCGTATCCCTTATCCTCTCCCTATAGGTCAATCATAATATACCTCTTCGCATCCTAGGAAAAATAAAACATAAGAATTGGGTGATCTCAAATACTCAGTAAGGATAACAATATAGTGGAAACTCTCGTAAATAAGCATAAACATCTAAGAAAATTTATATGACTAAAAAAATCCTTTTAAATATAAACATTAGCTTAATATATAAATTATAAGTCAAATATTCCATTTACTTAGTCACATGGATATTCTACTTGTCGGATAATCACATGTAATATCAATATCTAATCTCATAATGACGAAATGCATAATGTTAGAAATCCTAACCTCATCGTCAAGGCCTTGTGCCAAGATTACAAATATAAAATATTCTCAAGTAATTTTTCCAAGAAACTAGTTTGTCTCATGAGACCCATCGATGCATCGATGAGGTATATCAGGCCCCACCCGTCGCTTACTACATCAAATGCATTCCTTATATGAAAAGGGTAAAACATAACATACACATTTGTATTGAACTAGAATACGAAATGTTAATACTTTAACCATAAAACATGAATGAAATAAAAATAGAACATCTATATTCCAACATATCATAAAACTATAAATACAATATGGAATATTGTAACACAATAAATCAACTTCAATTAAACCTAAAATCCAACAATAGATGTCGACACATATGAAATTAATCCAAAAACAATTTGAGAGAAATATCTCTTTCTACTTTTAAATCATTTAAAAGTTTCATAATTATAAAAGAAAACATTTGTTTTGAAAATATTCTTATAAGATTTTAAGGTAAGCTTCAAAGATGTTTATAATGATAGAAAATATCCACACCCACCATATAAGTTAAAAAAACATTCTTTCCGTAATTTGTCGAAAAGGTCATAAAGTACATTATTTGGAAAATTACAGAGATATTACTTTCAAATAATTTCATAAAAAATTAAAAAAGGGTATAAATGAATTTAACCCATATTTTAGGAAATAGTAATAAATGTTTTGAAATACATTTTTAAGAAACACAGAGGTTGTATGATAAATAAAATCCAGTAGATACATACGTATAAACAACCTTGGATAATAAAGAGATTATAACATTAACCCTTACCTTGTAATTTTCCTTAGTCAAGGGTACGTTAACCTGCTATATAATAGTTAAATAATTTTTATTAAATTATTCAAGAACCACATATATAAATATGATATCATATATGATCCAATAATATTTCTTTGTTAATAATATTTCAGTAGTATCATTATTTCGCGTGTTACCTCATTCGTTTTCCTTTAAATATTTTTTAGGTAAGTCATGTTTATTATAGATAGGATGTATTTGATTCATATCCATGATGATATTAATTTCTTAAACATTATTTTTTATCCTCAAATAAAAATTATTCTTGAATGGTTACGATGGGGGAACTAATCACATCGCGTTGTGGAGATGGTAATCCATACGTACGTACGAGCGACAATATCATTCTATTGATGGTGAAATCACATGTAATTGGAAGGTATATTATATTTAAAAAATAATTAACATTTTATATTTATTATTTACACCAATTATACTAATTATTATATCCATCCAAATAATGAAGTGTTGAATAACAAACTACACCACGATGTGGAGATGGTAAGCCATGCATACGCACATATAGTGACTTTGTCATTCATATGATGGACAGAATAATAAATATGGTTTTACCATATTTATAATAAAATATTATTATGTATAACGTACTAGAGTTATTATTTTATTATGGAAATAGCATAGAAATAGGAAGTAGAAGAAGAAAAGAACTTTCAAAAGAGGTGATAAAATAATTACCTTTTCTTTAGGTGCTTCCTTTTGATTTGAAAAAAATGGAGCTTTAGGTTTGATTTATGATCAAATAAATTCTCCTAGGTTTATGTCAGGGTTTTTTGAAGTATATTTGAGTCGGTTTTTTCCAATCCAAATGTCTTTGGAAGTGTGATTTTAAGATATGGGGAAGTATGATTTTATAAGTGAGGTGGGGGGACTTTAGGAAAATCTCAAAACATTAATTTATTATAAAATTATTTTCAGTTTCTAATAGATAAAAGTAGATTTATATCGAGGATAGGATGATTTTGGGTCTAAATACTGTAATCTAATAGGTTTTAGAGATGTTTATGTCACCATATTAACCTTATATTTTAGATTTAACCCTTAGTTAAATAGATTAACTTTTACCATGTCTTCTTGTATTTTTATACTACATGGTTAATTTATTTACTATACAATTCAAGAGAACCTCAAGTAGTTAACTAATGACATATGTAACATTATCTAAGTCATTTTTCCAAATCATATATTTTTGGGACTATTATATAGTTTAATAAAATAGTATTTTTTTAAACTCATTTTTGTCAATTTTGACATTATTTAGTATTTGGTTTTTTTAATGTCATCACAAAATGATTAATTAGAAGAAAATATTGAATAAACCCTAAAATGTCATATGAATCTATAAAATTCGTGGATGGCATGAAAAGTTTCAATTTACATTTATTTTAATATTTATAATATCATTTATTTTAATCCTTCATTAATAAGGTAATTATTGCATCGTCATTGTGTCATAAATAAATTTCATTATTTAATGTCTAAAAATTATAAATAAAATACCATAATGTAGTAAATATTTTTATATTTATAATTAATATTTATAGTCGAATTTATCTTAGGAATAACTTTATATTAAAAATGGTTTAATTATTAATATTTGAATTTACCACTTTTAACTATTTTTTAAATAAAATATAATTAATGTCTTAATCTTACCTGAATGGATCAAAAAGTGTCTTATTTTTGTACTAAGGTTTGTTTTGGTTTACATAAACATATCCAATAGAATTAGGACATGTTTTGGGGTAATTTTATATTATTATAATATTATTTTTACCATTAATCACCCTATTTACTTTTAACCGTGATAAATAAAATTCAAAAGTTAATATTCCCCAAAAATTATTTTCATTCTATAGAACCAAATATTACTTAATCATGAAATCTATGTCTATAAAAATATTTAAATTAAAATCATATAAGTGGAAAAATTACATTTTATGCAAATTTAAAAATGTACCTAGTAGGTGGGTAAAAGACGTTAAAAAGTTCAATAACATTTCTTACATCTAATATTATTCTAAAATAACCCCAATGAAAGATATTTAACTAATATAGGTATTATGTATCGATTTTGGCTTAAAATAATTAAATTAAAAATATTATTTAAATAAAAATTTGATTTTAAACAATGACGTAGTGTTTTTCACTATTCATCAAAAATTGAATGTTTTTGGAAAAATACCAAAAATTCACCCGAAGATAAATTTGATATTCTGAATCCAAAAAACGAAGTCCATTTTGAAAAATAAAATTTATATATTTTCAAAAAGTGGGTATTACTATTCATAACTATTTTTTAAATGGCTATTTTGATTGGTTGTGGTGTGCTAGAACGATGAGCTGTGTACAACACAAGCTATTATATTATTCAAAGAGAAGCATGCAGTGGATGCTTGCGGTTTCACAATCTTCCCTCCGTTAAATAATTTTGTCCTCAAAATTTCTAGAATCTTAGTGCATAAAATAGCTTCAGGTGGTTCTTCATCATAAGTTCCTCAGGTTCCCATGTTGCCTCTTCCATTTTATGGTTTCTCCAATGAACATTTACAAGATAGGTCATCCGGTTTCTCAACACTTATTCTCTAGTATAATGAATTCTCATTGGCTCTTCACAATAAGATAGATTGGGTTCCAGTTCTATTTCTTCTTATGTGAGTATATGTGTTAGGTCAGACATGTATTTTCTCAACAGTGATACATGGAACACATCATGAACTTTGGAGAGACTTGGCGACATTACGAAATGTTAAGCTAAAACTCCAATTCATTATAAAATTTTTTAAGGTATGATGTACCTTGGACTTAAATTGACTTTCTTACTGAATTGTATAACACCCTTCCATAAGGATACATTCAAGAAAACATGATCTCCTACTTGAAATTCCAAATCATTCCTTCAGTTATCGGCATAGCTCTTTTTTCTACATTGAGCTGCTTTGATGTGAGTTTGGATAATCTTCACCTTTTAGATTATTTCTTCCACAAGTTCTGGGACTATGAGTTTTCATTCGCTAACATAATCACAACAAGTTAGTTTCCGACATCTATTTCCATATAATTCTTCATATGATGTCATCTAAATACATGAATGGAAGCTATTGTTATAAGAAAATTCTTCAAGAGGTAAATAAAAATACCATATACTGTGAAAGTAATGTGAGAAAAATATCAACATTTCTTCTAAGGTTTGAATAGTCCATTATGATTTTCCATTTGTTTGAGGGTGGTAGGGAGTTCTCAAACAATGTTCAGTATCGTGGTATTTCTGGAGACTTTTCTAGAATCTTAATGTATAATTGGGATCAAGATCAGAAACAATCGGTAGGGGTTATAACATGAAGTATTGTAACTTCATTAATATATAGTCTTGTTAAATGTTAAAGTGTAAAATCTTCTCTTATAGCAAGAAAATGTGCTGACTTGGTAAGATGGTCAACAATGACCCATATTTCATCATTTCTTCTAGGAGTCTTTAGTATCCCCATGGAACAGTCCATCGTAATATCGTCCCATTTCCACTCAGGTATGAGAAGAGATTGCATGACTCCTCTAGGATGTTGTCTTTCAGCCTTCACTTATTGAAAAAGCATACATCTTAACACGTAATCCACAATATCCCTCTTCATGTTGTCCAACAAAAAATGTTCCTTCAAATCTATATACGACTTAGTGCTACCATGGTGTATAGCGAAATTGGATCTATAAGAATAATTCAACAATTCCCTTTTTAGATTATTTATATCGGGAACACAAAGCATCTTCCCAAATTTCAAAATTCCATCAGCATATACAAAATCAATCAATCTCTCATCATTCACAACTTTAATTTTCTTTTGAAACTCCCCATCATTAGTCTGAGGAATTTTTATCCTTTCTAGTGAAGATTGTTTTGAAGCCATTTGAAAAAGTATTGATGTTTCACATTCTGTGATTATTTCCATATCCATATTTACTAGATCTATGAACATTGGATCCCTTTCAACTCTCATATTGTTCAGAACTCTATGATCTTTTCTCATCAAAGAATCTACCACCTTTTTTCCTTCCCCAAGAGGTAGTGTATTGTGCATTCATAATCCTTGAGTAGTTAGAGCCACCACCATCCCTCGTATTGAGTTCTTTCTGTGAGAAAATATAATTCAAAATCAGGTGATTAATATATATATCTCATTTTCACCATAGAGATAGTGTCTCCATATCTTCTTAGAAAATATTACAGCTTCTAAATCAAAATCATGAGTGGGATAGTTTTGTTCATGATTTTTTAGATGTCATGATGAATAGGCAAAAACTCTATCATTCTGCATAAGGACATAAGAAATTTCTTTATTTGAAGTATCACTATAAATAATGAACCTATCATCCCCTGATGGTAGAGTCAAGATAAGATAATTGACTAATATTCTCTTCAATTATTCAAAACGTTATTCACACTCTTTTTTCCAAAAAAAAGTTAACCTCTTTACGTGTGAGCTTGGTTAATGTGTTATCCAATCAAGATAGATTTTGGATGAAACGCCGGTAGTAACATGCTAAACCAATAAAAATGTGTACCTTATTTATACTCATCACTGCTAACCATTCATGGACTAACCTTTTCATTGAAGGATAAACATAGATTCCATCCTTATAGACAATATGGAAAAAAAAGAAATCTCCTAAATCCAGAATTCACACTTTCTAAATTTCACATTTAATTTATTTCTTCTAAGATTCTTTTGAATAGTGCATAAGTAATTTTCATTATCTTCGTAGATTTTTAGTATACCAAGATATCATCAATAAATAACACTAAAATGTCATCAACATTTTCTGTGAAAACTCTATTAATTAGATCCATGAAAATAGAGGGTGCATTAGTCAGTCCAAAAAGAGTTACTGTAAACTCATATTGCCCATACCTAGTTTGAAATGATGTATTTGGAATGTCTTCCTTCATCACATGCAACTGATGATATCTAGATCAAAGTTCAATATTTGAAAAACATTGAGCTCCATGAAGTTGATCGAATAAATCATCAATGTGAGGTAGGGGACACTTGTTATTTATTGTTATAGAATTGATCTCCCTTTAGTCAATACAGAACCTCATAGATACATATTTCTTCTTAACAAAAAGAATAGGGGATTATATTTAGAAACACTAGGGTAAATAAATCCTTTATTACTCAATTCCTCTAGTTGTTTCTTTATTTCCCCTAATTCTATAGTGTCCATTCTATAAAGGGTATTCGATATGGGCCTTAAACCATGAATTAATTCAATGGAAAACTCAATTTCACATTCTGGAGAATATCCATGTAAATATTCTGGAAACACATCAACATATTATTTCACAATAGGTACATCCTCTATTTTAACATTCCTTTCCTCTCCCATAGTTATTTCACTCCCTTCCTCCCCAATTATTGAATTTATTAGAGCTACAGGGGTGGATCTAGATGACAATTAGATGGTGATGTTTCTTCTCTAAAGATAAGGGATTCCTTATCATCATAAAAAATTGTAACCTCCTTCTTCTGACAATAACTTTTTGTAGACGCCGGAAAAGTCCGTTGTTCCCAAACGAAGCTCCGGATGCGGAAAGCGAAGTGATATTTGGAGTCGGAAGAACGTTTCGGAGGGCCCGGAGGCCTTGCGCGGAATTTCAGAGGCCCGCGCGCAAAGGTGATGTTCCGCGCGCAAACCTCCCGGGATGCGCGCAATGCGCCGGCCCGGCGCGCAATTGTGCGCGCCGCGGGTCCGCGCGACTCCCTTGCGCGCCGCGCCCGATTCCGCGCCCGCGAGGAGAATTTCGCGCTCGCACCCTGGATTCCGCGCCCGGGGTTGCCTATAAATACAAGGCGACCCCCAACATTTCAAAGGTGGCTGGAAGTCGAAACGTCTCTCGTGCGCGCAATTCAACCCCTTCCGCGCGCAATGACGAACTTCAGGTAACCTCCTTTCTTTCGCGCAAGAAAGCCTCGGGGTCCGCCTTCGCGCGCAATCCCCGCTGGCTCCTTTCATTTGAATAAACACTCACCCTAAGGCCTTTGCGCGCAAAAGAACCCGCTTGCGCGCAATTGCCCCCGGGGTGCGCGCAATCCGGCCCGATTGCGCGCACCCCCCCCTTCTTTCAAGTGGCCATTCATTAGAAAATGAGCCGTTGCCCCCGCGCGCTATTCGAAGCCCGGTGTGAGCATTCTCAAGTATCCGCGCGCAAGGCACTGGCCCAATTGCGCGCCATCCGCCCCGATTGCGCGCCGGCCCGCAGTTTTGCGCGCAAAGCTTCCTTTTTGCGCGCAATCTGCCAGGGTCGTCCCCGTTGACCTCCTAAGGGTACCCGCCTGCGTGGCGCCCGATGATCCTCATCCTGGGTGCCCGCACCGTGCGTTGTCTTCCCGTGCGGCCCTCCAGGCTTGCGCGAAGTGACACGCACCTATGTCCAGCATGACGTTAAACTGCATATTCGTCCAGCATGACGTTAAACTGTGCATTCGTCCAGCATGACGTTAAACTGCCCCTACGTCCTGCACGACGTTAAACTGTCCATCGTCCGCGCTGCAAGACGTTAAACTGCCAAGTGCTTCGTCCGGCAACCTATGCCCAGCATGACGTTAAACTGCACATCCGTCCAAGCTGCACGACGTTAAACTGCCTAGCCCCCATCGTCCGCGCTGCAAGACGTTAAACTGCCAAGTGCTTCGTCCTCAACACATGACGTTAAACTGTACTTCGTCCGGCAAGACGTTAAACCGTCCGCTTCGTCCTCAACACACGACGTTAAACTGTACTTCGTCTGGCAAGACGCTAAACCGTCCGCAACCTGATCTCGTGCTCTGCATGCAGGGTCTCCCCCGGTTTGGACGTGGCCCCCACCCGCTCGTCTCTGCAGGGATGTCGGGATTGTCCCCCTTTTGGGACGATTTAATGGGAGTGGCTTTTCCCTACGGGGGCAGGGTATTACAAACCCCTAGTTTCTCGTGGGAGGCTGCACATGTGTATCTCCATTGCGCCTCCCCACTGCCGAAGCCAGTAGAGGGTCTGACTGGGATCGAGGTGTCTTTTGCTTTCGGTCCAAGTCCCTTCCAACTGAGTTTTGCAGTATCCGGGCTGCCTCAAGTGCGTAAGTCCTGACAGAATGAACTACGTGGACTTTGATCCCTGTCTTCTATACAGGGTACGTAGGAAGCCTCCCTGAGGTCCAAGCCCACCACCTGGTCGTCCCGGTCGTATTTACGTCGGTTCGTCCATCAGTGGACCCCTCCAGGGTTCACGCTTGCGTTGATTCACCTATGAATCCGCTCCTGTGGGAGACTGCCTGTGTGTATCTCCACGGTGCCTCCCCACAGCCCCCCTTTTCCATTTCCCCTTTCATCGTCCAGCATGACGTGAAACTGTGATCCACCCGGCCGTTCCATCCCCCTCTGTGTGAGGTGGTTCGGTTCAATCCTCCGCCCGGCGGCCTCGACCTCTTCGTGAGTCGGCTTGCCGACGTCCAGCATGACGTTAAACTGTATACCCGAACTACGTTGACTTTGATCTCTGTCTTCTACACAGGGTACGTAGGAAGCCCCTCTGGGGTCCAAGCTCTTCACTTCATCATCCATCCTGATCCTTAACCGGGCCGCCACATCCCGGTGGGGTCATGCCACTTCACTCCACTCCACGTTACTTGGGAAGCCGCCCATGTGCTGGCCCCAGCATTGGAGGTTCCCCGCAAGGGGTTCTGTCATCTGATCCACTTTTCGTGTTGATCGGTCCGATGCCGTCCCCGCTGGACGTTAAACTCGCGGCATACCCCGTGTTAAACACGGGAAGCTGAGGAAAACCTCAGGTGACACAGTTCCCCGCACCTAGTACGGGATGCCTCAGGCCATCATGCCTTCGAGAAGCCCTATTAGGGACGGAAGACAGATGTGCAGAGCCGCAGTGTTACGACACGCCCCCAGCACCCAGAGCCACCCGGCCTTCTCACTGCAGGTTGCTGCCCCGCCCAGACTCCTTGGAACGTCCGGGCGGAAGCAGCGTAATTAACCGGTGTCCATGAAGATATGGCGCCGGGAACGAGATTCACGAACATTCTTAAGTCTATGAGGGAGACCCGGATTAGGCGACAAGTTCCGAGGAGACGTCCAAGGA
The DNA here is from genome assembly GCA_963277665.1 of Viscum album. Classification (NCBI taxonomy): domain Eukaryota; kingdom Viridiplantae; phylum Streptophyta; class Magnoliopsida; order Santalales; family Viscaceae; genus Viscum; species Viscum album. The sequence goes on from OY728130.1 coordinate 846,069,677, forward strand.
AGGAGAAGCCGACATCCCATCATCCCGGTTTCGATCAAGGAGCAGACGCCCCTGAATAAGGGACGGATGCCGCCCGCCCTTGGAAAGCGGGACTGCGGGACCACAAGCCGCGCGCCCATCCCCTCGGGTTGACGGGTGCACGCGCGAACGCGTCCTGGCGGAACAGCGTAACCCGACGCACATCCGCACCGAAACAGAAAAATGGTGAACCCGACGTGAATCTCTTCTCCTCGATACGAAGACCGATGGCTTTCAGAGGTGTTGGAAGACCGGCGTGTTGCCCGGCCAAGCATTCAGTCTTACCCGCCAGGGGCTGGGGAAGGGACATCGGGCACTCCGTCTCGCAACGTCGAGGGCCTGGGTTCCCCCCACGGAAGGCGTCGTGGCGCTAATGGTTGGTTGTCGATTCCTTTTTCCTGTCAGTGTTAATGGGTCATTCTCCCTGCTTGCAGAAATCAGGTCGCCCGATCTAGTGCCCGATCGCCACCCGCCCACTGGCGCAGGGACAGGGGAAACACCGACGCGGCTACTCCGCGCGGTCCTGCCCATTCCACAGCCGTCCCAGCAGCCGCAATTGCGGGACGACCACGCCCTCTCTCCCCCTCGGAGGTCATCCAGAGAAGGGTGATCAACACCCTGGTGCGGAGATACGAGGAAGAGGGAGTCATCCCCACTAGGGAAATGGCTCGCCTGGACCTTGAGGAGGCTGCGCCTCGCCACCACCGCCGCCCCCGAGGGCCGCGCAGGGAGGCACCGCTGCCTACCTCAACGTCCAATCGCTTCGGGAGTTTATCCCCGGAGCGCTCTGACAGTTCCCTTCCTTATGCGGATGAGGTGGGAGATGCCCAGGATCACCCTATCCGAGGTCCGCTCCAGGGATCCACGATAAGGGCTCCCGCCAGGCCACGGCGACATCGCCGCCAGACCCCTCAAGTCGAGGAACAGGCTCTCCACCTGCCCGCGACGCTCATTCCGACTCGTCTGTCCCGACGCCAACGTCGGGCACGAGCGGAAGAGGATGCCCACCTTGGGGCTCTAGCAACAGCGGCCGCATTGGCCCAAGCCACTGCTGGCTCCAGTCGCCAGGCCTCTGTGCATCCTGAGCGGGGGAACTCCTATGCCCGACCCGGATCGAGGCCCCGACCGCCCCAAAGGCAGGTTGGGTTGACTCTCCCGGTTGCTGGCACTGGCAGTAGCCACCGCGGACCACCTCGCGGTAGCGCTATTCACCGGCAGGATCTACTCTGTGTGGCCGATCCAGGAGGCGTGGGTCATCCCACCTTCCGATCCCGGCCCGGAGGCCTGCCCGGAATCATCTCTCCCCGCGTCCCCTTTGATATCTGTCCCGGTGCCCCTCGCACCTTGGTTCCCAGTCCTCTTGGCCCCAGCACCAGTGCGGCCGGAGGACGCCAGGACAGAGATCAGCCCTGCCCCGAAGAACCACCCAGGGGCAGGAAGGCAAGGCGTCGACGCCGAGGGAAGAATGTTACGGAATTCCGGACAGAGATCCGACCGGTTTGCTTCTCTGACTCAGAGGCGGAGTACGATTCGGCGACAGAGCCCCTTCCCCAACCCCGCCAGTCAAGGGCAGGGGTAGGAATGCGGCACGTCAGCCTCGTGCTCCCCGAGAGCGAGATCGATGTGATCCCCGCTTCTCTCCGAAGGTATATCCGGAGTAACGAGGGCCTGGTAGACCCCCAAGGATCAAACTTGCGGTTGGTACCGGCCCCTCCGGAAGTGCCTTCCGTCTCGATCAGAGAAGCCGGAGACTTTGTCTGGGGACCGACGGTCGAACCACGATCTGGTGCGCCCTCGGCGAGCACCGATGCTACGGCAGGATGTTCGCTCGCCGGCCCGTCCTATCGTGATGTGGTAGCTGGGGCACCGCCACCCTCAGGGGGAGGCCCGGGATATGGAGGCCAATCGGCCTGCTCGCCGTATTCGCCGCCGGCCAGCCCGTCGGCCCGACGGCCCGCCTCGGCACCACTACCAGTTCCCCGTCCGTTCCCAGCCATTGAAGAGGACCGAGGAGATATGGGTCCCGAGTTTGAGTCGTGGAGCTTCTGGACCGTCCTTGCAGAGGGCCACTTCCCTGAGAAGTTTTGGCCAGTCGCAGGACCGGGCTTTGATGCACCCGAATCGCTCACCCCGGATGAGTTCGAATGCTTCCGCCGAACTCTCCGGGAGACTCACTCCCGTCTTCACTGCCTACAAATGCCATACCCCGGGAGTCAACTACACCTGGAGGATGTTGGTGAGCAGTGCCGTCAAATTGACCTGGCCACGCTCCCCGCGGTCCGGCACCCCGGGTCATTTGGGCACCACGAGGCCCTCCAACAACGATGCGTCGAGTGTTTTCAAGTACTCCGCAAAGTTATCGAGGAAGCCACTCCCCACGTGTATATCCGTGGATGGGGGCAGTACGCTGCCCTACGCTTCAGTGCGATCCGCCGACAGCCCGATTCGCTGGGTGGCCCTGAGGGTATATCCCCAGGGACAGGAACGGTCAACATGGCTGACCTGTCGGGAGAGGGGAACGACTTGGAACTTCTCGACGGGGGCTTCCCCCCCGAAGACAAGCCGTCGTCAGATCCATCAGTGAGAGTTACTCGTCATCAGAGAAACCTCCTGGGGCTCCCCGCGCCCACTGAAGCACTGACGTTGAGCCGAAACGTCAGCAAAGGAAAAGAGCACAGCGAGGCTATAAGGCCCGCCGACCCATCTGCCTCCATGCGGAGGGCAGAGGAGGATCCCGAGAAGGCTACGCTACGTCAGCAGCTCGCCGAACAGAAGAGGCTGGTTGACCAGCTCCTCGCCGAGCGCGCTGCAGAACGGCGGCCTGACTACGGTGATCCCAGGCCAGGACAACAGGGACCGGAACAACCGCACCTCGACGAGACTCTCCCGGGCAACCGTGATTACGCCGTGTTCGCCGACAAGAGAGAGGCCATTGCCTACGGCAAGAGGGCGCGGTATGTTTCGCCACACCCTCCCGAGCGGCGTGACTACCTGAGAGATCCCGCTCGGATTCCTCCCGCTGCCCCAAGGGCCGCTCCGCCAGCCATCCCACGAGCTGCCGAGTTCGACGATCCGGTCGATGACCCGATTGAAGGGCCATGCAATGCGCTCGTGGTTAGAGATCCTCGCCAGGACTGGAACCCATGTCCGGACGATCCGATGGAGGCACTCATTGCCCGCTTGGAAGCCTTGGAGACTCGGCAGGTGGCGATCCCACCGGACGGCAAGCCCTACCCAGCATGGGTGGATGACATGCCGGCGCCTCCGGGATTCGGGAATCCCACTTTTGCCCCCTTCAACGGGACCGGAGATCCGCCACAGCATTTGGCCCATTTCAACTCGAGGTGCGGGCCTATGTTGGGGACTCCGGCGCAGCAGGAGGCCGCTAAGCTTCGCTGCTTTGTTCAGACACTGGAAGGGCCAGCATTTGTCTGGTACAGCCAGCTCCCCGTCGGGTCGGTAACCAGCTGGGAGGACCTCCGTAGACAGTTCCTCTACCAGTTCAGTTCCACGACCCGGAAGACGAGTATCGCAGACCTCTTCAAGTGCAAGCAGAGGCCTGATGAGCGAGTCGCGGACTTCGTCGCCCGATGGAAGGGTCTCACGTATTCCCTTGACATGCCATTGACTCAAGAGCAGTTGCTGACAATGTGCGTCGGGAACGTCAAGACCGAGCTGGTCCCTTCCCTGATCACTCAGAATTACCCCGGAGGGTTCAGGGACTTCTCAGACAAAGCTCAACGTCTTGAGGAAGCCCTGCAACAGGCCAGCCAGGCACACCCGCTGCCTCCTATGATTCCTGCAAGGAGAGCCAGCAGGGCTGAGCCCGCTGCTGTGGCCCAGATAGAGGCTCCCAGGCCGTTGGAGCTGCTGCTGGTGAGGCCAGCTCCACAGCCTCACAGGAATCCGCCTCCACGGGCTCAGTTCCCGGCCCAGCAACGGCAGCCTCAGAACCGGCCGGCCCCTCCGCGTAATGTACCGCCGCAACCCAGGCGAGATAATCAGGGTCCACCTCCTCGGCAGGCCCCTCCAGCCCCTCGTCAAGACCGCGCTCCCAGGGGCCCGCGACACCTGACGTACTCATTCCATGAGGATCAGGTCCCCGGTTATTTCCGGAGCGCCCTGGAGCAGAGGATTGTGCGACTGCCTGAGTGTTGGAAGCCAGAGGAGGCACATCTCACGGATAACCCCCGCTACTGCCCCTACCATCGGGCCCTGGGGCACACCATCCAGCGGTGCTATGTGTTCAAGGACTGGCTCCAAGACCAGATTAACAACAATGTAATCAGGTTGGGCCCAGCTCCAGCACAAGTGGCGGGCGTATTCGTGGGATCAGATGACGATAGTGGCAACGAGGACGAATGGCAGCTGGTCTCCGACCGCGGGTCCCAGAAGTACAATAACTGGATGGCCCGCAAGACGACCATTCGCGCCCATGGAATCATCCGTGCGCGCTTGAATCAGCCTGAGCCCCCAGAACCTGCGGGTGCTGCTTCGGCATCGTCGTCCCAGCCTGCCTCCTCCAAGAGGAGCAAACGGCGGCAGCGCAAGAAGGAAGAGCGCGCCCCGCCAGTTCCGCCACTATCCCGTACTCTCGGCGATTTCATGCCCCCGGAGATGGGGGTCCCTCCTCGGATCCGCCCGGTGATGGATGATTCGTCCGATGACGGTATTGGGTACGCTTCGGTTAACACCGTCGAGCTGGTAAATCCCTTTTCGGTTCCCGACGTTGAAGAACACCAGGTGGACCTCCCTAGCGTCCCCGGTCGTCGCCACCGTCGGAAGAACCGCAGCAGCAGGAGTCGCCGGGGCACAGCCGTCGGTACCTCCGGCCAGGCCGTGCACGCCACTGAGACTAGGCAGCAGGCTCAAGATCGAGCTCAACGCGCGCAGGCCCCCCATCCGGGGATGACGGATTCGCCTCCGCCACTGTTTGTGGTGTGGGACCAGGCAGAACCGCCTCAGCCGCGTCGCGACCAGCTCCGCCCTGCCACAAGTCCATCCCGGCCTCCTGACTCCAGTACGGTGACCATTTCCCGGACTGCGACCAGTGAACAGCGAGATGCGCCAAGTACCAGTCGGCCGCCGATCCAACCGGTAAGGCCCGTCATGCCACCAACCGCAGAGCAACCTCCTGCAACCAGGAGCTCGCGCTTGGCCAAAAAGTATGATGTCCTGAAGCACTTGGCCGACATCCCAGCAAGGCTCTCCATCCTTGAGGCTCTGCGCATGTCATCTGAGATGCGCGAGGCACTCGTTGAAGCCCTGAAAAGCCCCCTCCAGTTTGAGACAGAGGTTGCGGCTGCAGAGGCCTTTCACGCCGAAACGATCGAGGATGCCGAATGTCAGGCAGTTATCTCGTTCTCTGGTAAGGATGAAGACCCTCCTATACAGGGACACATTCGTCCGCTGTATGTCACTGGCCAGTTCAATGGCCTTGAAGTCCGGCGTTGTCTTGTCGACACGGGGTCCGGGATTAACCTGATTCCAACTCGGACGCTCCGGAGATTGGGGTTGTCTGAGGATGACTTGATTCCCTCCGACCTCAGGATCCAGGGGTACGACCGCACCGAGCAAACCCCGGTCGGCAAGATACGTTTGAAGACCCAGTTCGGTGACTTGGTTGCCAACACCGAATTCATGGTAGTCTCTCAGGACACTGCGTATAACGCATTGATGGGCAGGCCATGGCTTCACCTTCATGCGGCGGTTCCCTCGTCATACCACCAATGCCTCAAATACTCCCTTAACGGTCGAGTAGGCGTGCTTCAAGGAGATGCCTCTCCTTTTGCCTCATGTGAAGCCCGTTATCTGGACGCGGACTATTACAAGAGCAAGGATAAGCAGATCCTGGCAGGTGAGGTTGAGCCTGTCGCTGTTGCAAGCGATCCCTGGGCAAGTCTGGATGACGCTTACATCCTCCCAATTCACCGGTTGGACGTGGCCATGGTCTCGACGGTCCGCGAGTCTCCTGATGAGATGGCCGCAACCGCCCGTGCCAGCACCAGTGGCCCAGCAGGACCTGGTAGCCCCAATGCAGTTGCCAACGCAGTCTCTCCCGTGGACGATCCCTCCCCGAGTGGAGAGGACGTGGAAGATGCACCCCCAGCCTTTGAGGAGGGCGTCCCCGCCACGGTCGATGAGTTAATACAGGTGAACCTTGGAACCGAGGCCGATCCAAGACCCACGTTGGTTAGTGCCGCCATGCCCTCTGAGGAGCGGCAGCAGTACGTGGACTTTCTCAGGCAGCACCGTGATGTGTTCGCTTGGGGCTATGACGAGATGCCGGGGCTAGATCCTCAGGTAGCCGTCCACCGCCTTGGTCTCCCGGCGAACCATCGCGGGTTCAAGCAGCGTCCCAGGAAAATGCACCCATCCCATGGTGCCATGGTTGAGGCCGAAGTTGACAAGCTTATCAAAGCCAACTTCGTGAGGGAAGTTCAGTACCCCAAATGGCTGGCCAACATTGTGCCGGTCAGGAAGAAGAACGGGCAGATTAGAGTCTGCATCGACTTCCGCGATCTCAACCGCCACTGTCCGAAGGATGATTTTCCCCTTCCAGTGACAGAGCTGTTGATTGATGCCACGGCAGGGTTCCAAGCCCTCTCCTTCATGGATGGATACTCCGGATACAACCAAATTCGGATGGCCCCTGAGGATGAGGAGTTCACTGCCTTCAGGGCCCCCCAAGGTACCTTTTGCTACCGGGTCATGCCCTTCGGCCTGAAGAATGCAGGTGCCACCTACCAACGGGCGATGCACCGCATATTCAAGCCAATCCTCGGCACACTGGTGGAATGCTACGTCGACGACTTGGTTGTTAAATCGCGCCAGCGTCAGGACCATCTCAAAGATCTTGAGAAAGTGTTCAGCTTCCTCCGGTCTCGCTGCCTGAAGATGAACTCGTTGAAGTGTGCCTTTGGGGTCACCTCCGGAAAGTTCCTTGGATTTGTGGTAAGATACCGGGGTATTGAGATCGACCCAGAGAAAATCAGGGCGATTAGCCAGATGCCTCCCCCGGGTACCGTCCGGGAACTGCAAGGGTTCCAAGGCCACTTAGCCTATATACGCCGATTCATCGCGAATCTGGCCGGCAAGTGTAAGCCCTTTTCTCGGCTTATGAAGAAGGGTGCCACCTATGTATGGGATAAAGAGTGTCAGACCGCTTTCGAGGAAATCAAGCAGTACCTGCTTCAACCTCCGGTCCTGATGCCGCCCGTATCCGGAAAGCCGCTGGTCCTTTATGTGACCGCCCTGGAACGGTCCCTGGGTGCCCTTCTCGCCCAGAAGAACAACGAGGGAACAGAGAATAGCCTCTATTACCTCAGTCGCATGCTCCTCGATGCGGAGGTTAGGTATTCCCCCATCGAGAAGAGCTGCCTGGCGCTCGTATTTGCCGTACAGAAATTACGGCACTACTTGCAGCACCATGAGGTACAGTTGGTTTCTCGGGTAGACCCGTTGAAATATATCCTGAGCCGACCTATGTTGACTGGCCGTCTAGCGCGGTGGGCTGTGATTCTCCAGCAGTTCGACATCAGGTATGTGTCTCAGAAGGCCATCAAAGGGCAAGCGTTGGCAGACTTTCTGGCCGCTCACCCGACCTCCGCGGATCAGCCGCTGGATCTAGGCTTTCCTGATGAGACCATTCTCTCGGTTGATCGAGCCGATCCATGCTGGCAGATGCACTTTGACGGTGCCTCCCGGAGCCCCACCGGTAGAAGACTCGATAATCCTAAGCTCAATAGAGTGGTCTTGGGCATCGTCTTCATTACCCCGGAGCGAGCCGTGCTGCCATACTCTTTCCTGTTGTCAGAGGGCTGTACCAACAATGAGGCGGAATACCATGCCCTCATCACCGGCCTCGAGTTAGCTCTCGAGATCGACGTGCCCCATCTGTGCGTGAAAGGGGACTCCGAGCTGGTCGTTAAGCAGATCAATGGCGACTATGTTGTCAGGAATCCGGAACTTGTGCCATTGTTGGAGTGCACCCTTCTTCTGATGGCCCGGTTCCCTTCTCGGCCGGAAATTGTCCATGTTCCCCGGTCGCAGAACGGTCGAGCAGATGCTTTGGCCAGCCTGGCTGCGTCACTTGCGGAACCTGAACAGGACAACCTGATCGTCCGCGTGACGCGCCGCAGGCTCATCGCTCCCGTTATCCCGGAGGAAGATCGCGGCCCATTGGTGAGCAATCTCACCGTGGTTGCCCCTGTGCCTGGAGCCCCGAGTACCCCGGATATAGCAGTCGAATCAGCCCGTGATTGGAGGGTGCCTTTGGTTGAGTACCTCCAACATGGCATTCTTCCGTCAGATCGGGCCGAGCGCGAGCGAGTTCGACGCCGCGCATCGCAGTTCGTCCTCCAGAGCAGTCCCGGCCTGGAGCAGATCCTCTACAAACGCGGATTTGATGGTGTTCTCCTCCGTTGCCTTCAGGGAGTTGAGATCCCACGAGTCATGCAAGAGGTTCATGCTGGTTCATGCGGCGCCCACCAGACTGGGCCGAAGCTGTCCCACCAGATTCGGAGGTTGGGATACTTCTGGCCCTCTATGATCCATGACTGCATCGAGTACGCCAGGAGGTGCCATGCGTGCCAGGTTCATGCGAACTTTGTGCATCGGCCGCCGGAGCCTCTCCATACCACAAGGTATTCCTGGCCCTTTGCAGTCTGGGGACTGGACGTCGTGGGACCTTACCCGCCGGCGACAGCTCGCCAGTGCCGGTTCATTTTGACCGCCACGGACTTCTTCTCCAAATGGGCAGAAGCGATTCCGCTCAGAGAGGTCAAATCCTGTTCGATCGCTGACTTCGTGACCTCCAACATCCTCTATCGATTTGGAGTGCCTCACGCTATCCTCACGGATAACGGAACCAATTTCCGAGCAGCCGAGTTGAAGAAGTTGTACGCCAAGTATAACATCCGCTCGAACCATACATCTCGCTATCATGCGCAGGCGAATGGACAGATCGAGGCGTTTAACAAAACCCTCTCTAACATTCTGCAAAAGATGGTTGGTCAGAACAAGAAGAGTTGGCCGGACAAGCTCCCCAACGCCCTCTGGGCTTATCGGACGACGACTCACAATTCCACCCAGATGACCCCTTATTCCCTGGTGTATGGAGCTGAGGCCGTCCTGCCCATCGAGATCCAGTTACCGTCCTTGCGCACTGCGGTCTACGACCAGCAAGCGCCGGACAGAGTTGCTGAAGCCCGTCTAGTCGAGTTGGAAGCACTGGATGAGAATAGACTTCGCGCTTTGCACAACTTGGAGAGGCATCAAAGCAGGATGGCTCGAGCTTTCAATAAGAAGGTTCGCCTCCGCTCCTTCCTGCAGGGTGATCTAGTGCTAGCCCTAAGAGCACCGATGATCCCCGGCAGGAAGCCGCCCAAGTTGGGGCCCAAGTGGGAGGGACATTTTGTTGTCCACAAGGTCTATCCCAATGGCGCGTACTCCCTAGCGACTATGGATGGTGAGCGTGTCACTCCTCCCACCAACGCTAGGTTCCTCAAGCAATACTTTGCCTGAGTGTCCGTTCGTCCTGCACGACGCTAAACTGCGCTTCGTCCTGCACGACGCTAAACTGCGCTTCGTCCTGCATGACGCTAAACTGCACTTCGTCCTGCATGACGCTAAACTGCACCACGTCCTGCACGACGTTAAATTGCATTCGTCCAGGCTACAAGACGTTAAACTGTTCAGCATTCGTCCGCGCTGCAAGACGTTAAACTGCCAAGTGCTTCGTCCTGCATGACGCTAAACTGCACTACGTCCGAGCTACAAGACGTTAAACTGTTCAGCATTCGTCCTGCATGACGTAAAACTGCCACTCAAGAACTACGTGCGGCTTGATTCCCATCCTTATGGGATACGTAGGACCGCCTGAACCCTCGTGTTTCAGGCACAGCCCCATCCTTCGGGAATTTTCATCCCATCTCGGGCCCTTGGCCCAGTTGCCCCCGGGTGTGCGGCGTATGGTGTGAGTGCGGGGCTATGCCCTCATGCACGTCGGTTTGCTCGTCACGCTGTACGCCCCCCCCCCCCACGTTTGGGGATGCCTTCTGCTCCCCCCTTCTTTTTTTCCTCATCGTCCTGCATGACGTTAAACTGCACTTCAAGAACTACGTATGGCTTGATTCCCATCCTTATGGGATACGTAGGACCGCCTGGACATTCATGTTTCAGGCCCAGCCCCATTTCCCGGGAATCCCTATCCCGCGTTGGGCCTCTGGCCCCAGTTCCCCTCCTTTTTGTGCGAGGCGTATCGCGTGAGCGGGGAATTATGTCCTCATTCACGTCGGTCTACTGGCCACGCCGTACGCCTCCCCCGTGTGTGGGACTACCTCACACCCCTCATCGTCCTGCATGACGTTAAACTGCCTTTCCAGAACTACGTATGGCTTGATTCCCATCCTTATGGGATACGTAGGACCGCCTGGACGCTTGTGTCTCAGGTCCAGCCCCGTCTCTTGGTTGATCACGGGGACCTGCCCCCCTTCGGTTGCTCTCAGGGTGAGTCCTCCGACCCTTTCCGGAGATCTGTTAACATGTTTTGGGTGCTTTGGTCTATGACTTGTAGTGTCAGATTCAATCCCGACAAGTCCTGTGTTGCTTGTCAGGCCTCGCGCTTCCTCTTGTTCGAGCCTTCACTCAAAGGGATCCTCGTTAGCGGTTTGGGTACGATGCCTCAGTGCTCTCCCACCGCTCCGGGTCGATTTACCGGTGGGTCTTGGGCCGCAAATCGATATGAATCCTGCGATTGAGCGGTTGATGCTCGTTTGCTTGCCCCGTCTTAGGCTGACGCGATCGGATGTTGTGTTGCGAATGCGTCAGCAACGTCCTTGATCGCCATGTCAGCTCTCTCGGGCTCTGAACATTGGTTGCGCAGTCCTCATCACACTCCGCCTTTGTGCGTTGTAGTGGGATCTTGACACTCTCTTCATACTGACCTCCGGTACGCCTCTACACGTTAGGCAGACCAACCAGGGTAATGATGTCGTTTGAGGCTCCCATGATCTGAGCACCAAGGATATATGCAGATATCCTCCCTAAGGGCCATGCGTAGCTGGACCCTCGTCCCCATAAGGAGGAGGGAGTCGCCCGAACAATTGCGTTCTGGGCCCAGTATATCTGGAGGCTAGCATCTCTGCCCCTCGGGTGATGGACATACGCAGACCCCTATCCCAAGACTCTTTTCCTGGAATCGTGCGTGACCGCAGGGCTGGGTATGTTCCCACCTCTGCCGTGTCCGCCGTACCGCGATAAGCGGGTTCCTCCATGGTCCGAACCACACGACCTTAAACTGTGTTGTCTGGTCCTACCACACGACCGTAAACTGTGATCGTCTTGGCCGCCCGACGAAAAACGGCACTGCATCGTGATGTCCTCCTCAGGGGACACTCATGTTGGGCGCTGGTTAATAACCACGCCATTCATCAATGCCTTCCGTGGCTTGATTGTTGTGGCGACGCCAGAGATTTCTCAATCACGGGCATGTCGCCGCACAAAGAAAAACCATTCATCTTTAAGGACAAACAAGAAATATCAAATGCCGCTCCTTTTGTGTGCGAGGGTCAGACCCGCACTCTTCCCCGCGCTGGTGCCCGATTGTGTTGCACCGCGCTTCAAGAACTACGTGCGGCTTGATTCCCATCCTTATGGGATACGTAGGAACGCCCGGATGTTTGAAACTTCGGGTCCAGCCCCCCACCTCTTAGAGATTCCCCCTTCTCTGGGTAATCCGCCGCCTTCAGGTCACCCTCAAGGCGTGTAACCCGACCCCTTGCAGTGGTCCACCGGTGTCAAGAGTACTCTGGTTTATTGCCAGGAGGGTCAGGATCCGCTTGGTCAGGTTTCCTCCACTTTTCAGGCTTCGTGCTCCCTTTCATTCGGACCCATCGTCTACGCCCTGGGTGGAGCCCCCGTGAACGGTTCGGACACAATGCCTCAGTGCTCTCCCACCGACTCGGGCCGGTACCCCCAATGGCCTCGGGCAGCAAATCGATATGAATCCTGCGATTGAGCGGTCGATGCTCGTTTGCTGCCTCATTCCACCAACGGTTAGTGCGATATTGATGCTGCTTTTCCGCCACGGTCGGCAGTACTCCCATATCGTTACGCCGGTGCCCCCAGTCCTTGAGTGAATGGCCGCATGATTCACATTTTCCACCTCCCATTCTGACCAGGCGAAACCTCGACACTCATTGACACTATCCCTCAGTGCATCTTCGCATATCTAGGGGATATGACCAGATGCGGCGTACTTTGAGTCCTTCTGGTCCGAGCTCTAAGACCTTAAACTAAGATCCCCCCCCTTCTGGTCCGAGCTCTAAGACCTTAAACTAAGATCTCCCCTTATGGTCCGAGCTCTAAGACCTTAAACTAAGATCCCCCCTTATGGTCCGAGCTCTAAGACCTTAAACTAAGATCTAGCCCTTATGGTCCGAGCTCTAAGACCTTAAACTAAGATCCTCTAGTCCTATGGTCCGAGCTCTAAGACCTTAAACTAAGATCTCTCCCTTTATGGTCCGAGCTCTAAGACCTTAAACTAAGATCTCTCCTTATGGTCCGAGCTCTAAGACCTTAAACTAAGATCTCTCCTTATGGTCCGAGCTCTAAGACCTTAAACTAAGATCCTCTAGTCCTATGGTCCGAGCTCTAAGACCTTAAACTAAGATCCTCCACCTTTATGGTCCGAGCTCTAAGACCTTAAACTAAGATCCAGCCCTTATGGTCCGAGCTCTAAGACCTTAAACTAAGATCTACCCCAAATGGGGTCCTACGTCCTGCATGACGTTAAACTGCACTCACAGAACTACGTGTGGCTTGATCTCCAGCCTGATGGAGTACGTAGGAACGCCCGGGCATTTCGACTCGGGTCCAGC